>JABTXL010003386.1:1154155-1181071 GCA_025134845.1 Neodon shergylaensis
GAGAGAGAGAGAGAGAGAGAGAGAGAGAGAGAGAGAGAGAGAGAGAGAGAGAGAGAACTGAGGGGTGAAGAAGAAGGCCAGTTCTGAAGCAGAGAAACACAATCTTATGTGGCAGGAGAGGGGCCCTGGCGCCAGGCCGAGGTGGCAAGGGTTACAGAGAAGGCTCCTAAAGCTGGCAGCTTGGAGCCAGCAGCAGAGGGGTCAGGCTCGGATGAAGGCTGATGGGGTGGCTCCAGGAGGCACCCTTCAACCCTGCTGGACTTTCATCCAGAGGGCTCCAGAAGCACCTTCCCAGCCCAGCCACCTCCTGACCCCTACCATCCTCTGGACCCCAAGTCCTTAAGCATCTTCCATCCTGACCTCTGGATGGAGTAACCCCCTCCTGCTCTCACCACACCCTACATCCTGGAGGTGTCCTGCATGTTGCCCGTGTTCCTGCAGAATGTGGGGATGCTGGCTTCAGCTTTCAGAAGTGCAGGGAGTCTCCACCACTGTCTAAGTGTCCACCACTGTCCCCAAAGCATGAATGTCCCCATCAGCTTGGGTTGTCATAACAAAATGCTACCAGCTGGGTAGCATAAACAACAGACATCTATTTCTCCCGGCTCTGAAAGCTACAAGTCTCGGGCAGCAAGGTGCCAGGATGGCCAGGCTCCAGCAGGGGTACCCCAGCAGCCTTCTTACTGGATCAGCACACAGAGAGGGGGACAATCGTTTCCCGTCAGGGAGTCAGGTAACCCTAACATCTCCCGTGGACCCACTTCAGACACCATTATATAGACATGCAGATGGAGGGGATAAACACTGGTCCATGACTGGAGTTGAACCTGAAATCCACCGGGAGCTCAGAAAGGTGTGGTTCAGAAGCACGGCCATTAGAAAGCTCAGGTCCTATGAAGAGGGACCTACTGTGAAATTGCAATGTGAGATCACTTTGTCTTCTCTTGGACTCAGTTTCCTTACCTGTGAAGCAAAGAGGGAAGAGTTAGCCAAAAGTTCAGGGTTATACCCTTTTAGGAATCCAGTAGAGGCTTCAATGCCTTCTCCAGATGAACTGTCGTAGACTGCGTAACTTTGCATCATGAGCCCTTTGACTTGGTCATAGAACTTCTAAAAGGCCGTGGATTCTGGGGTCAGAGTCCCAAGGTGGGTTGCCTCAAACTCTTCCAACTATGATAATGGACATGGGCACTCTGGACCCAGCAACCCCCCTTGCCAAACCTTCACCTGTCTCTTTATGAACACAATTCCTCTCACCCATTCCACCCATGCCTCAGACAAAATCATCCCCATTTTAGAGATAAAGAATCGAGTGCAGACAGGCAATATGAAAAGGTGGTACCTCGTCAGAGCTGTCTCTAACGGCATTGTCTTTCCATCCTCCCATGGTGACAGGGTATTAGAAACAGTGTCATCTACTGTTGCCTGTGCATCTGGGCTTAGGGATTTCCGTTCTCCAACTTCTTTGGTCCCCACCATTCCATGCGGTGAGTGTGGCTACCTCTATTTTTACAGAGGAAACTGAACCCTGGAGTTACAAGGTCCCAGGCCCAGAACAGTCTCCCATTGTTTTTATTGAAGCATGATCCAGATGTCTCTATATGACACGCCTGTCCTCAGACCTCGGGGTCTGGCCTCGCTCCACCCGAGGAAGAGGTACTGACAACTGTTAACGACAGTTATTAGCTATTGGATTCCTTTGGAAGCCAGACTTGAGTTCCTATGTCAGCTCTGAGTAGCATCTGGGCAAGTTTCAATGCAGTTGCATTTTGAAGGTCAGACGCATTCTTTGGGAGCTTGTAGAGGGACAGTGCTGGTTACAGGTGAGCCACTGCCGAGGAAGTCGGGCCAGGTGTACCTCCGGGCTACCCCACCCCCCAAGAGTGTGGCACTGTTGACTTCAGAAGGTTGGGGGGCACTCTCCCCTCAGTCCCATGAGCAACAACCCTTCTGTGAGTATCCAGTTCAGAGCCATGATGGCCGTGAGGGCTGGGGCTGGGCAAGGGCCCTCTGTGACAGGGTAAGCCATCCCTGGAGAGTGAAAGGGCTATGTACTGGAACCCTCATCCCAGAAGAAAGATTATCTTGGGCTGAAATGTTCTGGCTTAGGAGCCTCATCATGGCAGAGTGGAGCCCAAAGCCTCCCTTAGCCTTGTATGAGACACACCAGGCAGCATTCACTCCACTGGGTGGGCTGAGTGAACTGGCCTGGTCCTTGCCAGGACAATTTAGTGACGGAGTTGACCTACAAGTTGTAGTCAACCCCAGTGTGCCAGGTACACACGTGGGGATCTGGGACCTTTGGCAAGAGAAAGGACCCTGGCCTGGGGGTGTTCCTGAAAGGTGTCTGGAGTCTCTAGGAGATGATAAAGAGGAAATAGTGGGCAACGGGTCCCGTCGTGGGACAACAGCCAAGCAGTTCCAGGAGGTTGGAGCAGAGGGAGGGAGAGGGTGCCAGGACTCGTGCAGGCATTCTGTCAGTATAGTGGATTCCATTTGTATTTTAATCAATAAAGCTTGCCTGAGGATCAGAAAAGCAAGACAACCACACTAGCCAGCCTTAAAGACCAGCCAGCAATGACACACAACTTTAATCCCAGTAGCCACAATGACACACATCTTTAGTCCCAGTAGTCACAATAACTTGCCATAGAAATCAGACGGTAGTGGTGCATGCCCTTAATCCCAGAACTAGAAAGGAACATAAAACAAGAGGAGACAGTTCTCAATCTCTGTCTCATTCTGAGATTGCTGGAGGCAGGATCGCCATTTTCAGACTGAGGTTGAGGTAAGAGCCAGTGGCTGACTGCTTTGCTTTTCTGGTCTTCAGGTCAAACCCCAATATCTTTCTCTGAGTTTTTATTAATCGTGCAACATGCCTTCAGGTAGTCAGTGTGTGTCTGCCAATCAGCCCCACACCCACTCAGAGCAGAGAGAAGGGTCACACCCCATAGCATTCACCAGCTTCTTTATGAACATAATTCCACTCACCCATTCCGTTCAGACCTCAGACATAATTGTCCCCATGTTCACAACTCTCAGTGAACACGGCCCTGGTCCTGACCGCCACTCCTGTACTCTAAATTAGGGGCGAGGGACAATAAACCAGTGGATAAATCCCTTTGTACTTAAATGCAACGTGCGTTGAGTGCTTTGAGGGCAATAAGCAGAGCAGCAGGACTGAAGGGGGGGATAACACGAGATGGAGAGACAGCCCGGGCGGGGGGGGCGGCTGTCAGCACCTTGAGTGCAGGCCCAGAAAATGCTCAGCAGGTGTTGGGATGAAGTATCTAAAATAGGAACGGAATGGTCCATGTCAGGTATCTCCAACTGCCCCCTTTGCAAGCCAATTGTGTTCCCTTGTTCTGAGTGCTCCCTTCATGCCTGCCCCTGGCTCCCACCTCAATAATGTTGTGCTCCCACTAGCCAGCACTAGGTCATTTTTCAGGATCCCTCTGCAGCTGCGTTGCCAGGACCTCATTCCTTCTGTGAGGCTGCCACCATGTGGCAGTCAGAAGAATGACATCTAGGAACCGCCTTAGCGAGGTGTATTCCCCACCCATCAGCACAAAGTCTTTTTGCAGAAGGCACCCCAGGCGGCTCACAACCAGTACCTCCATTCCGGACAGACACCCTCTGGCCTCCTACACCCACACGCACAGGCACACTCACACGTACACATAAAAATAGTGAATAAATATTTTAAAGCCTGTTTTTGCATACCTACAATGTGCATGCTTCCGAGGTTCTGTCCTGCGCAAACGTCTGAGGTGTGACAGTGAAGTACCGAGAGCAACTGGGAGATAGGACAACCTGGATTTCTCTGACTCAGAGATGAGCCAATGAGGGAAGGGCTTAGCCACAGCCCTGTCTTGGGACAGGAGACCTGGAACACTATGTGTGGATCCATGAAGGCTTCTCATCCTCCTCCAGTCAGGAAGAGGGACCAGAGGGTAGCAGTCAGGTGGGCAGGGGAGGGGGGTGGTCAGGCTGTGGCTTTGAGGAGTCCTGCAGAGCCCTAGGGGAATAGGGTGGGTCACGGTGAGGAGGAGTCCCCCAGAGGTACACCTGCTATAGGTAACACTTCTCCTGACTCTGCCCTTTCAGTTTTAGCCTGGGTGTGGTCCAAGGATATTCATTTCATCTCTGCAATCCTCGGCTGTTCTTTAGTGCTGTCTGCCTATCTGCCTTACTCTCCCTCCCTACCCACCTCTGCCTGAGTCTCTGTGTGTCTGTCTGTCTGTCTCTGCCTGTCTTAGTTTCTCTCTCTCTCTCTCTCTCTCTCTCTCTCTCTCTCTCTCTCTGACTCCACATCTCTGATCATCCCATCCCTTTCCTCATTGGTCTCTGGCTTTCTTGTCTATTCCCTGCCCTGTCTTTTGTCCTCTCTACCCAGCTCTGACCCCACTTCCACCTGCCCCTGCCTCTGACACTTTCCCCATTCCCACTTCTCTCTCGCTCTCCTCTCTTTCTCTGGCTGTGTCTCCTCAGCCTGTCCAAAGCAGCCGACCTGGACCATCACTGGGTGGCCAAGGCCTGGCTGAACGACATCGGCCTATCCCAGTATTCCCAGGCCTTCCAGAACCACCTGGTCGACGGGAGGATGCTGAATTCCCTGATGAAGCGGGACCTGGAGAAGCACCTGAATGTGTCCAAGAAGTTCCACCAAGTCAGCATCCTGCTGGGGATTGAGCTGCTGTACCAAGTGAACTTCAGCAGGGAGGTGAGGACTATAAAGGGCAGGGCAGGGGCAAGACTATCCCACAACCCTTCTCCACATTCAATCTCTGTCCAACCATTCACCCACCCAGCCACTGGTCCATCCATCCCTTCGCTTATTCATCTCCCAATCTATCCAACCAGTCATCCACTCATCTATCCACCCAC
Source organism: Neodon shergylaensis (assembly GCA_025134845.1). Taxonomy (NCBI): domain Eukaryota; kingdom Metazoa; phylum Chordata; class Mammalia; order Rodentia; family Cricetidae; genus Neodon; species Neodon shergylaensis. The sequence continues at coordinate 1,159,043 of JABTXL010003386.1, forward strand.
CCACACATCCATACACCCATCCGTTTACCCATCCAACCCTCCACCCACCTGCCCACCTATTGCTCATCTACTCCCATCTATTGACCTACCCAGTGTCGGTCCATCCAACACTTCACGCACCCACCCATATACTTACCCACAGTCAATCTACTCCCCGTCTATCCACCCACCCATAAACACATCTATCTATTCATATGTCTACCCATTCATTCACTTACCCATCCCTTCGTCCAGCCATCTCTTCCTCTCTCCTCATTCTAGCAACTCCTTACTTGAGTAGATGAGAGCCTATGGCCAGTTCAGGGGGCCTAGGGAACTCTCAATCTCAGAGAATCCGTTGCTCATCAGGGAGACCCACTGAAGTCCACAGTGACAGCACTGGGGAGGACAGCCGGGGCTCTCGGAAAGCTCTGAGAAACACCTTGGGGATCAAGGAGAGTCCCTGAGGTCGTAGAGATAAACAAAGAGCTGTTGCATAGATCACCATCTGACAATTAAGGAAGAAAATGCAGCCGAGAGGACCATGGTGCTCAAGCCCCAGAGTTCAGCTCTGCAGCAGCAACAAAACAGAATGAGAATGGGAGGGAATGGGCTTCCGGTGGGGGTGGCAGCCAAAGTCCTGGCTGTTGTGGTAGCTTAAGTTTGGATGCCCCTTGATTTTGAATTCTGCTAAGCCAGAGAACACAGGACCCCAGCCCCAATCCCCTACAAGTCCCCCGGAGGAGGTTCCTGAGAAGCTGGTCCTTAGGGTTGGGTCCTTGTGGTCGATTCTCTGGAGCCATGCCAGAGCATAAGTAGCCCAGTGTTGAGAGAGGATCGCAGAGAAGGTGGTCAGCCTTGTGGTCCAGTCACCACTGCATGACTGGGCAGAAGGAGAAGATGGGGACCAGGTCTTGGGCTCCAGAAGCCCCAGGGTAATGAAGAGGGCAGACATGGGGTGTTCTGACAGTAGTACATGGAGCAGGATCCCCTGAGATGGGGAAACTGAAGGGAACTTTGGGCTGGAAGTCCTAGAGAGGATGTCTTAGCCGTTGCTCTGTTGCTGTGAAGAGACGCTGTGATGGAGGCAACTTATAAAAGCATTTAACTGGGGCTTGCTTACAGCTTCAGAGGGCTCATCCGTCTCCATCATGGCAGGAAGCATGACAGCAGGTAGGTAGGCAGGCGCGGTGCTGGAGCAGCAGCTCAGAGCTTACGTCTGACCCACAAGTAAAGGCAAAGAGAGGGAGACTGGGAATGGCATAGGCTTCTGAAACCTCAGGACCTACCCTCAGTGACACTCCATCTCCAACAAGGTCACATATCCTAATCCTAATCTGTCCTAAACATTTCCACCCAATGGAAACCATAGATTCAAATATGAGTCTCGGGTCCATTCTTATTCAGACGACCACAGAGGTTATGCCCCTGAAGCTCTCTGTCTGGGAACCTGTGAAGGGGCAGCGAGCTGAATCACCCCAAGCCCCCACAGACTGTGTTTTAAACCAGGATGTACAGACCCTAAGAACCTCCCCGCCATAGGCCGAGTCTCCACAAATATCCATCACTGTTCCCATCGCTGGAGCAGCGATGCCGCAGGCCTGGGGGACACTGAGTAGGCAGAGTGTGAGTCTCTACCCAGTCTACACCCCTGGTCCCCTGCACCCTAGGAGGCGGCTCCTTCTATTTCTCACAACACAGATGGTGTGGTCCAGGCAGCTGTGGGTCCAGTACTCTGCACCCTCCATGTGTCCCTCATCTCCTCGGCTGACTCCCTGTCCCCCATCTCCCAGGTCCTCCAGGAGCGTCGAGCCCGCTGTGAAACGCAGAACACAGACCCCGTGGTCTGGACCAACCAGCGGGTGCTCAAGTGGGTACGCGATATCGACCTGAAGGTGAGGGGCGATGGTGGTGGAGGCGTGGTTCTCTAGCCTAAGCAAATGACATGCAAATCAGTGCTCACTTTGGTGTAAGTGGGCACCGTCACCCAGCCAGACAAGGTCATGCACTTTTTGTAAGGATTCCTTACTGCTATAATAGGACCCCCGTTAAACGCTCTCATTGCCGGGGCAATTCTTAGCAATGTTGCTTTCCGTAAATATCTATGGCTCCTGCCAGAGTCCAGCCAGTGTTAGTGATCTAAGATCCCTATGTTTACGGCTCTGAGGATGAGGAAGAGGCCCCCTTCATTTTCAAATCAGTTGGTCCGCATGGGCAAAGCCCTTGCGGTTGGGGTCATATCTCTTCTTGGTTCAGTTGGTCCCTGAGACTCCCAGCCTCATGCTTCCGCCCTCAGGAGTACGCAGACAACTTGACTAACAGCGGTGTTCATGGTGCCGTGCTGGTGTTGGAGCCCACGTTCAATGCCGAGGCCATGGCCACCGCCCTAGGCATCCCCAGCGGGAAGCACATCCTCCGGAGACACCTGGCAGAGGAGATGAGCACCATCTTCCATCCAAACAAGTGAGTGTGTAGGGCGCAGGCGCGAGATGTGGGGCGCAGGCGCGGGGTGGGGGGCACAGGCACGGGGTGTGAGGCACAGACAGGGGATGTGGGCCGCAGGCAGAGAGTGTAGGGCACAGGTGCGATGTGTGGGCCGCGCGGGTCACAGGGCACAGGGTGAGGATGTTGGCCACTGGGTCCAGGGCACAGGGTGAGGAAGCAAATGGTATTGTCACAGCCTCGGACCTTACCTGGCTGAGTGTCACCCATCCTTGTTCTAAACTGGTCAGGAAGCTGAGGATCTGGGGTCAGATACTAAGAAAAGGAGTGTTGGGTCCTGAAGGCAGTACGGGTTCACCGCTGGGACCTTCAGAGTTGGGAGAGGGAGCAGTTGTGGGTGAGAAAGGCTGAATGAGGTGTGGCTTGAGCTGGGGACAATGTACACTGACTTCACGGAACAAGGTGGCTGTTCTGCCAGTTGTAGCCATGGGGACAAAGATTTAGAGGCAGGATTTGGCATATAAAGTGTGCTTCCGATCCAATGGAGCAAGGCATGGCCACCCACCGACCCTGAACCCCTTTCCATGCAGACAGCCCAGACCCTCTCTGTGGATGCGCCCCCACCAGTGGTGCACTGGGGTCACACTAGGGCGTGAATCAGCATTTGAGCCGCGTTTACTGGAGACATATTCCTCCTAGCATCCCTTCACAGGTGACGAGCTGGTTCTGAGGACCACTGCTTCCCAAGGTCATCCAGCAGCAAGTGGCCACATCCTGCTTGGTCTTGTGTTATAGTGATACTGTGAATCACATTTCTGCTCATATGTCAAGCCAACCTTGCATTCTTAGGACAGGGCTCTCTTGCTCAGAGCCTACCGTCCTTTCTGTTGTTCGATCTGATTGGTACGGTGGGAGATTTTTACATTTATATTCATAAGCCCTGCTGGTTTATACAGTCTGATTTGGCTTGGGCTTTGGGTTTTTCTTGTTGTTTTTTCTTTTTCCTTGAAAAAGAGTCAGATTCTATTAAAAGACATTTTTTAAGCATGAAGATTAAGAGAAAAAGAGGTGCTGTGGAAAGAAATAAGACATACTCAAGGGGAGCTGGAGAGATGACTCAGTGGGTAAGAGCCCAGTCTGCTCTTCTCAAGGACCTGGGTTCAATTCCCAACACCCACCTAGCAGCTCACAACTGTCTGTAAGTTCGAGAGGAACCAACATCCTCACACAGACATGCAGGGAAAACACCAATACACATAAAATAAAAAACAAATAAATGATTAAGTTAAATAAAAGCCATACTCAAGAGTAGGGTTGTGGGCTTCTCGGGAAAGTGCCAGCTTGTTTTGCGGGGACTTGAGGGGCGCAGACTATTGCTGTTGTCTTTGAGACAGGGTCTCATATGTAGCCCAAGCTGCCCTTCAACTCACTATGTCGCCCAGGCTGGCCTTGAATTGCAGGTATGCACCACCACACCTGGCCTGTATTCTTCCTGCTTCTCGGCCCTTCTGTTTGATTTTGGTGTCGGTTGCAACCCTGGCCTGTCAGGGTGAAGAGGGAAGTGCTCCCTCCTCTGCTGTTTTTTGGGAGAAGCTTGTAGGGCAGGTGTTCGTCATTCAGAAAGCCACCTGTTTCTAGGTTTTCTCTGTGAAGGACCGTGATTACTAATTCAACCTCTACTTGTTAGGGTTTTATCTAGATTTTATTTTATTTTTTTTGATATTTATTGAGCTCTACTTTTTTCTCTGCTCCCTTCCCTGCCTCTCCCCTCCCCCCTTCAACCCTCCCCCAAGGTCCCCATGCTCCCAATTACTCAGGAGATCTTGTCTTTTTCTACTTTCTACTTCCCATGTAGATTAAATCTATGTAAGTCTCTCGTAGTGTCCTCATTATAGTTCTCTGGGATTGTGGTTTGTAGGCTGGCTTTCTTTGCTTTATGTTTAAAAACCACCTATGAGTGAGTACATGTGATAATTGTCTTTCTGTGTATGGGTTACCTCACTCAAAATAATGTTTTCTAGCTCCATCCATTTTCCTGCAAAATTCAAGATGTCATTTTTTTCTGCTGTGTAGTACTCCATTGTGTAAATGTACCACATTTTTCTTATCCATTCTTTGGTTGAGGGGCATTTAGGTTGTTTCCAGGTTCTGACTATGACAAACAAAGCTGCTATGAACATAGTTGAGCACATGTCCTTGTGGCATGATTGGGCATCCTTTGGATATATACCCAAAAGTGGTATTACTGGGTCTTGAGGAAGGTTGTTTCCTAATTTTCTGAGAAATCGCCACACTGACATCCAAAGGGGCTGTACCAGCTTGCATTCCCACCAGCAATGCAGAAGTGTTCACTTTAACCTACAACCTCTCCAGCATAAGTTGTCATTAGTGGTTTTGATCTTAGCCATTCTTACAGGTATAAGATGAAATCTCAGAGTTATTTTGATTTGCATTTCTCTGATGACTAAGGATGTTGAACATTTCCTTAAGTATCTTTCAGCCATTTTAGATTCCTCTGTTGAGAGTTCTCTGTTTAAGTCTGTACTCCATTTTTTTATTGGATTATGTGATCTTTTGGTGTCCAATTTCTTGAGTTCTTTGTATATTTTGGAGATCAGACCTCTGTGTGATGTGGGGTTAGTGAAGATCTTTTCCCATTCTGTAGGCTGTTGTTTTGTTTTGTTGACAGTGTCCTTTGCTTTACAGAAGCTTTTCAGTTTCAGGAGGTCCCATATATTAATTGTTTCTCTCAGTGTCTGTGATGCTGGTGTTATATTTAGGAAGTGGTTCCCTGGACAATGCATTCAAGTGTACTTCCCACTTTCTCTTCTATGAGGTTCAGTGTGGCTGGCTTTATGTTGAGGTCTTTGATTCATTTAGACTAAGTGAGTTTTGTGCATGGTGATAGATATGGGTCTATTTTCATTCTTCTACATGTTGATATCCAGTTGTACCAGCACCACTTGTTAAATATGCTTTCTTTTTTTCCATTTGATATTTTTTGCTTCTTTATCAAAGATCAGGTGTTCGAAGATGTGTGGATTGATATCCAGGTCTTCTGTTCAGTTCCATTGGTCCTCCTGTCTGTTCTTATGCCAACACCAGGCTGTTTTCAGTACTGTAGCTCTGTAGTAGAGTTTGAAGTCAGGGATTGTGATGCCTCCAGAAGTTCTTTTATTGTACAGGATTGTTTTGGCTATCCTGGGTTTTTTGCTTTTTCCATATGGAGTTGAGTACTGTTTATTCGAGGTCTTTGGAGAATTTTGCTGGGATTTTGATGAGCATTGCATTGAATCTGTGATTTTATATATTTTTTAAAATTTTATTATTTTTAATTGTGTGTGTGTGTGCGCGCGCGTGCGTGTGTGTAGGGATATATGCATGTGAGTGCTGGTACCCAAGGAGTACAGTCAAAGATTTTGGATCCCTTAGAGCTGGAGTTATACGTGCTTGCAAGCTACCTGATGTGGCTGCCGGGACCCGAACTGAGGTCCTTGGGGAGAGCAATGCATACTCTGAACCACTAAGCCATCTCTGCAGCCCTGGACTTTCTATTTCTTCTTCTTTTTTTTTTTTTTTTGTTTTTTTGTTTTTTTTCGAGACAGGGTTTCTCTGTGGTTTTGGATTCTATTTCTTCTTAAGTCGGGAAGGAAGGCTTTTCTTCTCAGAATCACCTCCTTTTGCCGAACCACAAACTTTAACAGGCTTAAAATACCCAGAGCCCTGGAGGGGCAGCGTGGGCCAGGCACCATTAGACGTCAGTGGAATGGCTTAGAGTTTGATTCTGGAGTAGCAGGTGTTAGCAGGTAAGCACCAATGAATGAGGCCTAGAGGGAGAAGAGGAGGGTGACTCCCTGTGATTGGTTGGGCCGGCAACTGACTGGGAGCTGCACAGGAGCTGTGGAATTCCTGCCTCTGGCTCAGAAGGAAAAGGACTTGCTCCAGGACTTGAAGGCTGATGGGCCAGCAACAGAGAGGCAGTGCAGCTTCAGCTGGAGCCTAGCAACCTGCTGTCACCTCCATCCATAATACCACCCCACCTATCACACTCGGCTCATGAAGCAAGGTCCCTGAGTTGGGGTTCAGGAAGCTTTACTGAGACCCTACCATGAACTGGGGAACAGACTTCAGTCAGGTGAGGAGGCATAGAACCCCAAGAGTTCCTAAGGAGTTCGGAGAAGGATCCTAGCGTTGCTAGAAATGGGATGCTTCTGAAGTGAGCCACACAGGGAAGGCCTCTGTCCTCCACCCTCCTCTGTCACTATCAACTTTCAGACACAAGGAGCAGCAGTGGTGACCCTTTGGCTCCTCCCAGGGTGGTCCTCCCACAGTGCAGCTGGTTGAGTGGAAAGATTTCAGGTGGAGAAACGTTCTTAGTCAATAAGATCAGTATCAGGGTTCCAACCTGGACAGCATCCCAGTCTGGGTGGACACAGCAGTTCTTCACAGTAATGCCCGAATACGTCATCAGCCGGCTGCTGTCTCTTCTACACACACACATACACTCACAGACCCCATGAGAAAGGACCACTGATGTTTATGTTTAGCCACTGCCAGGACTCTGTATATTTTAGACAAGCCCTCCATTACTGAGCTATATCCACAGCCTTTTTATTTTATTATTTTATTATGTGTATCGGTGTTTTGCTTGTGTGTGTGTACCACATGCATGCCTGGTGCCCATGAAGGCCAGAAGAGGGCATCAGATCCCCTGGAACTGGAGTTATAGACAACTGTAAGCCACCTCGTCCTGTCTCTGAAAGAGCAGCCAGTGCTCTTAAGCAGCCGGAACTGTGGGAGTGGGGACGATGACCGTGGGTGACTCTCTTACTAACTCACAACCTGTGAAATGTCCCAGCTCCACAGGCATCCGGGAGTCTGAGCGCTTTGGGACGCCGCCTGGCAGGGCCTCGAGCATCACCAGAGCTGGAAAAGAGGAAGGCGGCAGCAACAGCAAGTACAGAGGCGGCCGGGTAAGCAGTCTCCCTGTCCTTCAGGCCAGGCAGTCTCTCCTGGATGGACCTCTGGCTCCTTTGTCACCTGTGGATCTGGAGCAGCCTCAGGTCACAGGTACATGCAGGAGAGCCACCATGCACATAGGCCCTTGCTTAAGACAATACCCAGTGACGAGCGTCCAAGGCAGAGTCTATGGCAGGGTGGCTAGAGACTGTGGAATCGCCTCATCCTGGCCTCCTGAAGCAAAGATTCCCACGGGTGCAGAGCACCTCACACAGCTGGCTGCCAGGAGGAGTCAGGGAGCCCTAGATCTGAAAACCTCTGACTTAGACCAGCAAGGAACCTCTGGTGTACCCAGTAGGGCTGCATACAACAGGGGCAGATGAGCTCTATAGCCAGAAAAGAGCCTCTGGCATACCCAGCAGGGTTGCACACAACAGGGGCAGCTGGCCAGAGACCAAACAGAAGCTCTAGTTGTAACCAGCATCATGGTTGCCACACTCATGTCTTCCCCTTTGTTTGGTGGCACCTGGACCCCAGTTGAGCACATCTTTACCCTGGGTTGGTCACCCTTGCAGGACTTAGTTCTGCTCCACCCCAGTCTACCCAGGTCTCCATCACTTTTCCCATCTTGCAGCTGAGAAAAATCAAGGCTCAGAGATGGGCAGTGCTCACCTCAGGTTCCGCAGCCAGAAGTACAGAACAGGGACTCAAACGCCCATCCGCAAGCCCCAAGCTCATACTTGTGGCCATACCAGGTGGCATTACAATATTCCTTCCGGATTGAGCATGCTGTATGACCTCATATCCGTGCATATACACACTCAGAGGCTTTGTCCCATCTACCCGCTCTCAACAAGAGGGAGGGGGAAGATTGTAGGACCATTCATCCAAAGTCACCCTTGGACAGGGCCATGTTGGCGCACGACTTTAATCCCAGCACTCTGAAGGCAGAGGCAGGTGGATCTCTGTGAGTTTGAGGCCAGCCTGATCTACAAAAGCTAGTTCCAGGACAGGCTCCAAAGCTACAGAGAAACCCTGTCTCGAAAAACAAAAACAAAACAAACAAACAAAACAAAACAAAGTCATCCTTGGTAACTACTGGAATCTCTCTAGCTGGACATTCAAATGTTAATTCCTCATGGAAAGTCCTCAGATCCCTTCCACGGGTCTGGGCATTAGGGATGGTACTAATAACAGAGGAGCCCCGAGAGGTCCAGGGAGACGCTGAAGTTCACACAGCAGTTAGGCTGGAGACGCTGCGCCGTCCGGTTCTCATCTCTCTCTTCCTCTGCCCTTTGGTTTGTGTCTGTCTCCTCAGCTGCCCCTGGGGAAGATAGGAAGAGGCTTCAGCAGCAAAGAAGCTGAGTTTCACGACGACTATGGCTCTCTTGAGAACGAGGACTGTGCGGACGACGACCTCCAAGGCAGGCCAGAGCAGTGCCGCCTGGAGGGATACAATAGCCTGGAGGTCACCAATGTGTAAGAGAGCCTCTGGACTAGGCTACAAAAGCGGAGAGAGAAGAGCAGCCCCACGGCCCAGTGCCGTCCATCCCCACTGTACAGAGAGGCCTGGGGCTGAGGGCAGATATCAGGACAGACTTCCCAGAGACAGCCACCACTTCCAGTGGGCACCAAGGACAGAGAATGCCCACCTAGGTGTCTTATATCTCTGAAGACAGGCCCCGAGGACACATCACCCAGTCATGACCCGGCAGAACAAACCGGATGTCCTGGCACTCTACCCTGAACTTCCAAGAAGGGGAGGAGTGTCAGTGCCAGGGCCTGGAACACCCTTCTGGGAGGGGCAGGAAACTGCCCCCTCTGCCCACCCAGCCTTGGCAGAGCCGGGGCATTGAGAACCAGCTGCAAAGCCAGCCAGCAGTGGCCAGGTGGTGAATGCCGCCCTTCGGCCCAATGGGCAGAGAACGTGAACTCTGACCTGGTCACTCACTCTGGAAGGATGCAAAGTGGCACTGGTCTTCCTTCCACTTTAAGAGCACTGCATCGTGAGGTGGACATGCTGGGAGCAGGAGGGGATCTCTGCAGGGCAGAGGGGCCTGGCGGCAGCAGCCCCAAAGGCTGCAGGCATCCTGTCACCAGGATGGATGTGACTTTAAGAGTGTGTGTGTGGTGGTGGGAGTTGCTGAGCTCTGTCCCCAGACAGCCATTCCAAGCATGGGCACAAAATGGGGGAGTGCCTGCCATTAACACAACAAACCTCTGCTGTGATGTCACCTGAGACAGGCATGCTCACCCATGACCTAACAGAGGTGCGAATCCCATGGAGCAGGGTTGCTGGGCTATCTGAGCAAGGAGCTCCCAGCCCTTTTCTTGATCTGCCACTATTTTGCTGCATGGCTTTCTCCCAGTGGCCTCACCTCTCTGTGCCTCAGTATCTTACCTATAACACTTCCAGTTCCTCCCAAGGAAGCTGAGGATTAACATTCGCTAACATTTGCCACAAGCTTTGAGCCTCTCAGGAAGCAGCTTAGAAGGGATGGGATGGGGAGGAACGAACCTAGCAACCTCCATCCACAACATGTGCGAACAATGGATGAGTTCGCTCCGTTTCCGTTGGGTCCACAGGCAAGAGGGGGATGCAGAATGTTTAACACTGAGAGCTTCCCAAAGCCCCCAGCAAGGCCTGGCTGGGAGAACCATCACTGCGGTGGCCCAGAGTACTGGGTGTAGCATCCAGGCCCAAGCCCACTGGGCAGAGACTTTGCCTGTTGCCACGAGGGAGGACTGGCAGTTGTACCCTGCACGGTTATTCTGCACCAACTCTCTCTGAGGCCATTTGCGCCATGAGTCCAAGAAAGGTTCAGATTCCCAAAACTGACAGTGGGGTAGCCTCTGAGGCACCAAAGCCAGTCTTGTGCCGTGATATAAAGTGTCCCCTTGTGGGAGGATCACGCACAACCCATGAACTTGAGAGCTGCTGGTCTCCACGTTGAAGACATCTCTCTAACGATCCCAAAGGCATGAGGATAGGTGGGGTCTTGGCAGGTGTGACTTTGGATTTCACTGCAGGGGCACGAAAAGAGAGCCCTGCTGGGACCATAACACCTCTTCCCAGACAGTCAGTCACTTATTCCCGAGGACTGCTTCACAGCACTGGGGGGAAAGTGCCTCCTGGGTGGTGGCAGCTTCTGGGTCTCAGTTTCGGAGAAGCCAGTGTGAATGGTGACAATGACCCTGACCCAGGAAAGGTTTGTAAATGCAAAGCAAATGAGCCCTGAATGGCAGAACCCTCACACTTCCCCAGAGGGAAGTCTAACAATGTAACAATAAATGCTTGGCCTTGCGGCCACCCCTCTTTTCTCATTGGCTTTCTCCTTTATCGTCCCAGCATCTTCTCAGAAAAGGGAGACTAGGAGCCCCTGAAATGGGTGGAGGTGCTTGTTAGAAAAGCTGAGGGTCTCAAAGTGGTTGACGCGTAGATGCTCACTGCAGATGGGTCTGTCTGAGGGTCAGCATGGTTTCCAGGCAATGCTGTGGGTCCAGGGAACCACACAAGGTGCCACACACAAAGGAACCTTCCCAGCCAAGACATTGTCATCATAGATGGGGCTGGATTGTGGGTTCTACCCAGGACTGTCAGTGGCCCTGACAGAAGCCACCCAGCTTGTTCTGTCTGTGTCTCCCAGACAAGAAGCTTCTGGCTTTCGACTAAGGTCAGGTGGTGTGTGCCCTCTGTAGTAGGTGCTTAGCGGGCAGGAGATGAAGAACCAGAAGATACGGGAGGCAGCCTGGTCACAGTTTACCTGCTGCCAGGCTCTGTGCCTGAGGACATGGTGACCCTAGGCAAGTGTCCCAGTCATCCTGTTTGTCTTCTGCTAATTTTTTTTTGTTGTTTGTTTTCTTTTTGAGTCAGGGTCTTAGTCTAGCCCAGGCTGGCCTGGGATTCAACCTGTAGCCCAGGCTAGCCTCTAAACTGACAGTAATCTATCTCAGGTACCTAAGTCCTGGGGTTACAGGTGTGTGCTGGCATGGTTTTGTTCAGTTTTAGTGAGATGAGTTTGCTGGGAGTGTGGTGTGAGGTTAGTGCTCAGGACTTCTTACCGAATCAGGCCATTTAAGTACTGTGTTCTGTGTCAGGCATTCGTGGGGTGAGAGGCTGTCTTTGCCGTCTAAGCTTGTCATTCACAGAGCGATTTTCTTCTGGGTGGAAGGAGGGAGGTGGGTTCAGCTTCCAGATTTGCCAATTAGGAAGACTCTCTGCTCTGGGGAATTGGCCTGTAAGCATCTAAGGTGGTCCCAGGCAGGGGCTGTGTGGTCCTGTGGATAGCGTAGCACTCGGACCTGGAAAAGAGTCCATTTTGAGGTCCTAGCTCCCTTCATTAGGGAAGGTCCCAAGTGGATGTATATAAACCCATGCCTCAATTTTCCCAACCGTCATATGAGAAGAGCGGTCCCTACCAGAGGGGCCTACTGTGTGAAATAAGCTGACCTATATACAGCTAGAATTCAGGTAGAAATAATTGCCCTTCCCCACAAGAACATCTGGCCACCTCTGGAGAAATCTGGGATGTGAAGGGACACTAGAGAGTCAAGCTGGTGTAGTGTGTCCTGGCCCAAGACATTGGTGCGGCACTACTATGGAATTGTCATTGAGGGTACCCTGAGTCTTGGGGTTAGTGTCCCCACGGCCTCAATTCTGTCCTGGCACCTCTGTGAACTACCAGGACTGACCACCTCCCTGAATATCACAAGGCTCTTCCTCCCTAGGGTCTGGCTGTCTTACTCCCACCTGGAGGGAAAGGGATCTTCTGTCAAGGGAGAAGCCCCTCCAGCCACATCAGAACATCCCAGGGGCTTCATGGATCAACCACTCTACTCCCCACACCCACTGGTTACCACTGGAGAACCAAACCAACCTCGACAGAAATGCTCAGAAAAACGCTTGTGTTTGTAACAAACACGTAGGCCGTTGCCATGTCCGCACTCCCTAAACAGTGTGATAGTAAGTTCTGTCTGCGCGGCCAGTAGTACTGACAGGTGTAAGTCATCTATGGGTGATTTTGAGCACTTGGGAGGCTGCCGGCAGGTGACTGTGGTTTGCTGTTTCTGTTAAGGCCTCCTTTTAGTGACTGAGTAACCCCAGCGGGTCCCAGACACTTGCCCCATCCCTGGAAACTGAGGGAGGACTGTTCCCTAGTTTCAGTTCTCCTCTTGAGAACTGGAAAAGCCAGCATCCACTGCCCCCACACCTGGGGGTTAGAAACCCTAGCCTGTCTAAGCCAGTGCAACCACTTGGAAAGTTCCATAGAGCAGACAGGAGACAAGCTACACCCATAGCCCAGGACTGGCTCCTTCTGAGGCCTGTCTCCTTGGCCACCTCCTCCCTGTGTCTTCACGGCTGTCCCTCTATGGTCACAATATGATAGCACTATCTGTTTATAGTCACACAAGTCACATTGCACTAGACACCCCCACCCAAAGCCTCATTTTCACGTCCTCTCCAAATACTGTTACAGTCTTAGGTCCTGTTGTTAGGACACCAACATCTAGATTAGGAGGCGATGTGGTCCAGCCCATAACAGTCCCACACAACTCACCTTGGATTTCAGTCCCTTGACTCAAGTGCCCCAGTTCAGTTACCCATCATCTTCTGAGTTTAAACCCAAAGAAAAAGTGATTCCCACCCCTTCCCTCAGCTCCTACGAAGCAATTCATTATCTCCACACACCCATGCACACTCATGCACATCCATGCACACACCCTCAGCCTCCTCACTCCACAGCAAGACCTGCATCTGCATTGTGGGGTGACATGGGAGACAGGAGCAAGGCAGACAACTCTGAATTCTCGTTCATAGAAACACGGACGAAAATTTGCTTTTCACGATACCAAAGGCGGTAACCAGATGTTCTGCAGCGGCCACGCTGAATCTCCTTCCTGCCTCCTCCGAGGGGCTTCCAGGATTTCCGTTTCCATGCAGAATTCAGAATCAGGGTCTAGGATCTCCATAGGAAACTTGAAATGTGTACCTGCAAACCTCAGTTTCTGCTACAATAGGAACCTTGTGGGTCACTCTAGGGCACAGCCAAGAGCTTGGCTTGCAGCTGCTTCAGCATGACCTTCCTAGGGTCAGGACAGCCTTCAATTCCCATGGGAGCCACTAAATGGCGAAACACGGCCCTTACCAGGCCTGACGTCCTGCATTCAACTCAGCGTTCCTCTGCACCCTCCAGAGCTCCAGTCCAGCAAAACCCGCCAAGCCTGGGCCCCTGGCAGTGCTTGCCCCTTTCGGAAGACCCAATGGGTGGCCATTGGTGGAGAAGCGGCTTTTGTTTCCACGACAGAAGGCAAGACACTCATCTTTAGAAGGACAGGCAAAATGCAGACTCGGGGTGAACCCAGAAGCCAGGAGGCCAGCCCCCATCCCATTCTAGCAGAAGGTCCCATTATGAGTATGTGTGGGTGGGGGGGAGTCATGAAGGGAGGCCAGGGAGATGGCTAGGGAGATGTCTCAACAGATAAAGTCACTTGCCTCTAAAACTACAACTTTGGTTCAGTCCCCAGAACACATCTGGCCAAAGGAGTTGACACCCGTCTCCCACTAAATGAACAAATGTTTTTAAGCAAGTCAGAGAATCCAAAGGAGAACCATGAGGCAGCCACCAGCCTCAGGGGATTTTCACAGAGCTGGGCAGCAGCCACAGGGTCACTAACTCAGCATATCTGACCACTTCTCCTTCTCAGCAGCTGGGTCCTGGGAAGTAAGGACGCTGGCCACAGCTGCTTTTAGCTTGGTCGTCTCCAACCTCATCCTGAGTGCCAAGGTCTCTCCGTGCCCCCTTCTCCATCCTCTGACCCCAAGCAGATGGGAAGTCCAGGTCTGGCTTTGCAGCCTTCAGGGTGAATCCCACAGAGCACCACTGGGGTTCTCCGGTGTTCACAGAGACGAGACAGCTTGGTTTAATGTCTAGGACTCTGACTTTGGCCTTCAAGTCACAGGTTTTCTGAAACTGTTCAGTATGGGCCCATCTTGTCACTTCTTCTCCCAGGGCATCTGTAATCACATCAGGAGCTTTTCTCTGAGGTCCACAATAAGAGTTTGTGTTTATAAAGCAACTTACCATGAGCTAGAATTGCCGTCTGCTTTCCACTGGCATCAACTCAACTGACTGTCACCAACGCCATCTTACAGAGAAGGATGCCAAGGCCCCAGAGGGCTACACAATTTATCTAAGGGTGTGAACCCAGCCAACACCCCACAAAGCTAGAGCTTAGCTCCCATGGTGTGGGGCCATGCACCCCTATAACAAGCTAGCAATTGCCTCCTGAACCCGCAACTCTTAGACACCCATGCTAGAAACCCAGATCAGTGTGTAAGGGTAATGCAAGAGAAAGGAATCATCAATCTTCTAGCAAGAAAATATCGATCTTAGACTGGCTGGGGGAAAACCTCAAATATCTGAGAGAGAAGGTAATAAACTCAAGCAAGGGTGGGTGGGTGACTTGGTGAGCAGTGGGGGAGGGGTGTTGTAGCTAACCCGGTAGAGTGCTTGTTCAGTTTGCACGGAGTTCTGGCTTCCATCCTCCACAAAGCATGAAGCAGGTGTATTGCTCAACCTGTGATAGTTTTTTTGCACTAGGGATGTAGAAGCAGAAGAATCAGGCGTTCAAAGCCATCCTCAGCTACACGAGACCCTGTCTTTAAATGAGTAAGTAGGATCACCAGAAAGAGGACCAGGGCTGACGTTCAATGGTCCAGAGCCTGCCTAGCATCATGGGGGCCAAAGATTCAATCTCTAAATGAAGAAAGAAAAAGAAAAAACTCAACTAGTAAAAAAGAGTTAAATTTAAGTTACAAAAAGAAAAACCCAGAAGGTGGGTGGAGTGGGAGGATGGGAGGGAAAAGGAACTGGGATTGGAATGTGAAATAAGATTGTTTTAAAAAATTGAAAATAAATAAGTAAATAAATAAATGGGAAGAAACCTCGAAACTTTCCCCTTTCTGACCAAGCAGAGGACAAGTAGCTTAGTGATGTGTCCCACCCCACGTCTCCCCCGAGGAAATCCACAGGCTGGGCTGTCCCTGTCCCAAATTGTGCCAGTGCTCAGTCCTCTTAGTGAGCAGTGCCCCCACTATGCCGTCTCAAGCAAAGCTGGCAGAGAACTGGTGGGACATGCTTTAACGGGGGCTCCTGCCTACCCGGGGTGAGGAAGAGATGCCTGCCTGGCCAGGCATTAAAGTGACAGAAGTCAGGGGTCCCTAACTGCCAGAAGTCTGGGGCTGCTAGCAGGGTGGGGCTGACGGCAAGGTCTAGCCCAACCCCGGGGCAGCCTTCGAAGCTCTGAGTGATAACTGTATTTTCTGAAAAATGACTTCACCCTGCTTGCTAGGCCAGCTGCTGACTTAGACCTACCTGTCAGCAGCCAACGAGCGCCTAAAGTAACTCGATTTGCAAGCTCGGTGACTCAGCCTCTGCTTCCGTCCTCCCCTTCTGGCCCTTGCTTTCCTCCAGGGAGCAGGTCTGCGCTGGTTGGCTGCTCGGCACACCCTGCCTGAACACAAGCCACTGAGGCAGCATCAGCCAATCAGCCACCTTCAGAGGCGGGCTTTAAGAAAAAGCTGAACCAATAGTCAGTCTTTCGGTCTCTTCTGGATGAGGACGTCACAGAAAGTATGTCTGGGAATCAAAGCTACACCTTTGATTGAGTGGGGATTAAGGTCTTCAAGGCCTGAGCTCTGGGTTCAAGTCCCGTTTATTCGAGGACATACTGAGCTATGTGGAGACAAGGCTCCACGGATAAACTGCTTGTGGATCTCGAGAAAAACCTGCGTTGCATGCTTTTTAAAACATCTGTAACCTCAGCGCTGGTGAGGGCGCTTATTGGCCAGCCAGTCTAGCCAATCAGTGACCGCCAAGACCCAGTGAGCCTCTCTGTCAACTGAGCCCCCTAGAGTCAATCTTCAGCCCCCTAGAGTCAATCTCCAGCCCCCCCAAAGTCAATCTTCGTGGTCGAAACACTTCTGAACCTGTAGCTGTCACACGTATTGCACACGCAAGCACACATACACTGCAAATATGCACACACACAGTGAAGAGAAAATCAATCTGGGTGTCATATAGGGAAGGGTGAGGAATATGGCAAACTCTGAGGTAGCTTGAGAGACTAAAGTGACAGCCACAAGCCTATTATTCCAGGACAGTGGAGGGGCCATTTCTGTGTTACATACAGGGACAAAAGAATTGGCATGCATATATTATCAGTAAGTCAGCAGGTATGCACTATACGTGACTTGCTTGCTCTGAGTGACCAGCCAGCCCAGATGGTGCCTGGAGGAAGAACATCAGGGCTGATCCTGGCAGACACTGACCAGACCCAGGCCTCCAAAGAGTGCCTGAGCCCGGACGCCCAGAGACAACTAAGAGGGGTTGATTAGGAGAGCACTATGGACGCCACGAGTCCCAGGAATAAGACTGACCACCCGAGCAGAGGGACAGACAGCTCCAGCTGACCAACGGCCTTTGTTTCTTCCCTTTAAAAACTCACAGTTTGGGGGTCAAAAATAAGGTTGTGTCTTCTTAGGGTGCTAATCTCTTGCCCACTCAGATAGCTCCCCATGTATGGTGGACTTTGAAGATTCAATACCGAGCTAGGGCCAGAGAGATGGTTCGGTGGGCGAAGTGCTGGTCTGTTACACCATCCCTGCTACTGGGAAGGCTGAAGGAGGAAGACCATAAGTTCAAGGCCAGCCTGAACTCTGTTTTATTTTTCACGTGCTATGAGTAAACACCTGACAAGGAAAGTTAAAGAAGGGAGAAAGGACGGAGGGGTTTATTTTCTCTCACGGTAGCAGGGAGGCATGGCGGGAGTGTGGAGCAGCTGTCATGTTGCGTGCATAGCTGTTGCCTTAGTGACTTTTCTACAGCTGTGGTAAGACACCAGGACCAAGGAAACTCATAGAAGAAAAAAAGTATTTAGGGCTTACAGTTTCAAAGGGTGTGTCCATGACCATGATGGTGGGGAGCATGGCTTCAGGCAGGCAGGCAGGCAGGCACTGGAGCAGTAGCTGAGAGCTTACATCTTGAGACACAACCATGAGTCAGAGGGATAACTAGGGGCAGTGTGGACTTCTGAAACCTCAAAGCTTACCCCTAGTGACACCTCCTCTAACAAGGTCACACCTCCTAATCCTTCCCAAACAGTTCTACCAACTGGGGATCAAGCATTCAAATATGTGAGCCTACAGAGGCTATTATTATTCAAACCACATGCTTGGCTTCCTGTCTCCGTCCCTCCCTCCCTTCTTTCCTTCCTCCTTTTCTTGAGTCAGGATTTTGTGCTTCTCAGGTTGACCTTGAACTCACGATGTAGCTGAGGGTGATACTGAACCTCTGATCCTCCTGCCACACCCAGTATATGCAGCACTGAGGTAGAGCATTTGTGTAGCATATGCAGGGTCATGGGGTCAACACACACACACACACAAAATAAATAAACAAACAAATAAATGTTGAACATAAATAAAAAAGCATGCAAACAGAAAAGAATGCAATAAAAAAAGCTTAGTTCTCTTCTACTCCCAATGATCAAAGAAGCAGATACTTCTTCTTTAAATTTAAAATTCTTAAAAAGATAGGTCTTTACAACACAGACAGAATATTGTATACATAATAAATGAATAAATAAATATAAAAAAAAGATAAAATTCTTTAAATTTTTAAATTAAAAAGGAAGAAACATTTGCACAGCTGGGTGTAGCTCTGTGGTAAAGCTCTTGCCCTGTACATGCATAGAAGTCTTGGGCCAACAGGACACAGTCAACGGACCCCCTGGGGTCCCACTCAGACCCTAACACACATCAGCAGTAAGCACTTTGTCAAGCCCCTTAGTCCTGCTGTGTCTGTCTCTAATCTGTAAGGTGGACTCAATTGGTGACTTTCTTTCTTGCATGGCTGAGGAGGATAAGTGGGTCATCACTCAGTGTAGGAGGGACACGAACACACTGCACACTTTGTGGGTGTTGGCTGCTAAGGTGAATAGTTCGTGAGTGTGTGTGTGTGCATCTGCACGTATGTGCACATATGGGAGACTAACCTTTGGTGTTAGTCTCCAGGAGCTGTCCACTGTATTTCTTAAGGCAGTCTCTCACTAGGACCTGGGGCTCACAGATTACACTAGACTGCCTGGCCAGCAAGCCCCAGGTGTCCTTCCCAGTCTCCACATCCACAGCCTTGTGCTTGTAAGCATCCACCACCACAGTGCTCCTTCTTTACGCGGCTGTGTATGATCATGCTCAGAGTGGATGCTAATTGCCATTTCTTGCCTAAGGGTTGAGTTCATTTCTTCTGTATCTAAGCCACAAGGGATCCTCATGCATCCCCAGTGATTTCAAAGCACTTACCAACTGGCAGCAGAATCGGTATAGCATCCTGACCTGCTCTTCAGTGGTGCAGGTCCCTCTCCATTGTGGGCCCCTCCCCACTGCGGGTCCCTCCCGCTGTGGGTCCCTCCCACTGCAGGCTCCTCCCCGCTGCTGGTCCGAGCTTCAACGTGATTCTTCTCATGTCCTGGTGCAAGAAATGGAAAGCCCCGTCTTCTAACTTGCTTCTCTCCTGCTGCAGTTAAACGCTGGCCAAACCAGTCCGGAGAGGAAATGGTTTGTTTCATTTTACAGCTTACGGTCCATCATCGAGGGAAGCCAGGGAGGGAGCTCAAGGCAGGCAACCTGGAGGCCAGAAGTGAGGCAGAGGCCATGGAGGAACTCTGCTTACTGGCTTGGTTTCCATTCGTTGCTCACCCAGCTTTCTTATAGCACCCAGAACCACCTGCCCAGGGATGGTACCACTCATTGTAGTGTAGTGTCGGGGACCAGCCTCGACAAAGTTCTTCTTGCCAGGGTAGAGGTGTGAGGATTTAGAAAACCATTAGTAAAAAATAGGAAGACTGGGGGGAAAATTTTAAAAAAGGAGAAACATACAGGATAGTATCCGGAGGGAGTTCCAGTGAGTACTGAGATTCGCCAGCACTAATTTCCAACTGCTTAAAATACCGCTGACCCCAAAAGGTAGAAGTAAGACAAAAAAAAAAAAACTGATACAAGAAAATGAACATACGGTTGAAGGTCACAGCTACAGGCTAAGTCCGTAGTTAAAGATTCTGTTGCTAGAACAAAGCA
Source organism: Neodon shergylaensis (assembly GCA_025134845.1). Taxonomy (NCBI): domain Eukaryota; kingdom Metazoa; phylum Chordata; class Mammalia; order Rodentia; family Cricetidae; genus Neodon; species Neodon shergylaensis. The sequence goes on from JABTXL010003386.1 coordinate 1,178,559, forward strand.
AGTCGAGCTCACACCCTAGACCAAAACATTCTGTAAAATAGGCAAACTACTCCCCGGGTGGAATCCAATGGTATATTCCAGTTAAGGGAACTGGAACTTAGTTGGATCCGTAGACTTTTGTTTGAGGTAGAAACTTAACAACTTCTCCACACCTGTTGACAAGAACCTTAAGTGAGCAGAACTCCTAAATCCAGGTAGAACCTTTGTTTGAGATAGAAACACAGTAACCTTGAGAAATAGAGGTAAGTTTCAACTCTCTGACCTTTGGTCAGTGTGGACATAGGCTCACATTTTCGGGCCTCCACAGTGTAGACTCTCCAACATCAATCATTAGTCAAGAAAATGCCCCATAGACATGCCCACAGGCCAGTCTGATGGAGGCAATCCCTAAACTGAGGTTCCCTCTTTCCAGATGACTCTAGCTAGTGTAAAGTTGATAAAAACTAACCAGAATGCCCTCAGACAACTTAAACCATAAATCAGAGGACAGTCAGGAAAAACAAAACAAAACAAAAAAAGCAAAAACAAGAATCCTGAAATGTCCTGGGGGTTGGCAAGCCCCAGCCAGCACGAGACTTCTTGGTCTCACTCTCTCTGCAGCAAGAAAGCAAGCCTCGGTGTGGTTGCAGTGACCTAACACTGGCCCTCACTGCTGTAACCACCTTCCTGCTGCAAAGCCTCTGTGTCTGCAGAGGCTTCCGTGTGACCCCAGTCCCTCTGGGTGACCCCAAGAGTCACAGCGCCGTAAGGAGCCCTGCCAATAGAGCACGCCAAATAACTCGACAGGAACATCCAAGAAGTCTATCACTAGTGCCGAGAGCCACCTGGAGAGGAGATGGCCCCGTTAGCGACCTAAGGTGATGAGTCCCAAGGCTGAGCATCACACCTGTTGAGAGGTGAGAGGCCTAGTGACTCCAAGAGCAGTGGGAATGGGCTAAAATCTGCCTCATGCATCCTCCACCTAGCAATGCGGGCCATGGGTTTAAAGGGACAAATGAGGCATAAAGGGGTGTTTCTGCAAGCCCGGGTACACACATCTGGAATAAGAGATGCAGCCACTGGTTCTGTGCAGTCAGGGTTCTCAAGAACCGCTGCCTACCAGGTGTGGTAGTGCATGCTTGGAACCCCAGCATTCAGACGCAAACGTGGTAAGACCTTGTCTAAAAGACAGAACAGGACAAGAGAAACTGTACCAAATGTTGGGATGTCCTCCCAGGCTCTGGCTTGTCCCAGCTGGCCAGTGACACCGGGAGAGTAGGCAGAGAACAAACTTCTGAAATTAAAATTGTTCAGGAAATGAGGCAAAAACGGTTTCCTTTAAACAAATGGTCCCACTCCCTGATTTTGCTTGGCACCATGTGAGCACAGTTTGCTGGCCACAAGGAGCTGACTCAATCTTCAGGGACAACTATGTCACTCCTAAAACCCGCACGCAAGACACTCTCTTCCTGGTGAGCAGCAGGGATGATCCAGGGTGCACACGCATGTGACTTACTGCTGACTGTACGAGTGAGTGTTGGAGGTAAAGAAGTTTGGTCTCAGCCCTTCCTGGGTGTAGAAATAAACCTTTAGTAAAAGTACTGGAATCTACAATCAGAAAGCTGAGGCAGGAGGATCATGAGGTTTGAGGTAAGTCTGAGTACACAGTGGTTTCTGTTTTTAAAAAAACAATAAGCAGGGAAAACAGGAACCTGGGAGGAAAAACAGTGACAGATGGTAGAAGTCACAGCCAGCAACAGAGGGCATGGGGCTAACAGCTAGCTGACTCCTGACCAACTTCTAAATATCACAAACATATTAAAAATTTTAAATTACATTTATTTACTTATGTGCATATGCTCACATACGCACATATGGAGGTCAGAGGACAACTTTTGGGAGTCTGTCTCTCCTTCCATCAGGATCAAATTCAGGCCGATGAGTTTTACCCACTGAGCCATCCTGTTGGCCCACAAACACATAAAACAATTATGTGTGTATGGTGGGGGGCATACCTATGTCACAGCGCTCCCGTAGAGGTCAGAGGACAACTTTGTGGAGCCAGATCTGCCCTTCACTCCACTTGGGTCTGGGAATTGTCAGGCCTGCCCAGCAAGCACTTACCTCCACCCACTGGGCATTCTTGCTGGCCTATGAGCACATTTTTTATTGAAGAAATATTTTTATTTCCACTTACACATGGTCAGAAAGGGGTCTAGTCACTGGCCAGTGATAATGTATGACTTTTTGTTTGTTTGTTTGTTTTTCCAGACAGGGTTTCTCTGTGTCAGCTCTGGCTATCTTGGAACTCGCTTTTTTAGATCAGGCCGACCTTGAACTCACAGAGATCTGCCTGCCTCTGCCTCCCGAGTGCTGGGTGATGTATGGTTCTTTACAAAAAAAATTAGTGGTTTTGTTTGTTTGGTTGGTTGATGGGATTCTCTCTCTCTCTGTGTGTGTGTGTGTGTGTGTGTGTGTGTGTGTATGAGAGAGAGAGAGAGAGAGAGAGAGAGAGAGAGAGAGAGAGAGAGAGA
>JABTXL010003386.1:1205979-1217461 GCA_025134845.1 Neodon shergylaensis
ACATCACAGTCATTCTTAAGGTCTGTGGCACTAATCTCCTAGGCGTTTCTCAAATCAGTCAAGATTGACAGTTGAGAGTGCCCATTACAGCCCCTTCTTGCTGGCCAAGTGGGAGACTTCAGAGAGAAAAAGAGGAGTCAGATGTGGAAGGAGGCCAGGCCTTCCTGGTTATTGGGGAGGGGGAGAAGATCAAGTGTGCAGGTGGGGCTGTCCCTCACCCTGGCTGTGCCCCAGCCTGGTACTGGTCTTCTCGGGAGAGAGCTTACACCTATCCTCACTGACGCTGTTGGTGTCAGGCCCATGATCTGCTCAAAGTGAGCGTTCGAGGGGCAGTGATGGAGGACTGAGACGGGTTGTTCGGACTTTAGAGCTTCCCGTGGAGGCTGTGAGGGACCGCTCTGATGTGCTGGTGACACAGACGGGAGGGTTGGCATGACTAGGCCTGGTAGCTGACAAAGGCGGGCGAATCTGGTTATGATGATGTGAGGTCAGTCGGGGCAAGCGGGACCCCAGGAAGGAAAGGCTGTGGAGAAGCAGTGCATTGGGAAGACGATGGAGTGTGCAAAGGGGCAAGAATGATGAATCCAGCTGGGCAGTGGTGGCGTACTCGGGAGGCAGAGGCGGGCGGATCTCCGTGAGTTTGAGGCCAGCCTGGTCTACGAGAGCTAGTTCCAGGATACGCTCCAAAGCTACAGAGAAACCCTGTCTCAAAAAACCATTAAAAAAATGACGACTCTGCATTCCCAGAAAGATCTTTCCAGGAAGATGAAGTCAGGCCAGACATGTGGCAACAGGGAGTGGTGGTGACTAGGGCAAGGGAAGGCTAGACCCCTTCCATGGGCAAATTTGTGACTCACTCCAGGTACGGGGGCAGGTAGGACAAGTCACGTTTGTATTCGACATCACCATGTTGAATGTGTAGCTATCCCACAGTACCTGAGATAAACACCGACACCTCCCATGCCAAATAAGAAGCTTACATAGGAGGGGGTGCAGGCTCCATGCCGGGACTGCCAGTCTGGGGTGAGGGTGGATGTATGTATGTACTGAGGGTGGAGCAAGGGAGGTGAGAGGGTGCCCAGGATCACTCAGCGTTCAAGTGCAGGTCACCAGACCACGCTGTGACCATGCCCCAGAGGAGAGGTGGAGCAGGCAGGGCTAGAGGTGGCTGAGGGAGGAAGAGGGATGGTCACCAACTTCTGTCACAGACCAACAACTGGTCCCGGGGAAGCCCTGCTTGCCAGAGGAGATTGCTTCAGAGGAAGGAGGAGGCCCGAGCTGTGCTTCACGGGGACAGATATGGAGTGGCCCCTCTAGGTGTCACCTGTGCTTCCGGTAAACGTTTTGCTCTGTTTGGGATTGGAGAGGGGTTGCTTTCTTCTGTTGATTGGTGCCCTGGTGAGAGATAACCTACAATGCACTGGAGTTGATACCGTAGAAGCCTGGGGTTCGTACTCTAGGTGGACATGATGTTGAGCAGAGTCCGTACTGGTCCCACGGAGCTGGGCCCTGTTCACACGCAGAGGAAAATATTGACCCTGCTGGCTGTGAGAGATCACAGCCCCTCCCTTCACAGGTAGCCTCGGCCTTGAGTCTCAGATTTTTGCTCTTTGAGACACCTGATCCCCTCGGGCCCTGGCCTTCTCATCTGAAACGCAGGGGCTCAGATGAAAGGTGCCAATATCCTGGTTGTTCCGTTCAGTCTGGCCTTCATCGTTGATGTCCCCTGCCCAGCATCATGGGTGGAAATATCACTGTTCAGTGACACCCAGGAAGTACGGTGTCTCCAGGACATCCAAAAACCTACGGATAACTGTGTCTCCATACCCCATCCTATATGGGATAAAATCCTTTTGTCTGATTACGAAATAAAATGACTATGTGGCGAAAGCTCTGGTGTGCTTGCTTTTGAGTTTTTGAAGTTGCTGCTGCTGCTGCTGCTGCTGGTGGTGGTGTGTGTGTGTGTCATGTAGGCCAGGTTGGCTTCAAATTAAATAACAGTCAAAGCTGGCCTTGAACTACTGATTCTCCTGCCTCCACCTCAGAGGCACTGTGATTACAGGCAGGTGCCAATCACATCTCGCATCAGTCTTAAACAACACAAACTCCAAAGATGCGCAGACCAGCAGCATTCTGTCAGTGCACTGCAGCCACTGAGGTCAGGTTTGGTGGTTGATTCAGCGCCACCGTGGGATGGGGGTTCCAGTGTGCCCCCCAACCCTGAGGAAGGGCTGTGTGCAAAGCTGCGTGGCTGAGATGATGACATTCGAGAGGAGTCGGGAGCAGGTTGGCGGCTCACAGGCACGTGGTTTGGTCTCAGCATTCAGTGCAGGGATATTTGCTCCCTCGGCCAGCGCCAGTTACTGTTTAGGACTTGGCCCGAGCAGGTTTTTCAGGATGAGTGTCTTTTGCTGGCATCGCCAGTGGTTGATGAAATGAGACGGCTTAGAGGGATAAGGACCTTGCCTCTAAGGCTGATGACCTGGGTTCAACCCACCAGGAACCACATGCTGGAGGAGAGAAGTGATTCCTGCAAGTTGTCCTCTGACCGCCCGTGCACACATGCACACACATACTCACGTGCACACACAGACACACACACACACACACACTATTTTTTTTTAAATAAAAACAAAGTTCTGTATAAAAAATATAGCCCCTGAACATTGAATAAACCACTCCCCCACTGGTGTCTGGTGACCTGTTTGTGGGGGTGACCTCGGCCCAGAGGGGAGAAGGTGGAGGAGCCATCTCTTGCCTAAATGGATGTATGTTGTTGCTCAGTCAGTCACCTGAGACATGACACTCCCTAGATACCTCAGGGCAACTTCCCTGCAGGGCCTGTGTCTGATGCTCTCTACCCGACTGGTACTGTCACAGCATCCAGAGGCTCTGGTACCTGCTGCAATACGGTTTATCTTCATGGGTACCCTTATGCCCGTTAATATTATCAGTTTGTCTGGGTGTAGAATCGCCTAGGAGCTGTGTCTGAGGGAGTTTCTAAATGGGAGTTAACTTAGGTCAGAAGAGCCATCCCTGGACTGGGGTCCTGGACTGAATAGGAAGGAGAAAGCGAGCTAAGCATCAGCATCCTTCCCTCTCTCTGCTTCCTGACGTGTGTACCGTGTGACCAGCTGCCCCGCACTCCTGCCGCCGTGCCTTTCTCGCCGTGGTAGGCTGTGTCCATGAACTGTGTGCCAAAATAAACTGTACCGCTCCTTAAGCTGCTTCTGTAAAGTATTTATCTCAGCAACTGGAGAAGTCACTAATTCCGACCTGGAGCTCTGGGCCACATTCTCGGGGTCTCAGAGCTGAGCTGCCCTGGCTCTTGGGTGCTAGAGAGCTAAGTACCCGGGCCACTCAGAGCGGCTCAGCGGAAATGGGTGGAAGCTAAGACCTGCGGGAGGATGCACACTGCAGGGATGAGGTGAGGATAAGGAGAAGCTTCCTCTGAAGTGCAGAAGCAGAGCCCTTGCCTGGCCTGGAACACCTCCCTCATGAAGGCTATGTGACATTGCTGAGGTCACCATTAGATCCTGTGATGTCTTTGTGACCAGAGACTCCTCTGGCCTGGCTGGAGCCCTGCTAGGAGGTCAGGTGTAGGGGGAAGGTATGTAGGGCAGAGCCAAAAAGGAAGAATAAAAATACATCTGTCCCTTTTGCTTGACCCTGGATTTCTCTGGCTTGGTCCTAACTTCTTTCTCATCCCTCACACACCATCTGTGTTTGTCTGCCATGCCCAGCCAACTCATGAGGCTCCTCATGGATCCACACTGGTGGGGGCCGCGTTCCAAGGCTCGGTGAGCATCAGAAGTCTGGCGTGCAGCCCAATTTCACTGCCTCTCAGAGAAAACCTCAGATAATAGCAGAGGCTCGTATTTCCACCTCCTCTGCTCTCACAGCCTCATCTGCTGCCTTAGCTACTGAAGCTTCCTCTTATCCCCTCTGAATACTGTGGTGGGAAGAGCTGGCATTGATAACACGACCGTCCTGTGGACAAGGAAACTGGCGGTTGGCAAGGTGAAGCCATGTGTTACTTTGCATGGAGCTGTGATGAAATAAAACGTAACGGAAGGAAGAGTTTAGTTGGCTCACGCGAGGAGGGGCATAATATATTGTGGCTGCCGGAGAAGCAGGAGGCTGGTCTCATTGCGTCTGCAGTCAGGAAGCAGAAACAGATAAATGCCAGCGCTCCCTTTCTCCCTTTCATTAGGATCCCAACCAGGGGATGATGCCACCTACATTCGGCGTGGGTCTTCCCTCCTCAGTTAAATCTCTCTGGAATCTCCCTGACAGACACTCAAAAAGAGGTGTCTCCTAGGCGATCCCAAACCCAGTCAGGTTGACGATGGAAAGCCATCGTGAGAAAAGTCAGGGGACATACCTGGACTCCTGTCACCATTGATTCTAAGCTCCAAGGTCTCTGCTGCTGCCATTGGTCCCCTAAAAGCCGCAGATGGGTGCAGAGGAAGAACTGAGAACTGTCCATTATAACAACGCATTTTGATGTCTAGACTGTCAGGGAAAGCCTAACCCCTGGGGAGCCCTGGCATCTGGACTGTTCCTGTCTCCATCAACTTGATGGCTTTTAGCCCCAGCGTGAACAGCTGATCGTTAGTCAGAACAAACCATCCAGATCGGCTCAGCTTTCAGAGCCAAGTGAAGCAGAGTGTAACGTGAGCCACGACCGTTCATCAGCAAAAGTGATTCTGCTGTGACCCAGACCCTCAGAGGCCTCTCCTCTGAATAGGGCAGACTGGAGGACCCTGGCCCACGGGGACAGCTGCAGCTCCTGGAGACACCGTTAAAGACGGGCTTTTCTTTGTGACCCAGCGAGCCCAGCCCCGTGTTTGTCAAGGCCTGCAGTGCCGTGTTCATTGTAAAGCAGCTGCCGATGGAGGAAGCCGCAGGTATCCAACAGCTGTCAGCAGGTGCACAGTCTGTGGGACGCGTCCAGGATGGGCCACTGCTCATCAGGACCGAGTGGTACTCACTACAGTGCATGCCACCCGTGGGCAAGAGATGCGGGTCCTCGCAGGCAAACGTGCTGCCTCATCCCACGTGTAGTGACTGCTGTTAGGGCAGGGACAGAGGCCAACTGGAAGGGGACACAAGGGAGCTCCTGAGGGCCAGAGCAAAGTCCCTCTCTCTCTCTCTCTCTCGTATAAATATATGGCTGTAAAAACTCATCCAGGGGGCTGTGCTTCTGGCTCATCTGATAAAAGGCTCGCCTCGCCCTGGGTTAGTTCCCAGCACTACGCAGAACATGTGTGTTGTAATCCCAGCACTCAAGAAGTGGAGACAGGGGCATCAGAAGTTCAAGAACTTGGGCTACATAAGCCCTTATTGTTATTTTTTTTTTTTTAAGGAAAAAAGAAAAGAAAATCTTAAAACTCATCTAAACTGGGTGGCCACATCTGTCACCCCAGAGCTCTGAGGCAGAGGCAGAAGCAAGAGATGTCCCAGTGATTGAGAGCGAAGCATGTCTACTGTTCTTGGGGTGTGTGGTTCCCAGCAGTTCCCTGTAACTTCAGCTCCAGAGGCGTCCTTGCAGAGTCTGCATTTGTGTGTGGTGGGCATGCGTGTGTGTGTGTGTGTATTTAAGGGCTGGGGATGAGGGTCAGTGGCAGAGCTCTTACTTAGCAGGTTCAAAACCCTGGCTCCATCCTTAGCGCTGCAAAAACAACCAGTCAGTAACAAAAAAGCCCCCGACCACACTTAAACCCCTCACCCACCCGCACTCTGCAGCGTGCCTTTTACTATGGATAAATCACATCTTAAGCAGAGGGGTTAATCAGAGCTCTCGCCCCAGCCCTGGCACTCACAGTTGGCGGGTGTGGGGTGGCTTCTCTAGCCTCCCACAAACACCACAGACAGCCAGATGCCCAGCCTGAGCGGGTATCACCAGGCCGGTGGCCAAGCCCACACAGCTGAGCGTTTGAGGATGTCAGCCTCTTGCTGAGTCTATTTTAAAGCCTAAGTCTAACTAGGGTGGAGGCCACCCCAGGGCTGTCTCCTGGTCTTCTGAGAGCCCCACGCTAAGCCTCAGACAAGGCATCCTCAGTCACCGGGCAGCTTCTGGCCGTGTGCCCTGCGTCACAGGGCCTGTGTACCAGGCGGGCAGAGGGTGGGACTTGCCACACAACTGCGGAAATCCTCCAGGCACCAGGTAGCGGGCAGGACGAGACAGGCCCTCTCTGGGTTCTGTCTGCCAGGCTGCGGGTCAAATGATAATGACAGTAATGGCAGGGGCTGTGTGTGGAGGGGCCGGCGTTACAAACGCGGCGCTGGTTGTTTTGCTTGCTTAGTGGGAAAGCTTCAATTCGAGAGTGGCCTCACCCCCACCATGTCGTTCCTTAATTAGCTGTGCACCTTTGTGCAAGCAGCTTAACCTCTCTGAGCTCTGGCTCCTCATCTGTATAAAGGTCACAGTACACACACACACACATATACACAACCTTTGTCTAGGAAGCATTTTGTAAAGGCGAGATGTTATAATCATTACAGCCACTAAAATGCTGAGAGCAGAGGTGTGTTTGAACACCTGTCAAGTTATCATGAAGATAAGCCACCGTGAGGGCAGCCTTCCCATTATCGTATACGCGTTTCCTCTCCTTCCTCCCCATCCCTTCTTGCTGGCTTCTTCCCTCTCTCCCTTCTTCATTTCCTCCTTCCTCCTGTCCTTCCTTCCTCTTTCCTTCCATTTTCTTCCTCCCCAACCCCAAACCCCTTTCTAGTGAGTTCCTCAAACCATTCTGGTTCCCTGGGTTGAAACCAGAAGGACAAGATGGCCCTTCACCATGCTGCCTGCATGAAACCCATACACAAGTTTGATTTCATTAATTAGAAACACGTGACCACTTAGCTGGAGGCAGATTGGAGCACACAGCAGAGCTTCCCTTCTGGAGTCAGTTCCTGCTGAGCCCTGACTGGAGTGACCTCTGGGATGCGCCTCTGTAGAATGGGCACAGTATCAGCTGTTGTGGGGTGACACTGTCGAGGCCCTCTGGTCATCAGCATTCCTGGACTTGGCCATTGAACAGGTCAAGCTCTGGGTGGCTGGCTGACCAGCTGTGTGGCTGAGAGGGTGACAGTGTGACAGTTCCCCAAGGGACACAGAACTACCCACTGTCTGTGGACATCAGCAGCCCCCGTGTTAGATTTATTCTGCATTTGGAGGTGAAGTCATTTCTGTCAATAGTCTTGGGGAGCATGTAGGTAAACAGATCTTGTTTAGACACACGCAGAAAGCAAAGATGTCGCTTCCCTAAACATGAAGAGTTAGTGAGTCTCTCAGAAAAATTCTTCTTTTGTGACTTGAGAGATAGTTCACTGGGTAAAAATACTAGAGAGATAGTTCACTGGGTAAAAATACTAGAGAGATAGTTCACTGGGTAAAAATACTAGAGAGATAGTTCACTGGGTAAAAATACTAGAGAGATAGTTCACTGAGTAAAAAATACTAGAGAGATAGTTCACTGGGTAAAAATACTAGAGAGATAGTTTACTGAGTAAAAAATACTTGCTACAAAGCCAGAGGACCTGAGTTCAATCCCCGGTATCCACATGATAGAAGGAGAGAAGGGGTGACATTTAAAGGTTTAGTGGGGGGCGGAGGGGTTGGGTGTGCACGTGCGCACCTGCAGAGACCAGAAGAGGGCACAGGCTCCCCTGGAGGTAGAGTTCAGGTGGTTGTGAGCTGCCCAGTGTGGGTGTTGGAAGCTGAACCTGAGTCCTGAAGAAGCAGTAACTGTGCTTCATAACTGTGCCATCTCTCCAGCCCCAGGAGTGACATTTAAGTGACAGGCTAGTGGGAGCCACCATGATGCGCTGCAGGGGGAGAGCAGTTCCTCACAGTCCCAAGATGCACAGGTCTAGCCTCTGGAAAGGCGAGATGCTTCCTACAGGCTCAGGATGTCCCCAGCACCTACATTTGTCACCCATCAGCCCCCTCCATGGCATGCCATACTCCCAGGTCCTCTTCAAATTCCCTTATTTACTTATCCATTCATCCATTCACTTATATTTTTTTAGACAGAGTCTTGTGTAGCCCAGGCTGGCCCCAAACTGGCTGTGTAGCTGAGGATGACCTTGAACTCCTGCTCTTTCTTACTTCCACTTCCAGGCACAGCCGCACCGAGTTGCCGTGGTTAATTGTGGTTAATTACGTTGTAGCTGAGCTGCAGCCCCCACCCCAGCCTGAGTTCACCTCCTTTGCTTTCCCCTATGAACATCTCTGCCACCCAGTGTGTCGCTAGCCTTGGCAGTGCTGTTTGATGGACAGGCCTACTTCTCCTCTGTTTCCAACTGGAGGCCTCCAGGCCTCACATCTGGGTGATTTGCAGCCATGCCTACAGGCTGGCCGTGCAATAGGACCAGGGCCTGACTGTATGCCTGCTTCCAGCCCCAAGCGGTGTCCTTCCCTGGTGTCACCACAGTGACCTTAATTAGCAATCATAGTACAAGCAGAAAGGGCGTTGTGGGGACAGTGGGGACAGCTGCCGGGAGAGTCCAAGCTCCAAGCAGCTGGATCTTGTTGGCTTTGCTTTGTTGACCTTATTTGGGTCACATAGTGGAATCAGCCGAATCAGCCGCAGGTCTCTAGGTATTCTAGGTCCAGGTGGTGTTCTCTTAGCCTCATCTGTTCACGGCCTCAGCTGTCATTGTTTCCACTGGGCATCCCTGCAAGTGTGGCAGTCTCTTCCCTTGAAATGGCATGCTGGTCCCCAGCAGGTCCAGAACCCACTCTGTCTTTGTGAACCCAGAGGGTCTCAGAACAGAGAATCGGTTGGGCCTTCTGGGTTCTGACCTTTCAGAGGTCACACCCTCTGGGGAACCAGAGGAACTGATTGGCCAGGATGACCACACCTACTCTTAGAACCTGAAGTAGGCGGGGATAGTGGATGCTCACTGGATCACCAGTGCTCAGGGGACAGCACTGGGCAGCCTGTGCCCCCAGCCTGGTGTGGCAGTCCCCCAGCCTTTAGAGACCCACGCTGGGCATCATTTGTATGACAAGCTTGGACAGCTCCACATTCTTCAGAGATTAGAGGCATATTTAAAGCGCCCCTACAGTGGCTTATTTTCTGATAACCGATGTCATCCCATTTGTTGGTCTGAGGTTTCCTGTTTGAAGTTTCATAAAGACGATCACACCCACGTGGTACTTGGCTCTGGGTTGCTCTGAGATGCTCATCGCTGGGTCCCTGGCACCTGGATTCCTGAGTCTGTGGGTGTTCCGTAGGTGTGTGTTGAGTGTGTGACAGAGGGAGCCAGAAGGCAGATGGCGACACCTTTACTTTATGACCCCCAGGGCCCACCAGACAGCACCACCCCTGCCCAATGTACAAGGGCAGTCGGGAAATAACAGCTGGGGTTTTATTGCTGTGGCTATGGTCACCCAGCCTGGGTGTTTCCCCTGGATTCTAGGAGCAATTCTGCCCCTTGATGACGCCCACACAGCACCTTTTAGGGGTTCCATTTTCCACCAGAACATTTGGAGTTCTGTTTCCTTTGACTAGAATTTGTACCTAAACACCTTGAAGGGTTGAGGTAATGGTGATGTTCCCAACCCTAAGGAATGAGAAGAGAGGACTAAAGACTGCAGCCAATGTCCAGAGCAGGCAGGAGCCCTGGGCCTGTGGTTAATCTCGACCCCTGGCCCTGTCCTGGCGTGGCTCAGTGAGGGCAGAGTCCTGGGTCAGGCAGCCCCGCGAGCATGAGCCCCAAGTTAAGGGATCCTGAAACTGGTGGCAAAGAGGGCCCAGTCAGCCTTCAACTTGGCTCCCTAGCTCGAGGCAGCTGATTGAAGACCGTGGAGTTCATTCTCATTGTTGTATGTTGGGTATCAAGCCCTTATCCCTCTCTCTGTCTCTCTCATCCACAAACTTCTGCTTCTGACATTGGCCCATGCAGTTCGCTGTTCGTGGAAGCTGTGGATAGAAGGTTTGGGGGGGAAAGAAGAGAAAGAAAAAAATTACAGGGCATGGACGTGGGACACGTGAGGGGCGGGGCAGCGAGGCAGAGAGTGCACTCTGGACTCTGGTTGGCGGCTGAGCTTTGCTACTTATTAACGAGGTTCTTTGAACAGACTAGGGTGGTTCTTGGGACCTTAGAGTTCGCTTCAATAGTGTCTTCATTTAATCCTGAGGGTGAGGGTGAGGGTGAGCGTCCCGGCGGACGACAGCATCAGTGCATCCAAGCCAGTCTGATGACTTTGAAGATGCCCCTCCTCCATAGAGTGTGTAAGCCTATATTTGTAATCCTAAATCCACTGTATGCAATTGCCAGGAGCCCCAGAACTACAGCGAGTATCAGCCTCACATTAGCTAGAAGACAGTCTATCAAGGTGTGCCTATCACTGTTTGGGCTGACGGGAACACCCCCCCCCCCCCGCCCCGCCTCTCCGCAGAAGGCTACATCTTCATCCCAGAGCCACGTCTCTGTTAGCCTTCAGGCTGGTGACACAGTATGTTACCGACAAAGTTCACTCTTGAGAACTCTGCAATTGAGTTAAAAGTGTCTCATAATGTTTAACAGTCAGTTTACAATTTTGTGTTGGACCAAATCTGCAGCTATCCTGAGGTGAATGCAGCCTGCAGGCTGTGGGCTAGAGCTGCCTGTGTGGTGAGGGGGCCTTTGTTCATGCCACTGTGTCTTGATCTTGAAGGGAGGAGGTACCCTTGGCTCATCTAGATGGCTTTGGTAGTCTCAGAGTCATAGAGGAGGGGGACAAGCAGGGAGAGCCAGGGTGCCTGGAGTATGCTTGGAAGATGGAGAAACGGCAAAGCCAGGAGATGCTGGCAACATCAGGAGGCTATGAAAGGCTAGACTGTGGGTTTTGATGGGAAGATGGACCTGCCTTCAGGGAATGGTGACAAGGAGAGCCTGATGCACAGGTGCAGGACAAATCTACCCCATCACCCTGTGCAATCCTGGGGACTGCACTGGGAACCTTGTACCTACTGGCTTAGTGCTCTACCAGTGAGTTACATCCTCAGCCCTCTTTTACTTTTTGGTTTTTTTCAAGACAGGGTTTCTCTATATTACCCTAGCCCTAGCTGCCCTGGAACTTACTTTGTGGACCAGGCTGGCCTTGAACTCTAAGATTCTCCCAAATGTTGGCATTAACGGCGTACACCACTACCACCTGACCTCTTTTTATTTTTTATTTTGAGACAGGACTCAGTAAGAAGCCCAGGCTGACCTTGAACTTGCCTGTCTCAGCCTCACCCAATAGCTCTGATTACAGGCCTGTGCTACCAGGCCCTGCTCAGACAATCCTATCCCTGAAGCCTGCAGCGCTCTCGGTTTATGGTTGATTGAATCACCAGATTTGGGAGGGAGGCTCTAGAGGGCTGCCTGCTTCCTTGCTTCTGCAAAGCTGCATGCGTGTGTGTGTGTGTGTGTGTGTGTGTGTGTGTGTGTGTGTGTGTGAGAGAGAGAGAGAGAGAGAGAGAGAGAGAGAGAGAGAGAGAGAGAG
>JABTXL010003386.1:1217471-1240741 GCA_025134845.1 Neodon shergylaensis
GAGAGAGAGAGAGAGAGAGAGAGAGAGAGAGAGAGAGAGAGAGAGAGAGAGAGAGAGAAGTGGGCATCAGATCTCCTGGAGATGGAGCTACAGGTGTTGTGAGCAGTCTGATGTGGTGCTAGGATCAAAACTGAAGTCTTCCAGCAGAGGGATATGTGTTTTAACTGTTGAGCTGTCTCTCCAGCCCTGGGAAACATCATTATTCTCATTTTAAAGATGAGGAAGCTGAAGCTTTAAGAGGCACAGAGAAGCCAGATGGTGGTGGCGTGAGCCTTTAATCCCAGCACCTGGGAGGCAGACGCAGGTGAATCTCTGAGTTTGAAGCCAACCTGGACTATAGAGCGAGTTTAAGGACAGACAGAGCTACGTGACAGAGAAACCCTGTCTCAAAAAACCAAAAATAAAAAAAAAAAGAGGCACAGAGAACCCCTGGTGGTGAAGTGAAAAGAACCGAGCTTTGTCCAGAGCTCCTGGCAGAAACTGTCTTGGTCCCATCTTTTGCAGCGTTCACTTCCCTGAGGCCACCACCTGTGGGGCTATAAAACCACATACCTTCCCCTCTGGCATTTGTCCCCAGCCACCTCCAGTCTCTGTTCCCACATTTTCAAGCACCTTGGCCCACCTCACCCCAGTTTGCTGGCCTCCCTGGCCTTTACACAGCCCACAGTCTTTGCCCAGTCCGAAAGGGGCCCTTCAGGGCTTCTGCAGACAGCCACATGCCTCAGATGGATTAGCCAACATTTAATGTTTTATCACAATATGATAAATCCACGGCTGAGCTGTGATTAGGGTCTTAGAGGCAAGGTTTTATGCTCATCTGACCGGGCAGCTTGGGGAGACCCATTTGACAAACCCAGTTGTTGGAACTGACCCCACCCCTACCTCCAGACATGGGTGTGGGAAGAAGGCCGTGGTCTTTGGGGCTTTTTTCTTCTGATCCCTTGCTAAGTGAACTTCCTCCCTGTATGGTCACCTGCTTCATAAAAGCAAAGGCACTAAACAACGGACAGTCCCTTTGGTCATGATGCCACCCACACAGTCTTCTTTACCATATCCTAACTGGTCAGCAGCAAGCTGTGTGACCTGCCTACACTCAGGAACAAAACCAAGTGCAGCCAGGGCTGGGAGACATGGCCCAGAGGTTAGGAGCACTTGCTGCTCTTGCAGAGGACCTGGGTTCTTTTCCCATCGTGGTTAATAGCCGCCTGTAACTCCAGTTCTAGAGGATCCAATGCCCTCTTCAGGCCACCTCAGGCACCAGGCACACATGCAGTACACACATTTGTCTGCAGGCAAAACACCCATGCATGTGACTTAACAAAATAAAAAAATGAAAAGCTACCACAAACGCTGGGTGGCAGGGCCCCCTTTAGAGTTTGTTTGGAGAAAGATCCTACAAAACGGGACGATTCCACATGGCTCTTACAATATCAAATAAACATATGTGGATAAATCTCTTTGACACAACCGTATCCTTATAAGTGATAGTAATACCATATTATCATTTATCGGGTGAAGGTAGACTAAACCCATATGATAAAAACAATTCAAGATTTAAAAAAAAATTATTTCCTTTTCTTTCATGTAAATAGAACCCACAGGTCAGGTGTCTAGGGTTGAGTGACAGCTCTGTGGTCATGAGGGACCCAGGCTCCTCTTATCTTTTTGCTCTGTCACTCATTACCTCTGCCTCCTTTACCACCCAGGATGGCTGCCTGAACCCCAGCAATCACGTCCACATCACAACCAGGAGGAAAGAGGAAGCACATCTTTTTCATTGAAGAATGCTTCATGGGTGTGCCCTCCCCCCAAGTCCACTGCTACTGGATCTCATTGGCCATAGCTCGGCCATATGAAGCTTCAGTCACATGAAGCCCCCCCTTCCTAGGAGGCTGAGTAATGCTGTCTGTGTTCTGGGAGACCATGGGGAGCTAAGTGTCAGGCGGGAGAGAGCGGACATAGGAAGCAACCTCACCGACCACACGAGAATCCCAGCAGGGAGAAATGTCACCGTCCCTTCTCCAACCTCCTCCAATTCAGGTAGGAAAAGGGACACAATCAGCCACCTCCCCTGCTTCGAGGTGAGTTGGGCTGCACAGGTCTCCTGGGGCCTGCTGGGTCCTTCTGGCTGAGGAGAGGCAGGAAGCCAGCTAGGCCCTTACCTGACTTTGTTTTCCAGCTCAGGGGTTCTGCCAGGCACCTGAGGAGATAAGGAGCCTTGCTGTGCTGTGAGGTATGCAGCACAGCTGTGGAGAACAAAAAGCAAGTGGCCAGAGGTGCCTGGAGCATGAGCCAGGGGGCCAGCGACAGCCCAGGAGAGACTCCTGGTCCTGCCTCCCCCGAAGCTCTGTATCTTGGTGTTTGCTGTGTAAGACAGTCACTCATGGCTGGAGACTTCATTCTGTGCAAAGTGGGGGTATGTAGAAGGCACCCTTCCAGGGCTGCCGGAAGGGGCAGGAGGTGAAGTGGGAAAGGCATTGGCCTTGCGGGTTGTCAGCCAGAGGGAGAGAGATGCTGAGTCAAAGCCCCTGCAGGAGTGTGTTCTAGCTGACTGAGTGCCCAAGTGCCTGTGTTGAGGTCATCTAGGACCTCAGAATGGAACTGTGTTTGGGGACAGGGCCTTTGAAGTAGTGACCAAGCTGACCTTATATGGGTGTCCCTTTTCCTTCAGTGCAACTGGTGTCCTTACCCAAAGAGGATGGGGGCACATGCCTGGCATCCCAGCACTTGGGAGGTGGAGGCGGGAAAATCAGGAGTTCAAGGTCATTTTCAGCTGCCTAGTGAATTTGAGGCTAGCCTGGGCTCCTCGAGACCCTGTCACAAACAGAACAGGAGCGGAGGACATTAGACACCACACAGGGATGACCAAGGGAAGTGGCCTGAGAGTAAGCAACCCAATCAGCACCCTGGCTTTGGGGAAGGCCCCTGTGTGTGCCTGGCCATGGTGACCAAGCAGGCCAGTCCCTGCCGTGACTCTCCCCGCTCCTCCTGGCTCTCACCTCAGCCTGTTACCAGGTTAATAGTTAAACAACCCAGCATCAATTACTCAAACCACAGCCAGAAAGGACCAGACCTGTGGGGACAGAGTGACTCATGCTGGAAACAACTCAAGGAGAAAGGCATTTTACCTCCTGACCTGGCAAGGGTTTCTGGGAAGGAGCTAGGGTGGGGATCAGGGAGGTCTCCAATGGATCAGGTATAAGCTTCTCGAATCTTCTGTGCCATTCACAGAGTGACCTTGAGCAGGTGTCTGGACTTCTCTGAACTGCAAGTTCCCTCATGGGGTAGGGTCTTTTTTTTATTTTCAAGTAGCCCAGGCTAGCCTTGAACTTACTACTTAGCTAAGAAATGACCTTAAATTCCTGGTCGTCCTGCTTCCATCTCCCTAGTACCTAATCACACGAACGGAACTGGGGTTCGAATTCAGGGCTTCATAGATGCTAGACAAGCCAGCTTCCTTGTCAACTGAGCCACGCCCCCCACTCGTGCCCCCCCACCACCACCACTTGGGACCACCAGACTTGAGTCTGGGAGCACAGTTCTGAGCCTGAGAAATCAGAGCGGTTATGGATGAGGTAGCAGAATGCCTTTTCTCCCTCAAGTCTGCTCCACGTTGGCAGTCAGGACACCAGCTCGCCAGGTCATGGCAGAGCCTAGGTTAAAGTGCAAAATCAGAAGGCGGGCCACTTGCTGGGGCCTGCTGCACAGGTTCCAGAAGGAGTGACTTGCAAAAGGTCACCAAGAGGTTGTGTATCCAGAGGAAGCCATTGTGTGGCCCCAGTCACACCGACCGCTGTGGACTGGCAGATATAGGAACACTGCCCGTACCCACGTCCCCAAGGGTGCCCGCTGACAGCACATTCTCTCTTAGTTCCCAGTGTTCAGAAGTCCAAGTCACTGTTGACTGTTGACGTCAACCAGGAGGGCAGGCTCCCTTCATAGGCTCAGGGTAGAACCAGTTTCTTTTTTTCCCCTTGCTTCTGGAAGTTTCCTGCACCCCTCAGTGTTCCTGTCCCATACAATGCCACCCACATGCCACTTCCTCCTTTGACCTCTTCACCTCTGTCATACAAAGACATCTGTAATTCTGTCGGTTGGACCCACCTATCCAGAGGAATCTGCCCGTCTCAGTTCCTTGGCTCAATCATGACTGAAAAGTGCTTTGGCCATATAAGGTCCCAGTCTGGGAGTCCTGGGGATTGCTGGGCATGTGTCTCAGTTGGGAGAGTGCTTGTCTAGAATGAGTGGGGCTCTAGGTTTGATTCCTGGCACCATATAAACCGGGCATGGTGGTGCACACCCAAAACCCTAGCTCCCCAAAAGTGAGACAGGACAGTCAGGAGTTCAAGGTCATTCTTGGCTAGCCGGCTTGGGTTCTATAAGACTTTGTCTTTAAACAAAAGGGGGAAAAAATCCCGTTGGCTATCTTGAAGTTAGCGTGTGTCTGGGCTACCGTGTACCACTTCCCAAACTCTAATGAGCACAGTTGTGAGCAATGCAGCCTCCGTCTGAGACACACTCAGATCCCCTCGGCCCGTTCTGACATGGCCTCCGTTATGCATACCGCTCCCTGGGGCTCTGTGAAGGAACAGAAACCCTAGATTTTATTAAATCCTTCTTGCCCCTCTCTGCTCCTCTGGGTGACATGGTCTGGGGAACGTGAAGGGATACAGTTGCTCTCTGAAGCTGCTGTGTACCCTGGACAGACACTCTCAGCAGGGGGTCCCTGGGGTCAGGACAGTTAAGCAGTGTGTGTCCCTGGGGTCAGGAGGACACAGACAGTTAAACAATGTGTGTAGCCTCCCTGCCAGGCCCATCCTCCTTCTCAGACCTGGCCAGTGCCTCAGACGGTGTCGGCTCTGCTCTTGGTAACTCCTCAGCCTGTGGATCCAGGACAAGCCTCTGTGTACCATGAGCCCTTCCTCCATAGATGAGCAGAGTTGGGACAGCGCCTCCTTTAGGCTCACAATTGTATGACAGGCTCAGCTGCACAGACCACGAGGCATCTGGTACAGCCGCACAGCCAGGGAGGAACGTGGAGGCAGCCCAGCCCATGGCCATACATCCTCCTTTGCCAGCATGGCAACCCAGTTACGGCTCATCTCAGAGAGGCCGATGGAATCAGTCAGAGTCGGTTCCAAGTATCAGAGTCATTTAGAGTGGACAGTGCAGGGGCCTGGCTGCTGCTCAGTGTCCAGGGGCTCCGTCCCCATTGAGGAAGACAGGCCACCAGTGTAATGATTCCCAGGAAACACAGAATGCCCCTGGGTGTAGTGGTATATTATTTGTATTTTGATAAATAAATCTTGCC
Source organism: Neodon shergylaensis (assembly GCA_025134845.1). Classification (NCBI taxonomy): domain Eukaryota; kingdom Metazoa; phylum Chordata; class Mammalia; order Rodentia; family Cricetidae; genus Neodon; species Neodon shergylaensis. Next base: position 1,222,783 of record JABTXL010003386.1, read on the forward strand.
AGAGGCAAAGCTAAAGCAACTAGAGGTCAGGCAGTGGTGACACACACCTTTAATCCCAGGATTTGGGAGACGAGTCAGACGAACTCTGTGAATTCAAGGCCACCCTGGGCTTCACAAGATCAATACAGAAACAAATCCAGGTGGTGGTGGCTCACACCTTTAATCCCAGTCCTAGGGATTCGCACGCCTTTAATCCCAGCACTAGAGGGAATATAAAATGGGAGGAGAGAGGGCTGGAGACATGGCTCAGAGGTTAAGAGCATTGCCTGCTCTTCCAAAGGTCCTGAGTTCAATTCCCAGCATCCACATGGTGGCTCACAACCATCTGTAATGAGGTCTGGTGCCCTCTTCTGGCCTGCAGGCATACATGCAGACAGAATATTGTATACAAAATAAATTTAAAAAAAAATGGGAGGAGAGAGAGGCTTAGGTTGCTTAGTCTACACTCACCCAGCCTTGGTAGAAGTAAGACTTCTCTAGTGGCTTGGCTGCTTTGCTTTTCTGTTTTCGGGTTGAACCCCAATTTCTGTCTCTGGGTTTTTATTATTTGTGCTACACCTGTGACTCATGGGCTCCGTTCCCATTGAGGAAGACAGGCCGCCAGTGTAATGGTTCCCAGGGAACTCAGAATGCCCCTGGGACCAAGGGATTGGATCAGTCTTGTCTATAGAGCCAGACATTAGCCACTTGCTAACAGAACAGCTTGAGACGAACTCCCGTGGGAGACACAGGTTCCTTAACCTGCCTCCTGTGGACAGAGCCCCAGGGATTGCAGGGCAGACTTAATGTCTTTAACTTATCAGACACATAAGTGAATTAGTGAGGGACCTGGTGATGTCGGCTCATGAAGTCCACCAGCGCCTGTGCCAGGAGCCCGGGAGGGAAGCTGCCTCTCTTCCCAGCATGGCTAGGTGCATTCTGGGAGATGCCTGCTTTTCTGTTCTACAGACTGACTCGGGTTCCTCCCCTGGACTGCCCCATCTCCTAGCCCAGACCCCATAGGCAGCTCGAGATGCTGCAGAGCCATTTCTCCTTCTCCCTGCCTGTGTCTCGTCCCTTTGAGAGGTGCTACCTGGGGTGAAAGCCACACGTTGTTGAGTGAACTGTGCTCCCATCCCAGCTGTACACTGGCTGTGTGACTTTAGACAAGTTGCTTTGCCTCTCTGAACCTGGGCTTCTTTATAAAACCGAACTGATAGCTTTTGAATGGTTGCTACGGCATGGCTGTTTCTTGAGTGTATCCCTTGAAGGTTCTGTGTTAGAAGCTGGGCGCCCAGTGTGGCAGCCTTGAGGCCATTGGATCTGAGGAGATGCCTAGGTCAACAAGCAAGCCACTGGGGAAGAACTCATGTAGTTCTCAGTTAGTTAGGGGCAGAGTCAGGGTTTCACACCATAGCCCAGGCTGGTCTGGAGCTTACAGTGATCCTCCTGCCTCAGCTTCCCAAGGGATTGGGGGCCAGACAAGCATCTCGCTGTCACTCACACATGAACTTTCCCCCTACTAGGGAATCGTTGGTCCTTCTGATGGGCTGTGTACAAATGTCACCCCTAAGCCCCAACACACAGAACAGCAAGGGACAGATCTAAATCAAACTCTCAAAGTCAAAGCAATGTTCGCCTGCCGACAGATCTAAATCAAACTCTCAAAGTCAAAGCAATGTTCGCCTGCCGCTTTCTCTGCTTTTGTGATGACAGATGGCAGAACCCGTCTGCCTAGCCCAGGGAGTGGCCCCGGGGATTCAGCCTTGGCTCAGGATAGGGAGGGTCACTTCAGAGTCAGCCAGATTTGCTTGTGAGTCTTAACCCAACTGCTCACCAGGACAGAGAGTGGCTCATCACACAGTCAGTGGCCGGAAATACTGGACTAGTGCCCGTGGGTACCTGACTCTCACTGAGCCGGAAAGCCACGGGTGTCACTAAGACCTCCAGCCTTTTCCTCACCACAACTCAGAGGCTTGCTCGTGCCTGCCCAGCTGCCCTCTGGCATAGCAGCCCTGTCCTCTGTCACCTTGACTCATTTTCCCAGGTGTCGAATCACAGAGATCTCCTGTGCTCTTAAAACAGGCACCTGATACCTTTGGCTCTAAGTCCTGGAGGGAGGTGGCCCAAAATTTCCTGACAGACAGGAGGACCCCAACAGCAGTGGTGACTGGCTCTAAAATCAACCGTGGACGGAACTTGGCAGGTCTTGCTGGAACTCCTCAGTGGTCAGGGTAGCACACCCTGTGTCCCCAGAATGAGATCCCCTTCCCAACTGTGGCAGGCAGTGGTACTGCAGGGCAGTGGACAGGAGTCTCTCTGAGGTGCAGCAGGCCACTTCGGTCTTGTCAGCCCTCCTCCCAGTAAAGCCAATGGCAGTGCCAAGGAGCCTCCTGGGAATAAACTTCACTTCCTTGCTTCTAAACTGCAGAATGGCCAAGCAAGGCTCTGTGCTCAGTGTCTGCTGTTGTTCTGAGTTCACAGTGCTGGGGGTGGGGGAGGGGGAGGCAGGGGCCCTACCACCAAGCCAGCCCCCAGTCCTTACTGTCTGCTTTCATTACACTGATTGTCTTAAAGTTGGAGTCCATGGAAATTAGGTCCAGCTGAGAATGAGCAGCCATGACCCACTCTGGCCTCAGCCGAGCCGAGGGAGCAATCTGGTATTGGAGCAGAGATGGTCCTCCCCCCAGCTAGGGGGATCAAAGAGTTGGGCTACTGTAACCTCAGCCCCTCCAGGGAATCTGATAAGATCACTTCCCAGGCCCCAGTGGCAACCACCTTCATTCTAGTTACTGGGGTATCATTTGCATATGAGAACAAGATGTGGGTGTCCTGTAACTCCTGAGTTAGACCTCGGGAATCCTTGCCTGTCGGTACCTACCTGGGCCTGGAGGTCCCCTCACTGATAGAGATATGGGCTCACCGTTTAAACCTGCTGGGTACTCATTTGTCCAGTCCACACATATTCGTTAAGGGCCTGCTCCATTCCTGGCACAGTGTGCTGGGAGCCAATGCATTATAGCAAGGCAGACAAAAGGTGCCCTTCTCGAAGCTGAGATTCAAACGCAGGGGACCAGGGAGCCAAAATGATAATGTTGCAGACTGAGAGGGTGGCATCCATCCATGGGGAAGAATGTTACCTGGAAACTGAGCAGAGGCTGTTTCGGGCTGACATGTCGGAGTGGCCTTTCCCCTTAGTCATGGCCTTTGCTATGGTGCCCATCCATCCCTCATGCAGTGACCAGGATGTGCTTCCATTTTCTTCTCTGGAGCCATGGTCAGCCTGTGGAAGAACTTGGAAGGATTAGGGATCAGTGTGGCCCATAGATTGTCATTATTCTGTGGCCCAGAATCTATAAGTTCTATAGAGTTTTGACTCCCTCCCTCCCTCTGTGTGTGTTGCATGCGTGCATCTGCACAGTTGTGTATGCCTATGTATACGGTAGGAAGGCCAGAGGAGGAAGGCAGGTGTTCTGCTCTATTGCTGTCCACTTTTCCTCCTGAGACAGTGTCTCGCACTGAACCTGGAGCTAGGCTTGCAGTCAACAAGCCCCAGTGATCCTCCTGCCTCTGCCCTCCAGGTCCTAAAGTTACAGGCACACATGGCAGAGTCTGTTTTTTTTTTTTTTAACCTGGGTCCTGGGGATTTGAACTCAGGTCCTCACACTTGTACAGCAAACACTTTGCTGAATGAGCCATCTCCCCAGCCCCCACTGTCTTCTTTTGGTACCCCTTCTTAGATAAGCCCACCTCGAGCTCTCAACCCCAAAATAGGTGTCCCACCGTGGGCACCTCACAGAATCAAAACGCCCACAGCTTCCTTAGACTAGTCCGTCTCTTGTTTTTCTAGGCAGATTCACAATGGAAGGTTTTAGCTTGACAGTTGTGCACGAGTGTGCCCAGTGTCCCCCCAGGAACCCCAGACGATCCCCTCTTTCCTCTGCTAACAGGGCATTTTAAAACCTAGACAGAGCATTGTCTGTGTGTCAGCAGCGATGGACGGGCAGGTCCAGCTCTGGGGTCTAGAGAGCAGCCTGTCAGAGCCGAACACCCGTCTCTGCCCCCACCCCAGGCCGCTGCTTGTTAAGGACATGCTGACGGCTATGTGGCCCAAATCGTCTAAGCATAAAATTAGCTTCTGTGTCTGTTCTGCAAGGGAAAGCAAACTGGGCTAAATATACCACAGGGCCATGGGTGGTCAACAAGCCAGATATGAGACAAACAGCGGGCCAGTGGGAACTGATTTTCCCAGGGGCCCATGGGTTGGAGACCATAGGTTCCAAAAGCAGCTGCCAATGGACTTACGATACTGCCAGGGTGTAGCCCTGACAGTTGAGTGCTTGTCCAGCATATGAGGCCTTCCAGCCTCAGCAGATGTAAACCAGATGTGGTGACACCTGTCACCCCAGCACTCGGGAGGAGGAGACAGGAGGATCAGAGGCTCAAGGTCATCCTAGGCTATATAATAAATAGGAGATTAGAGATGAGACCTTGTCTCAAACAATGTAGCAAGCATCCTGCATGTATGACAGGCTAGCCCTTCTGGTCCCCAGCAACCGTCTGTGCTCTATACACCATGAACACACGCACTCATGCCTTCCATGTCCCTGTGTTCATAGGGCACACAGCATGTGCTCATATGCCACCTGCACATGTAAGCATGCATGTGTGTGCCCCAGATCATGCATTCACACGCATGTGTGCCTGTATGTATATAGGCATGCATGCATATGCCTATACACACACACACATATGCCCACGCACACACCTGTGAATTCTGCATGTGGCCATCCCACCAATGAAACTTCCCTTCTTTGAAGCTTATGGAAGCCCCAGCCTGAGCTTGGACCCTGCTGCCCAGCTCCACGGGTCACACACGCCTTGTGTCTGCTACTGGAGTGTCCTCACCTCCTCCTAGGCACCTGCAGTGTCTCCCATGCAATTTTCAGGTAATCAGATGTACCAGAAATATTTACTGGGTGGAAAAAAAAAAGAAAAAAGAAGAAGGCACGGACTTCAAGCTGAGAGAGAATGTTGTCCTAGATATTTTTAGAGTGACTTTTAACAAAGCGGAGAGTTTCAGATGGAGGTGAAAGTTTCACAAGAAAACATCTCGCGGCATCTCGTTTCAGACTCCCTGATCAGCTGTGCTTTTAGAAAGGTCGGAAAGAATGCAGAGTTGAAAACAGGGCCTGTCCATCTCAGCGCCAACTGGGCAATCCTGCTTGGCCATGTTTCCTATCCCCTCCACACACACCCCACACCCCCTGACCGAAGGGTGGGCATACTGGGACCTTGCCTCTCCTCCTCCGTGACCTCCAAGTCTATCCCAATGGACTCCCTCAACCACCGAGGGTTCTGGAATCCCAGCTTCCATGAGCTGGGTCTTTGAGCTGCTTCTCCGGAAGAGGGATCTGTTTGTTTGTTGGGCTGTTTGGTTTGGTTTTGGGTTCTCCTGAATGCGGAAGATGAGGCCGTACAGACTTCTGCCTCCTTTCTGAAGTGGGGGAAGATGGAACCGCTTATGTTTCTGGACAGTCCAAGCTCTCCGTCCATGTCACTGGACATGCACACACTCAGTTGAGACCCTGCTGCGTGGAGGGCTGAGACAATGAAGAGGCCAACAGGAGGGACAGGCCCACCCCAGTAGCTAGTGGGGCATACACAAACACCCGGAAAGAGGTGACGTGGTAACCGCAGAGGTGCTAGGAGGGGAAGACCAAGGTAGTGAGGCCAGTGGCTATGCACATCCTTCTAAGACAGATTTTCTCTTCCAAGACAATAGGGAGCCAGTGAGGGTAGTATACTAACCCCAGCAGGCTGACTGAAAGGAAGTCATTAACTCCTGCAGTCCTGTGTCCCATCCCCCACCCCACCCCCGCCCCGTGACTGTGATGTTACTGACCATGGCCCAGTGATGCTGTCCCCCCCAATCACCCCCCAAGCTCTCCTAGGAGAGATGTCATCAGACCACACTTCATTAAACCTCACAGCAGGTTTCGGTTGCTCCCAGCACTGACCTCACGGGCCTCCTGCAGGGGCAAATCTGATTTTCCCTTTTAGCATAGGGTGGTGGCTAGAACATCTGGAATGTGTTAGAGGTAAGGCCAGGGTGGAGCCTGGTAGCTTCACATAGAACCTCTCCAACCCAGAGCTGATAATCTCCCTTCCACTCTCTTCTCTCAGAGCTCTCATCATCCGCCCGGTCCACGCAGGATGCCTGGCATTTGAAGAGAGCCATCGTCTGAGCATCTGCTGAAGATTCTTTTTACTGTGGCATTGGAGAGTTTCTTTGGTACGAGGAAGGCGTGTCTGTCGCCACTACGGTTTTGTAATTTCCTCTTCTATCTTTGAGCCGGGTCTTGCCCCTTTCTGCTGCCATGATGGCCCAGTCCAAGGCCAACGGCTCACACTACGCGCTGACGGCCATCGGCCTAGGGATGCTGGTCCTCGGCGTCATCATGGCCATGTGGAACCTGGTCCCTGGTTTCAGCGCTGCAGATAAGCCAACGGCTCAGGGCAACAAGACAGAGGGGGGTGGTGGTATCCTCAAGAGCAAGACTTTCTCGGTGGCCTACGTGCTGGTCGGCGCGGGCGTGATGCTGCTGCTGCTGTCCATCTGCCTGAGCATCCGGGACAGGAGGAAGCTGCGGCAGAGCGAGGAACTGGCCCATATCCAGCAGCAGGCGGGAGCTGTGCCTCCCACGCAGGAGGAAGACAGGTGAGACATGCCCGCCTGCTCCCTCCAGCCCAGGGGAGGGACACATTCGTACATAAGTGAGAAAAAGCTTCATTTTACGAGTCTGCATTTCCACTCTCTTCCAGGAAGGTGCCTCATACCCTTTCACAAATACCTTCGTGCTTACTAGATACAGGCTTCCCAATTCCTGCGGCTTAGGTGGATTACAAGGTGTCCCACAGAAACGGGTGGGGACCGGGGCTCTAGGTTGCTTGTTTGTCTCTCTGTCCCAAGTGCTGTGTGTGTCTACTTTGATTTGAAAAGATCACAGTACAATATTTCACTTGGCCCCAAAATATCACAAGCATATTTAAAAGGTAGATGACAGACGGGGGTGGGGGATATGTGATAAAATTTGGCATCTCTCTTAAGGTTCATTTCTGTGACTATGATTAAAAACACTCTGACGAAATCAAACTTAAATGGAAAAGGATTTATTTGGTTCACAATTCCAGGCCACTGTTCGTCATTTCAGGGGAGCCTGGGGGGCAGGAGCTGGAAGCAGCTGGCTGCCTCACCCCCACTGTCAAGAACAGAGAGCAATGAGTTAATGCATACAGACCCTAGCTCTCCTTTGCAGCCAGTCTCGGCCCCACGAAATGCTACCACCCATATTCAGGGTGTGTCTTCCCACCCCCATTGGCATAATCAAGATATCACTCACACTACACACACACACACACACACACACACACACACATGGACAGACACCAACATTCTCAGATGCCAGTCCCCCAGCTGATTCTAAGTTGTGTCAAGCTGACAACTACTCAAAGCTAGCCCAGTGCCTATACTGGTACTTTTCATTGCTCTGACCAAAAGCACAGAGTCGGTTTGAGGAAGGAAGGGTTTATCCCGCCTCTCAGTTTGAGGCTAGGGTTCATCGTGGAAGGGAAGGTGTGGCTGCAGGAGCCTAGGACGGCCCGCGATATTATGTGGGAACTCAGGAAGCAGAGAGAGATGAAGGCTGCTGTCCAGTTCACTTTCTCCTTCCCCCCATTTCATCCACACCCAGCCCTGGATGGTGTTGCTCACATTTAAGTCAGAGTGGATCTTCCGTACTCAGTTAAACCCCTCTGGAAATACCCTTGGCCTCATCCTACATGTCCTTGGACTTGACCTGGCCTGAGTCCACAGGGAATAAAGAAATACAAACACAAGTAAAGCTGGTATTGGGTGGGTGGTGCACTCAGATGGAGAGGCACAAGCAACAGCCAGGAAGCTCACCACATTAGGGGTTCTCTCTAGGGGAGTAGCCTTACACCGAAGTCATCTGGGGTGGAAGCTGTAGTCAGGTCTTTCTGCTCCTACTGGTCGACCCTAGACCAGGAAGAAGACCTTGCCATTCCTATGAGTCTGGGACACTGGCATCCTTGATGCCCGTGTCAACAATACTCATTGACTCGGGGCCTCATGCATTCCCTTCAACCCTCACAGATATCCCAGAGATGTGTCTCCTTGGTGCTTCCAAATCTCAATATGGCAATGAAGATGAACCCCTCCCTCCATGGCAAAAGAGCCCTTGTGAATTAACACAGAAGATGAACATACTGGTCCGAAAATAGACAAAGGCCATAAACAATGATTTCATAGGTGTTTAACCTCATTAATCCTAGGATACAAACAAAAAGACCCACATTCAGGATGGGTCTTCCCACCTCAGCTAGCCCAATCTAGAAACCCCTCAGGTGCAAGGCTTCTCTCTTAGGGGCTTCTCGATCCTGTCTAGTCCACAATGTCATTAATCACCACAGTCTTGATGTATTCATTCCCACATCTGTAAAGTGGGCAAAATAAAAGCCCTTACTTACAGTGTGGTTAGAAATGGGAACTTGGTTCCTGAATGCTAAAATACTGATTACTTCTACAGCCGACACATGGTTTGCAGAATTGGTGTGTGCAGGTCTAGTACTCACCAGCAACCCCGAGGCTACCTTTTGGGGACTTTTGGTGATCTGAGTGTGCACTAACACCCTGTGTTTGTCGTCCTGCAGCCAGGAGGAGGAGGAGGAGGCCTCCTCACGGTACTATGTCCCCAGCTACGAGGAAGTGATGAACACAGGCTACTCGGAAGCCAGAGGACAGGAGCAGAACCCCAGACTAAGTATCTCTCTCCCCTCCTATGAGTCACTGACTGGACTCGACGAGATGACCCCCACGAGCACCAGGGCGGAGACGGAGGCCAGCCCGGGGCATGCTCCCGACAGGCAAAACTCCAAACTGGCCAAACGCCTGAAACCACTGAAAGTTCGAAGAATTAAATCTGAAAAGCTTCACCTCAAAGACTTCAGGATCAACCTACCAGAAAAGAACATCCCTCCTCCCTCTATCGAGCCTTTGACTCCTCCGCCACAGTACGATGAGGTCCAGGCGAAGGCCCCCGATGCCCGGCCTCCCGACTGAGTGACCCTGCTGACATCACTCCCTCCTGTCTCACCCTCCACACCGACAGACTGCGCAGAAGCCACTTCAGCCAGAGAGGGGTCAGGACACACTTAGCCACTGTGATGGGGATTCTGGGTAGAGGGAGTTACTAAGGACGGTTCACAGAGCCTCACGTAGTGTGAGCACCAGAAGGATGATGAGGGCTTGTGATACTGTGGACCACAACAAGGTGTGTGGCCTTGGCAATCCCCTCCATCTTCCTTCCCAACTCGGGACCGCTGGCGACGCACTCCTCTTCTGAGCTGGGACAGGATCCCTAGCGACCGGTGTAGACGGAGGTTGTCTCCTTTAGCTTTCCACCACAGCTGCTGTGTTTCAAAAAGAAACCAAGTGTTTTGCTTGCTTTCTTCACTGGAGCCTTGAACAGGCGGGAAATTGGCTCAGCTTTGGCCAAAAGGACACAGAACTGTCTTGTGAATACAATGAGACCATGTGGGGGTGAGTTGTCCAGGAGGCCCCTAGGGGCCGTTGGTGCTGTCGGTTCTTTGAGGGTCCAAAGCCTGATGACCTTCAGCATGTGACTTGTGAGGTGGTTTCTGAATCTACCGTGGCAAGAGAGGAAAAGCCGCTGTTGGTGTCTTCTGGGAGGTCACGCGGCTGGGTGTTTTATAATAAAGTGTTTTATATGTAGCGCACCTGACCATCGAGTCATTTTAGCTGGAAGATACTAATAATAACAGCTAGTCAACATGAATACTTAATTCACAGGGAACTGTGCTCTGAGGAACAGAGGTGGTACCCCATGTCATCTGTACCCAAGTCTGGCGCCCTGCTGTTCTGCGGACTGGTTCCCTAGCTTAGGTCAGCCCGGGCACCCCGTGTTGTACCGTTAACAAGGAGTTCTGAGTACAGACCGTCTGGTTTCAGAATCTGAGTTCTTACTCTCCTTGCTGAGTAACAGAGGCCACCCTCTCAACCCACAGGTCACATAGAAGGCACTGGTAGCTTCGAGCAGGCCCCCATCCCCTCCCTAGGCAACCCAGGAAGGAGCTCAGCCTGTCACCTACCCCCAGCACTGACTGGAGGTAGCTACATCCTCTAGGAGGACACACTGTCTACAGTGCGGTACACACCACTGTGAAAAACCCCAGGGACCACACACTGTTAAAGAAGGGAACCGGAACTTTGGGGTCTAGATCTTGGCCTTGGAGGAAAGCCTGGGAGAGACTTGAGTTCTAAGGATTCTTTCTGTTATGGGTGGCATGGAGTGACCTGTTGGGAGCCACACGGGCACCTTGGTATCTGAGGAAGAGAAAGTCTTTGGGCTCTGAATGTTTCACAGCAAGTTCTGGGAAGCTAGATGGGAAATCACGGGCTTGACCCCAAGCGAGACGAATGACATTAAAAGGCACACATTCAGTGTGAAAGTCTGAGCTGGGAATGTGGTTCAGTGGGGAGTGAATTGGGTTCACACACAGAAAGCCCTGGGTTCGATCCCCAGCACCACATAAACCAGGTTGGTAATGCACACCAGCAATCCCGGCACTCAGGAGCTGGAGGCAGGAGGATCAAGAATTCAGGGTCATTGTCCGTGAGTTCAAGGCTAGCCTGAGCTACGTGAGACCTTGTGTCAAAACACAGAATGTGTAAAAACAGAGTCTGTGTGTGTGTGCATTTGTGTGTGTGTGAGAGAGAGACAGACAGAGATAGAGATGGAGAGAAGAGGGGTTGTAGGGTTTTTTACTTTTCATTTTTTTAAAATGAAAGAGGAAGACTAAAAAAGTAAAAGAAAAACCTCATTCTCTTTCATTTCTTCTTGTCACTTTTTTCTTTGGATGCTAAGGATGTAATACATCACACACCATCACCACCACCTCCACCAACACCACCATCACTGCCAACACCACCATCACCTCCACCTCCAGCACCTCCACCACCACCTCCACCACAATCATCTCCACCTCCACCACCACCACACACATGCACGTGCTGAACCCCGCCCCCAGCCCTCTTCCTGTCACATTTTCGTTCTTAAGGCAAATAGAAGAAGGCAGAGATCAGGGACAAAACTCAAGAAGTCACCCGGGTGTTCTTGGGCTTGCCTGGGCCCAGGACTGTGGAACAGCAGAGAGAATCTCATGTGAGGTGCGTTAACAATCCAGCTGTATCCCCAACCCACAACAGGAGGAAGCTCAGCAGTCCTGTGGGTGCCTCGTGACCTTCATACTTTCAGGTTAACACAAAAGGAACTTGAGAAAACCAACCAGAAGCTGGGCTGGGTGAGGTTCCTCCCCTCTGGGAATTTGGACCCCGACTGTGAGCGGAAAGTGGATACCAAGCACCAGCAACACACATGATTGTTGCTCCAGGCTTTTGACAGCAGGTATGATGTGACCAGCTGACTGCTGGAAGACCCCACCACCAAGTACTGTAACTTGAATTTCAAAGCACCTTATGATGCTTATTTTAAAAAGTACTTTTATTGGTACATGTGTGTACACATGAGTGTCTGTGTGCACACATGAGTGTGTGTGTGTGTGCGCGTGTGTGCACATCTGTGCATGCGCGTGGGGACCGCATCAGTGAAAATGTGGAAATGAGAAGAGCATTGCGGGCATGAGTTCTCTCCTTCCCTGCTGTGTTGAAGGGTTTAAACTCAGATTGTCAGGCAGGCAGCAGGACACAGCATTTTTAATGGAGCTCCCGCGCCCCTCCCATCCACCCAGGGACAAGGACTGAGAGCCCTCAGCTCAACAGAGGTGGCTTCTTCTGCACTCAGCTTCATTCTCTTTACACAGCAGCCTCCCCTGGTCCCCTCACCTTGGCCCTCAAGACAGTCCCCTAGACACCCTTCACCTCTGAGACCCCATCAACCATCACTCAGTCCATCTCGTGATGGAATGAGGGAATCCATTGCTGTGAGTGGTCCTCCGGCTGCCCACATGCCCACCATGGCATGTGCAGGTCTATGTACTAATAAAATAATAAATAAAAAGAACTCTTTTAAAAAGAAACTGTCATCCTTAGAGATCAGCCTAAAAAAGAGCGTCTTTTCTTTAAGTAACTTTTACTAAGCCAATTTTCCTGTTCCTCCCTAATTCTAGACTTAAAGTCTAATTCCCAATGGCCTCATAGGAACATACTTCTGGTCCCTTTCTCCCCAGCCTGCCTTTAACAGACCTTTTCAAAGTTTTCATAACCTGGAATTTATTAACATTCTATAAAAAAGTATGGGAAAAGATAAAGGCCAGTGTGCCTACAAAGTCAAATACACTCTGGGAATTTTTAGACTGCTTAGCAGCATGCTTGGAGTCAATGGGGAGCATGTAACAAAATTAAAAGACCAGAGTAAAATTCGGAAACAGAAATGATGGCGTGACTTTTCTGGGTTGTAAATCTTCTCCAGGAAAAGAAAGGAAGTAAACGTCAGATAAGACAGTATGGCGCCCAGAGATAAGCCTCGGCACTGTGGAGAATTCAGGAACTCTGCGCGACTTCAGAACCAGACAAATGTTCGCTCTTCATATCTGTCCTTGCACTGTCCTATCTGAATGTCCCCCGATGCCTGTGCCCAGCCGAATAAAGTCACCAACATCCGTGAGAAAAATAATACACTGAAGGGACTTCTAGTTCTCGAATAAAATCTGATAAGCCACGCAAATAGTGTTTGCATGGAAACGAGGGAGGATTTGACATAAGCTGGTGACACCTGTGACATCCAATTTCCTGCCTCTTTCAACATTAAATGAGAGAGCAAGAGCTGCGTTTTCTTATTTCTGATAAATTTCTTGTTTGTTATAAAAAAAATCAGATCGCAAGTACTAGCGCACAATCTATTTTGTTGGTGGTTTTTTAGGTCTGAGCACACCACGCAAGCCTTTGCAAGAGTATATCCATTTCAGCATCAGAGTCCACACAAAGGCAGCAGAGATATAGTTGCAGAAATATGCTTCTTTCAGGAGATGCTGCGGGAGAAAGACAATCATTTTAATGACTAACAGTAACGCTGAGGTAGACAAGATGGCTCAGCAGGTAAATGTGATTGAAATACAAGCCCGATGACTTGAGTTCCATCCCTGACTCCTGCACACTGTCCTCTGACCTGCACATGTGTGCTATAGCAAGCATGCACACACGCATGTGTGCACATTGAACAAATGCATGAACAGACTAAGAAAAAAATTTAACAGTAATACGAGGATGGTGAGCCTCAGCTTGTGGAGGTGACCTGAGTTCAATTCCCAGTGTCTTAGTTCAGGTTACTATCACTGTGATGAAACACCAAGACTAAAAAGCAAGTTGGGGAGGAAAGGGTTTGTTTGGCTTACATTTCCACCTTCATAGTCTGTCACTGAAAGAAGTCAGGACAGGAACTCAAACAGGACAAGAACTCATAGGCAGAAGCTGATACAGAAACGACGGAGGGGTGCTGCCTACTGGCTTAGTCCCCATAGTTTGCTCATCCTGCTTTCTTATAGAACCCAAGACTACCACTTCAGGGATGGCACTTCTCACAATGGGCTGGGCCCTCATGCATTGATCACTAATTAAGAAAATGCCCTACAGTCCCGATCTTATGAAGGCATTTTTTTTTCTCAATTGGCATTTTCTCCTATTAGATGAACTCAGCCTATGTCAAGTTGACATAAAATTAGCCAGCCCACCTGGCATCCACATAGGCTGTCCTCTGACTTCCACATGCAAGCTGTGCCATGTGCCTTCACCTATGCACACTATGCACACACACAATAATAAATGATTTTTTAAAAGATAATGCTGTCAATTAAAAACATTCATTTCATCCATCAAAATGCCAAAAAAAAAACCCACGACAGCAACCACAAATTTTAAGACTTGATTTTTATATTCATTTTCCAAGCTAAGAAAAACATGCTAGGACTTAAAATGTTTCCATTTTCTGAAAGCAGTAAAAATTGTCCATCAATCTTTTCCTTAAGCCAATAATAGAAAGGTCTCAAGAGGCCACGTCAGAGCCAGAAATAGGACTAACGTGGAGGCTGGGGAGGAATGGCAATGGTTACATTCCACAAATACGCTGAAGACAGGCTGTCCCGTGGGTCTACTTAATGGAGCCTGGAATACTTAGGTATGTACTTTCCCCACTCCGAGACAGGGTCTCATATATCCCAGACTGGCCTTGAACTTGCTAAGTAGCTGAGGATGACCTTGAATTTCTGTTCCACCTGCCTCCACCTCACAAGTGCTGGAATTAAGGACGTGAGAATGCCAGGGATCAAACCCAGGTTTTGGTGCATGCTAGGTGAGCACTCTTCTGTCTGAGTCACACCCACCACGGTCACACCCACCACCACCCCGCAGTAGATGAGAACACTTTTACACACCCTTTCACTGCATAAACGTTAAAACTCAATGAATACAATCTTCTCTCCACTGAGTGTTTCGCTCTGACTTCTCACATTGGAGGTTGGGTGACAATGACTTAAGGAAGGCCAGCAGCATCCTCAGCCTGTACTCTCGAGATGCCAAGAGCACCTTCTGTGTTGCCTGTTATTGTTGGGATCTGAGTTGTCCTCAGTGGTTTATGAAAAGGCCTGGTCACCACCCTGCGGTACCAGTGGAAGATGGTAGATCCTTGAAAAAGCTGGAACCTAGCTGAAGGACATCAGCCCACTGGGGCATTGTGACATGGATCTAGTATATCTCCTGTAAGCTCGTGTTTTGAATGTTGGGACCCTGGCTTGTGTCACCATTTGAAGGCTATGGAACCAGAAGATGGGACCTGGCTGACAAAGTAGGTCACCGGCAGTAGGTCCTTTGAGGTTATGTCCACCGTGATCGTCAATATTGATTGCCAAATAGACAGAATCTAGAAGCATCTAGGGGACAGGCCTCAGGGAAAATCTGTAAGCGAGTCAGAGGAGGCTAACTAAATTGAGAAGATCCACCCTGAATGTGGGCAGCAGCATCCTATC
Organism: Neodon shergylaensis; assembly: GCA_025134845.1. NCBI lineage: Eukaryota > Metazoa > Chordata > Mammalia > Rodentia > Cricetidae > Neodon > Neodon shergylaensis. The sequence continues at coordinate 1,237,840 of JABTXL010003386.1, forward strand.
GACTGGGATACCAGTCCATAAAAAAGAAAAAGTGAGCTGAGCACCAGCATCCATTTCTCTCTGCTTCCTGACTGTGGATACCATGTGACCAGTTGCCTCACACATACACCCACACACACACACCCGCCATCTTCCCTTCCCCGTGACGATGGATAGCACCCTCAAAACATTAGCCAAAATAAACCCTTCCTTCCTTAAATTGTCTCTATGGGCAACAGGGATTGAGAGCCTGATCCTCTCCTCTCTCTCTCTCTCTCTCTCTCTCTCTCTCTCTCTCTCTCTCCTGGCCACCTGAGAAGAGCTGCCTTCTCTACCACGTGTTCCCACTTGACGACCTCTGTAACCATGGGTTCCAAAGCAACGGGGTCAACCAGTCGTGGACCAACCTCTCATCGCCTCTGAAGGGATGAACCTAAATAAGCTCTCCTCCATTTAAGCTGATTGTCTCGGGCATTTTATCACAGCAATGGAAAGATGACCAACACATGTGCCAGTCCAAAATGTTTCCAGATATTATCCAATATCATCCCTGGGTTGAAAACCACATGGAAAAATTAGGGAGGGGAAAAAATGACTCTAATCGAGTGGTAATTTCCATGCTTGTACAAGGCAATTTTGAAAACAGCACAGGGTCACAAGGCAGAAAATCAAAGGGGTGAGTCAAGTGTAAATGAGTAGGAAGGGCTCCAGAGTTCTTCTTGCCCAACTTCCTTATGCAGGAAAGGAGAACAGAGATACCATCTTTGTCTGTAGGTCACACCACACTATGCAAACATCAGCAGTTATAGGTAAATACTCTGTGCTTTCCATCTGGGGAAAAAAGGGGGCACAGGAAACACCCCCACCCATGGAACCCTGAGGGGGCACCCTGTGAGCCTCAGATCTGATCGTGGTTTCCCATGGGAGAAGCACTTTGACTAGTTGCTCCTGTTTCCTTCCTGGGCTATGAAAAAATACTCTGAAAACAAAGCAATTTATGGGAGAAAGGGTTTATTTCAGCTCTCAGTTCTAGGTTAGTCATTTGGGGGAAGTCAAGGCAGGAATTTCAAAAGGATAGTCACATCACACCCAAGAGGGGAGAGAGGCCAATGTATGTGTGCTGGCTTGCTTGCTTGTGCTCAGTTCAATTTCTCCACTCTCACACAGCTCAGGGCCCCCTGTCTAGGGAATGGTGCTGCCCACTCTGGGTCCACATCAGTTTACTTCAGACACCCCCTATGAGCTTGCCTACAGGCCAAGCCAGTGTACACAATCCCTCATTAAGACTGCTCCCAGGTAATTCCATGAAGATGGAAGTTACAAAATAATCCCACACTAGCTCAGAATTGCATATAATAAAGGGTTATTTATTTAGGGGTAGACTCACAGAACACAGTCCTCTGCATGAACGGGGAACAGAACCCAAATCCAGAAGCCTGGAGAGTGAGGACGCATGTTTTACACCAAAGTGGGCTGGTATCTTAAAGACTACTGGCTGAAGGAATTCCTACAGCACCTCCTCCTTTTGTTTAAATAAGAGTTCTAAGCCTAATATAAAACTATATATAATAAAAACAAATATCAAGTATAAAAATTAGAATTACAACCAACATAAACAATATTAAGCAAGAAACATATGCTAAATGTTTCAATAATCATTCTATACTAAGGAGTCTAAGTCCTGTATTAGAAATGGCATGGCTAAATCATAAGAGGAAAGTAACTATGACTATCTAGATTTCACCCCCATCGAAGGCCTGAGGAGGGAGATAATATTACTTGAGCAGTCAGGAAGTGCAGTCAAGCAGCATCTAAAATGTGCAGTAGATGACAGAGACAACCGGCTACCTGGGAAATCACCCAAAGTCTCATTTGCAGTGTTGAAGAAACTAACTTTGGCTAAGGCCTAGAGTAATTGACAGACCATTTTCAGAGGCAGGAAAATTTTCAGAACTGTCTTACCCTGTCTTGGCAAGGTTTGCCAGTCTTTTTTCTTGTATCCTGTTTGTCCAGTCTGGACAGCATGCATTTTGTCAGTGGTTGAGGCACGGACAGTTCCTTGCCCAAAGGCCAGTTTTGCCAAGAAGAAAACAAGCTCCAAGTGGAGTGCCTTTGGTGCTCAACATTTTTTCAGGAATAAATCGGTGCTGCCAGGAACAATCGTGTCTCACGTCAACAGAACCCTCAGTTATTTAAATGCCATGTTCTACAGCTCTTTGAAGTGGTTGAAGATTACCTATCTATACAGAACACAATTTCTATGTATCTAAAGAACATGATTAGTCTAACTATAAGTATGACAAATATGAATATTGACCTATAGTTCTTCATACCTATATAACTTAAAGACTAAGACTTCATATCAGAATATTAAACAATCTTTAAACATCTGTGCAGCAATTGAGGACAATGACCTCAAAATGCAATGTATAAGTATATTGATCAGAGGTAGAAATGTATAATGCAATATGATAAATATATCCTAAAATTGTATCAGTATACAAAATGTCATAAACAGAGGTAGAGATATGCATGCATACAACCTGAAAAAATAATTTTGCATAGGTGTACAAATATTGTAAACAGAAATAGGAGCATATTCAATATAACAAATACAATTTGAACTTGTATCAATATACAAGAATCTATACCAAAGTAAATTACCTATAAATAATGGCTTACAAGTATTCACTCTATTACTCACTATTATTATTAGTGTGAGTAAACTCACACTAATCTACCTATTATCCCATCCAATTTCCCCCTTTTTTTCAAAGAGATCCCTGACCCTACATAATTTCCACCCCCAAGTGGCGGCAGGCAGCAGGCAGCGGGTCCTGAGACCACAGCAGGCCGAAAGTCACAAGCATGAGAGAAAGAAAGAAAGAAAGAAAGAAAGAAAGAAAGAAAGAAAGAAAGAAAG
>JABTXL010003386.1:1240751-1262614 GCA_025134845.1 Neodon shergylaensis
AAAGAAAGGAGAGTAGTTGGGTGTGGTGGATAATAGGCCAACCAGTTTATAATTAATCTAGGCCTCTGTGTGTTTCTTTGGGACTAAACAGCTATGGGACTGGGCAGAACAGAAACCTCTATCAATAAATATTCTAGGTGGTGCCCCCAAACTGTATTTTATGATAAACAGTACAAGAAAAACTCCTTACAGAAAAGTTCTAGTTAGCAATTGGCAAAGAACCATCACAGGAAACTGATGGGTGAATGAGTAAACAAAGTATATTGTGGAGAGTTACCCACCTCAAAATGAGGTAATTCTGATATTCTACACCATGATAAACCATGAGGACTTTGTGCCACAGAATGTTAGGAGATGGCTCAGTGGATAAGACTGCTTGATCTACAAGTATGAGGACCTGAGTTCAAATCCCTCATCACTCATGAAAAAAGCCAGGCACACTTCACACACCTGAAATGGCAACACTGGGGAAGTGGAGACAAGCCATCACCAGAGCTCATTGGTCAGACAGCTTAACCAAGACAGAGATCTTCCTGTTCAGCGAGACATACCATCTCAAGGAAGTACGGTGGCAAGCAACAGAAGAGGACACCCAATGTCCCATTCTGGCCTCTTGTACATGAGCGTGCAGCCTACACATATGCCCTTGACACATTCCCACACAAATACATAAATAAATAAAATTTAAAGACAGGCACAGAGACACATAGTTCTATGAGGAACAAGCAGGAGCCAAATTCATAGAAAGAGAAAGTAAATGCCTGTGTCAAGCCTAGGAGGAAGAGGAAAGAAGCCTGTATTTATGGGGTCTGCTTTCAGTTTTACAAAATGACAGTCTCCTGGAGAGTGACTGCATGGCCTACAAAAACACTCAACACTCGTAAAATGTATGCTTTACTGGGTAAAGCAGAGGCTAGAGAGATGGCTCAGAGCTAGGGAGTGGCTCTTCTTCCAAAGGACCCAAGTTCAGTTCTCAGCAACCATATTGGTGGTTATTGGTGACAAAAATACTTCTCACCAGGGTAGAGGTGTGGAGATTTAGAAATATAGCAAAGAATACAAAGACACAAATGAAAATAATAAAACGGAGAAACATATAGGATAGTATTAGAAGGGAGTTCCAGTGAATACTGAAAATTCGTCCTTGTTTAATTTCCAACTGCTTAAAACACCCCTGACCTCAAAAGGTAGGAGTAAGACAAAAGACTACATTAACGTGGTACAAGGAAATGAACAGACCAACTGAAGGTCGCAGGCTACATTCATTGTTAAACATTCTGTTGCTAGAACAAAACAAGTCACACTCACACACTAGACCAAACCATTCTGTAGGCAAACCACTCCCTGGGTGGAAACCAAAGTTATCTCCTTAAGGGAACTGGAGCTTAGTTGGATCCTTAGACTTTTGTTTTTGTTTGAGGTAGGGACAGATCTACTTCTCTTTCCTGGAGTACAAGGTCTGGCTATTAACCACACCTGCTGACAATTACCTTGAGAGAGCAGAACTCTCTGTTCTTCTGTTAGGTGGGACCTTTGTTTGGGGTAGAAGCACAATAGCCTTGAAGGGACAAGAGGGAAGTTGTAACTCTCTGAACTTTGGTCAACATGGAAATAGGCTCACATTTTCAGGCCTCCACAGGTGGCTCTCAGCCACTTGTACCTTCAACTCCAATGGATCCAATGCCTTCTTTCCTCCGTGGGGACCTGTACCTGCGTAGTGGTCTCATGGCCCATTGCCCATTGCTGCCACTCAGGAACCTGCAGTGTTTCTGTCGCTGCAGCCACTCGAGAATCCGCTGCATTTTATTTTTACCATAACAGCTGCCACTGATCCAGCTGACTCTGTCCAGCTGTTCTACCCAAGGGGGAAGAGCACCAACCATGCTACTTCTCCATGCTTGCTCCAAGAGAGCTCATCTGGCCCTTGAGCTCTGTTTTATCTGGTCATGTCTCCAGAGAAAACCACACCCATGGCAAGATATCCCCAGATGTCATTGGCTAAACGGATTGCGCTCCTACAACAATGGATAAAGCAGAAAATGTTGTATTGTATGTATTTAGCCCCAATTTAAAATGAAAACAAGGTTATTGAAGAAAAAAAGAGTTGATGGGGACTTTATCACAGACAGATCAGTTTGTTATGACTGATCCCACTTATCAACTTTGGCCTCATTAAAAATAGAATAACCTGGTTGGCAAGACGGCTCGGCAGGTAAAAAGGTGCTTGCTGCCAAACCTGATGACCCGAGCTTGGTCCTTGGAACCTCTGTGGCAGCAGGGGAGAGCTGGGAAGAACGACCTCCCACAAGCTGTCCTCTGACCTCCACAGGCCCCATGCACGCTGCTCTCTGCCCATCCTACCCCACCCCAACACACAATAAGTAAACGCGAAAGAGGACTTTTTAAGGAGACTAACTAGGGTTGAGGGTGTAGTTGTCTAGCACGCCTGAAGCCTGGGTTTAGTCCCAGAACCTCAGAAACTAGGCGAAGTAGTGAGCGTCTGTAATTCTCCACACCCAGGAGGTAGACACAGGAGGACTGGAAATTCAAGGCTATCCTTGGCTACCTGGTGAGCTTGAAGCTAACCTGGGCTACATGAGACTGTAGAGAGCAGAGGAAGCCCTGAGAGAATGTGTAAGGAGCAGATGAAAGACTGAGTACATGTTTGTTCTTGACACAATCATAGCCATGTTACCGACTGCAATGCCTCAGACCCAGGGGAATGGCAAAGTCTTCCCCAGGTAAGGCCCTGGGGACAGCATATGTTACAAATGTTGCAAATGACTGACTTCCGCTGAACCCAGAGTGAGCAGAAACTGTCAATCACAGCTTCCTCCTCTGGGGAGTTTCTAGCTCTAGACTGGTCCCTTGCAGAATCCTCCCTACTAGGAGTAGCTAAACCAGCCCCTGTTCAGCTGTCTGGATCAGCTGCCCCTCCAATCAGAGGCATACAGTAAACACTGAGTTTCTGCAGCTGTGGGTGGTGTACCTCCCTCAGAGGGCATGGCCTGCTCGATCCCAGCTTTTCAGTACAAATGTCCGGGTCTGCGTGTCTGTCGTTTCTTTAGTCCCTAGTCACGACAGTCAGCCTGTCCCTATTACTTGAGACCTTCCCTCAAGTCATAATAATGATAATGACAATAAAGGCAATTTCAGGATGTGAATCAGCAGCATGACCCGGCAGCCCTTCATCTACCAACAGCAAAATACTGCGAGAGAAGTCAAGAAAATGACCCTGCTCACAAACACCTCCACTCACAGGAGCAACAAAAGATAAACCACTTAGAAGGCAGTGCCGCCAAGCCAAGTGAATGATTCCAGCGGTGAAAATTACCAACACAGGCGAAACAAATTGAGAGAACACAATGGACAGAAACCCCATGTTTGTGGACGAGAAACATCAATAGCTTAAAATGTCCAGACCACCGACAGCTATCTGCAGACAGTACAGTTTTTACAGAAATCTCAATGCCTTCCTTCCCAGAAATAGAAATAAAACAGCACACACAAATAAATAAAAAATAAGATACATAAATATATTTTGGTTTTGGTTTGTTTTTCAAGACAGGGTTTCTGTGAAACAGAGCCCTGGCTATCCTTGAACTCACTCTGTAGACCCAGTTGGCCTCAAACCATCACTTGGCAATGATTTGTTGCTGTAGTTGTTGCTGATATATTCTTGTTTTGTTTTGCTGATGTATTTTTAAAAAGAACAAAGCTGAAGGCACTATAATACCCATATGTAGGAGATGAACGCTGGACCCCTGTCTCTCACCAGCTACAGCTATGTGAACCAGGTACCTCTGTGCTCAGCACGGGGTGTCAAATCACACAGCCTGACTGGAAAGAACTGGTAACAATAGAGAGCGGAGTCTAAGCAGGCTTCTGGGCCAGGCAGGAGCAAGCACTGAAGCTCCCCGGAGCAGCCACATCCAGGTGGGAGGCGTCTACAGGTTGTATTGTTCCTTTTCTGTTGTGATAGATGGAATACCCCGACAAAAGCCAACTATGGAGAGAAAGGGTTCACCATACAGCCCATCATGCTGTCCTGGCGGGAGGAGCAGGGGGCCAGCCTGGGAGTCAGGAAGTAGAGGAAGAGAAGAATAAGGGAGGCCAGGCTATACAACCTCAAAGCCCACCAGCAAGGGACCAAGTGTTCAGATACACTTCCTCCAACAAGGCTCCACCTCCTAAGGGTTCCATAACCTCCCCACACAGCACCACCAGCAAGGGACCAAGTGTTCAGATACACGAATCTATGAAGTACATTCCTCATTCAAACCACAGCAAGGACCAAGTCCCAGGAACTCTAATAAAGAGGGAGGCAGGTGGACAGTCTGAAGCCCTCAGGACACACAGAAAGGAGCGTCAGGAGCTTGAGGCCAGCCTGGGCTACATGGTGAGGCTCTTTCTCTAAAAGGTGGGGTGAGAGTACTGCTGAGAAATAAAGAGGTTTGGGGGACACAGCAGCCAACTGTGGCTGTGAGGCTGTCCTCATGCTCTTCCCAGTCTCAGCCCAGACCCTCAGCCTCCTTGTGACAGACAAGATTCCATCTCTAGTTCTATGGATGGCATGTGACCGACCCAGCCAGAGAAGCTGAGGAGCAGTTGACAGGGAGATCTCACTCTTCCCTTTGGGAGCCAAGGCTGAGGAGTGGAAGGGCTGGAGCTGGAGCTGCCCTGTAGTGACTAACTCTTCAGAGACTCCATCTGGGGCAGCAGCTTGCGGAGAGCTAAGGAGCAGAAGGACCTTGTCTTTAGTTACGGTTTCTATTGCTGTGATGAAACACCTGACCGAAAAGCAAGTTAGGGCGGAAAGGGTTTATTCAAAGGCTCACACTTCCATATTACTGTTCTTCACTGAGGGAAGTCAGGGCAGGAACCTGGAGGCAGGAGCGGATGCAGAGGCCATGGAGAGGAGTGCTGTTTCCTGGCTTGTTCATCCTGCTTTTTATAGAACCCAGGATCACCAGCCCAGGGATGGTACCCCGCACAATGGACTGGGCCCTCCATCAATCACTAATTAAGAAAATGCCTTACAGCCGGATCTTATTGAGCCATGTTCTCAGTCGAGGCTCCCTCCTTTCAGATGACTCTAGCTTGTGTGTCCAGTGACAGAAGACCAGCCAGCACAGACCTGCTGACATCCGTTCACGGCGCACAATGAGTCTGCTCTCAAGCTGGCCCAGTTCACACTGACGTTGGGTTCCATGGAGCTGCAGAAAGTTTTTAGATCAATATGAAAATCAGCAAATGAGAGCTGACCGAGGCTGTCTAACCTGTCTAACCACCCTGCCACACTCAGCCTGGGTCCCACCCTTTGTCCCCTCGGCCCCTTCCTCTACCTCCCTGTTCTCTCCTTTTCCATATCCTGAAGTACTGTCAGTTCTTCAGGACTTGGGTCAAATGCTTCTCTTCTGACCCCTAGGAACCTGTCGCAGGCAGAAGACTGCCCCTGCCTGTGTTCCTCGGCTTTCCCTCCCTGCTGGAAAACACCTGAGGTGACCACTGACAGAAGAAAAGGTCTGTTTGGGCTCATGGCTTTACAGGTGTCAATCCACGGTTGCTTGGCCCCGTGTTTTGGGCTTGTTTTATGCGGCAGAGCGTCTGGTCTGGGAGTGTGTGGTGAAGCCAGTTTGCACAGCTTATGGTGCCTGGGAAGGAGAAGGAGGAAGTGGAGAGAGAGAGGGAAAGAGGGAGGGAGAAAAGGAGACATTATTCCCTTCCAAGAGCACTCTCTCAATGGCCCACCTTTTCCACTCCTAAAGTTCCCACTACATCTCAGGAGTAGCATAAACTGGAGACCAAGCCTTCAAAACACGAGTGATGGGGTCACTTAAGAACAAGCCCCCCTTCTCTACCTCAGTTTCTCTGAGCCTCACAGAGCAATCGGTGCCTCTACTGGATCCCAGTGACTTGGGAACATTCCTGTCTCTCAGCTCTTGACTGGTCTAAATTCAGACCTGGGTTAGAGGGGACAATCTATGAGGCTTAAGTTTCTGAACGACAATCCGTTCCCAGGAGAGACGAGAAGACGGGGTAACAGACAAGGGTGGACCAGAGCTCGGAAAGAAAAGAGCAATTGTTCCCAGAGAGAGAGTCTATGCAGAGTGTGGGGACGAGGCCGGATGTCATCAGTCCAATGGAATGATTCAGAGGAAACCCGAGGAGAAAGAAATGACGAGAGAGGCCCAAGCCAACCTGCTTGGGAAGGAAAGGAAAAGTTAGAGCCAGGAATGACCTGAAACAGCCACTTTATTCCCCACAAATGCTCCTCTGAGACGACTAAGGCCTTCTGAGAACACCCTGTGAAATGCCACAAATCCAGTGACAGATGAGGCCATCTCAAGCCGGTGACTGGAGGAAGCTTTCTCACATGGTGGAGCTCTGCCACTGACGGAGACCCCCATTCACCAAAGCCTTCTAGAATTTTCTCTTCAACTAACAGAGACAAGAGCGCCTCCGTGAGACATGCCTCAGAAAGCCACTGTGGGTCCAAGTGGCCAGGGAGTCAGGTGGCTTGGATGAGTCACCCTTGAGTGAGCTATCTGTTCTCACATCTTAATCTCCCTGGGCTTGCAGTTCCCACACCTCCTTTCCTGGGCCCCACAGTTTCTGTGGGGGACACAGCAGATAAAGCTGACCATCGCCAGTTGTTACAGCAGAGAAGAAACCTGTAAAAGTTCCAGCCTCGGCTGAGGAGACGGCTCAGTTGCTAAGGGTGCCTGATGTCAAGCCTGGTGACCCGAGTTCAATCCCAGGGTCTCATGTGGTGGGAGAGGAGAACCTGACGCCCTTGGATTGCCCTCTGACCTCCACACCCGTGTGCTGTGGCACACACGCCACTGCCCTCCCCACAAAAAAGTTAAAATACTTGAAAATAGTAGAGCTGTTATTACAAACAACAAAAGCTCTGGGCTCTCCAGAGGTGTGCACCCCAGCTTGGGGCATCATTCGCCTCCCCATCCCAGCGGCTCCACCCTCTCGAGGGTCCTCGTCTTGGTCCACTCCTACCTAACCTCACTCACGCATGTGAAAAAAGGATCGTGGGCGTAGCACATTCCAGATGTTGCTCTGCATATCCAGGATGTTGTGCAAGCAGAAAGACATTGGCGTGGTTTGTCATCGAGCGCCACACAATCTGCCTGTCAGCATGGTGGCCTAGGGATCTGGTGATCCTGATTCGGGGTCAGGTTTAGGATCTACTACCCGTCGGAGCCCAAATGTGACAGTATTGATTACATCACAGGTCTGCCAGGGGCTTCTAGACTGGGCTACAGGACCAGTAACTTCCTTTAAACCAACCATAGAGCCTCCCGCCTCTCCTCGCTGGAGCTGAAGCCAGCATTCACCTCTTTCTGGAACACAAGAGCAGAAGTAGAAACATCTGGAGGTCTCCAGAGAGGGGATAAAGACAGTCAGGGGAAGGCAGCAGGAGAAATGAGATTTCTGTGGGAGCTGAAGTTGCAGGAGAAAAGCTGGACTCCCAGAATACAGCGGCTGGGATGGGGGACAGACCTGAGATGGCCCCTTTTGGCTTGTAATCCTTCTCCTTGCACCTTGTCTCCGCCTGGATCTTTGGGACAGACAGGAGCTCAATTTGCTCAGAAGGCAGGGAAGTAGGTAGCAAGCAGTTGTGACAGCTGCCAGTCATGGTGCCTAAGAGTGGACACCTCCCTGGTTACATTCATCTACAGATATTCCTTGCTTTCTTTACAAACAGGTTATGACCCAATATTGTTGTCATAAATTGAAAATGTCCAACTCAGAAGCTAGCTCCATAACGTGCTGAGCAAGTGCAGGGTCATGGTCTTGTAATCTCAGTCCGTAAGCATGGTGACATGTGCGTGTGATACCAATACTGGAGAAATGTAGATAGATGGGCCCCGGGGCCTCACTGTCTAGTTAGCCTAGGTTACTGCTGAACTCCAGGACACTGAGAGACCTTGTGTCTTAGTTAGGGGTTCCATTGCTGTGAAGATACACCATGATCACCACAACTCTTGTAAAGAAAAACATTTAATTGGGGTGGCTCATTTACAATCCAGAGGTTCGGCCCATTATCATCATGGTGGGACACAGCAGCAGGCAGACAGACATGGTGCTGGCGAAGTAGGCGAGAGTCCTACAACTTGCAGGCAACAGGAAGTGGTCTGAGTATCTGGGCAGTAGCTTGAGCAAAGCCCTCCTCCATAGCGATACACTTCCTCCAATAAGAACACACCTACTCCAACAAAGCCACACCTCCTATTAATGCTATGAGCTTATTGGGATCAATTACATTCAAACTACCAGTCTCAAAAAAAAAAAAGAGTACAGACCTTGAGAAATGACAGTCAGGGTTGTCTTCTGGCTTCCGCATGTACACAGACAGACAGGCATGCCTGCATGATCATCCACAGAAACACTTGCACATACGTGAACATACATGCTGAAAGTGGGGGAGGAGAATATTGTAAACTGAAAATGCCTTTGGATGCACTAAACCTGCTGAGCACTAGGTAGGCAGTACAGCCCAGTTGCACAGAACAGGCTACTTCCCTCTGGGAGTGTCTGGCAGGCAGCTGTAGCCCAGGGCTGCCGCCAAGCACGAGAGAGGGAATCACATTCCATACAAAGTCTCTAGTCCAGTAAGGATCAAGATGCGAATGTAACTCCTACTGCGCAGATAACTCTGTCCGGCCATCATAAAAAATCAGTCTAGCCACAGATCCTGCTCGGCTGTCTAGTGGGTGTGGCCGCGGGCCCCTTCCTGTCTCCAAGCTTCGTATCTCTGTCAGAAGGGCAGTGATTTCACAGGAAGTAGCAGTCTCATTGGCATTTCCAGTGTCTCACTGCTGCAGTCACTCCCCTGAGTGTTTCTGTGTCCCCCGCATCCACCCCCAAGCCACCCACAACTCAGCGGTTTGGTTACAGGCACCAGAGTCTTGAGTATCCTCTTCAAAGGCAGTGTTTTCAACACCCCGATGTGCTGGCTAGTCTCAATGCAACTTGACACACAAACTGGAGTCATGACAGAGGAAAGAATCTCAGTTGAGAAAATGCCCCCATAAGATCCAGCTGTAGGGCATCTTCTTTACTAGTGATCAATGTGGGGAGGGCCCAGCCCATTGTGGGTGGAGCCAGCCCTGGGCTGGTGGTCCTAGGTTCTGTAAGAAAGCAGGCTGAGCAAGCCATGAAGAGCAAGCCAGTAAGCAGTACTCCCCCATGGCCTCTGCATCAGCTCCTGCCTCCAGGTCCCTGCCCTATCTGAGTTCCTGTCCTGACTTCCTCTGCTGATGAATAGTGATGTGGAAGTGTAAGCTGAATAAACCCTCCCCTCTTCAACTTCCTTTTTAGTTATGGTGTGTTGTTACAGCAATAGAAACCCTAATTAAGACCCTGCCCATTGCTTAAGAGGGCCCTCACTCCACCCAGGAAGCACTAGTATAAAGCCCTATGCAATTAGAATGGTTTTCGTTGCTTCCCAAGTGAACATGGACTGCCTGGAATCAGGATGGAAGATTGCTCAGGCTTGGGTGCTTTCTGTTTATTCCAGGGACTCTGAAAATCTGTTCACTGGGAGCTTAGAATCCCTTATGGGAATGGGCTGGCAGCAACACACGCTGCAGAAGGTTCACCCTGGGCAGTCCCCCCTCCTCACAATGCTCCTGGGTTTCACTGAGTCCAGTAGTATGAACAGGTCTTTATGGGTGGTGTTTGCTCACCTATGCACATAGAGGCCAGCCATCCCAAGACATTGCTGGCCCCGTGCTCACTGAACAAGCCTGTCAGGTTTGGTTATTGGCGCTATACAGGCTAGGCTAGCGTGTCTAGGGCTCCAGACAATGCATACAGAGACAGACTAAGTGTCTCTCTCACAGGGATGAAGGGGTGAGGATGGGAGGGCTGTGAGGTCGCAAACAGCCCGTCCCTAGCACAAAAAAAGAATCCTGGTTCTGTTTGGTTAACACCATCCTCAGTCACCCCAGAAGGGGTGTGTCTGAGTGAGACTGGGCGCTAACCCCCAAGGTTCTCCAACCTCCCAACCCACGTGTCACCACCACACCACCTCGACAGAGAGAAGCAAATCGAACCCTCTGAGCTCGATCACTGTTTTATAAAAGTTTGTGGGGTCTCGAGGGAGCCTCAGTTTCTCCATTTGTAAAATGAGGTGTTCTCGGACTGCCTGGAATACATAGTCATACCTGATCCTCGCCCTGCGCGCGCGCGCAACAGAGAGAGAGAGAGAGAGAGAGAGAGAGAGAGAGAGAGAGAGAGAGAACGAACACGGGTGCTCAGAGCGCGGCTACGCCCCCGCAAAGGCCACGCCCCTACCTGCTGACCCAGCCCATCGCGTTGCCATGGCGACGCGCGTACACAGGCCGAGCAGGCGCGCGGGGTGCGGGCCAAGCTGGAGACTCGGCAGAGCGCGGCAGGCCGCCTCGCCCTGGAGCTGTCAAGCGGCTCCCAGCCCGTGGGGCTCTCGGAGGAGGACAAAACGCTAGCTTCCTCCTCCTGCCAGGTGAGTGCCATTCCAGGGAGGACTGGCAAAAAGCAGCGGTGATGGGAAGAGGCGTGTCCCCGCCCCAAGCTCTCCAATCCAGGCTCCTGTTTCAGGACAGCTGCCCAAGCACCAACCCTTCCTCTCTAAGTGCAGTCACACCCTGTCCCCAGAGGCATCGTGATGGGACCTTAGGTCTCTAGGATGTCCACCCGGTGCAGCCAGGATTAGGAGGGGAACTCTCCGCCTTGGAGGTTATCCACCAACCATCAGAGAGGTCCCCTTGCCTGGCCTCACGTGCCCGGCTGTAACGCAGAGGAAGTACACAGCTGGCGCCCAGGCTAAGTAGCCCTCCCAGAATGTTCAATCCGTAGCCCATTTCTAACCCATCTCTGACCCACGTATGATGGAAGCCGTTTGTATCTTGGCGGGGCATGAAGAGAGAGCCAATCCACAGTTTACAGTATTTTCAGTCAGGCAAGGGACCGCACAAGATGAGACGAAGGTGTAGAAACGCCGTCTAGCAAGGCAGCGGAAGAAGTCTGAGCTTCCATAATTCCGTCTAGGATTAATAGAGAAAGAGGGGATGAAAGGCAGGTGGTACCCTCCACAGCTAGAGGTTGACCTTCCTTTGAGGTATTGTTTTGTCCTCTCGCTCAGTAAGTCTTTACTGAACACCTCTCTCTTCCTGGCATGCAGTGCTCTGGGCACTGGAGATGGAGTAGGGACCAACACTGTCAGGATGGCAAAGGGTCCCAAGATTCAAACTGAAAGGTGCATCCACATCAATATTTGAGGAATACACAGTGTTTTTAAACTGTGCAGAACTTACTTTAGAGTGCATTGTGAGACAGAGATACGAATGAATGGGTAGGTGGGAAAGAAAACACAGCCAGCTGGGCATGGTGGTACATACCTGGAATCCTAGCGCCTGGGAGGGAGAGATGGAAAAATGAGTTCAAAGTCATTGTCAGTTATACAGTGAGTTTTCAGATCAGCCTGGGCTACTGGAGAACCTGTCTCAAAACCCAAAACCTAACGACGATAATAACAATAACAGGAAACTATTGGTTACAGAATCTGGGTGGCGAGCTCCTAGGAATTCAATTTCTACTCCTCTCTTTTCTTTCTGGGCTTTTGCCTGTAAGTATGTCCATGCACTGTGTCCACTCGGTGCCCACGAAGGTCTGAAGAGGGTATCAGATCCCCTGGAACTGGGATTATGGGTGGTTGTGAGCCACCATGTGGATGCTGGGACAATCAAACCTATGACCTTTACAAGACCAAGAAGCCAGTGCTTTCAGCCTCTGAGCCATCTTTCTGCCTCCATTTGATTTTCTTCCTATGTACTCTAGCCCACCCTGAAGCTCGCAATCCTCCTGCCTGCGCTTCCATGGTGCTGGATTCCAGGCGTGCACCACCACACCCAGTTCACTGTCTTTAAAGCTCTCTGTATATTTGACATTCCCATAATACAATGTTGGGGAAAATCTGTGCAGAGTTCTGGTCATCCCTAGAAATTAGTCCTTGGGCCGGTGAGGTGCCTCAGCCATTATAAGTACTTGCCCAGCAAGCCTGAGGATCTGAGTTTGATTCCCATCACCCACCCACAGAAGAAGGAGGAAACTGACTCCTGCAAGTTATCCTATGATTTCCATATATTTACTGAGGTTTATGGACACCAGCACAAATATGCACAGAGAGAGAGAGAGAAGAACAGAGACACAGAGAGAATTTTAAAATTAAAAAAGAAATCGCTCAGCCAGGCGGTGGTGGCGCACGCCTTTAATCCCAGCACTCGGGAGGCAGAGGCAGGCGGATCTCTGTGAGTTCAAGGTCAGCCTGGTCTACAAGAGCTAGTTCCACCCCGAAAGAAAGAAAGAAAGAAAGAAAGAAAGAAAGAAAGAAAGAAAGAAAGAAAGAAAGAAAGAAAAGAAGTCGCTCTTTCCTAGTTCAGTCTATGGAGAAAGTCCGTGATTTACGGAGAAAGTATCAGTTGGTGCCTTTGTTTTCAGGGGCCAGCTCTTAGTGCTTTAAACTCAGTGGGAGCGTGTGGCTCTCTGAAATGGAGTTTGAGAAGCCCAGGTTAGCATCAATGGTAGCAGTTTGCTGTGTACCAGGCAGCAGAGGAGAGACTAACTCACCCACATTCTCTGTACTAGTAAGTGCTGGGCTGTAACTAATCTGCATGAGCATTGGGGGTCATGGATAACTAGGTGGGCAGTCATCATCCGGGCACTCAGGGTGTGCTTGGGTTATTTAGAGCTTTGGTTTTGCTTCCCCCAGTTAAAAAATACCATCAGGGGGCTAGAGAGATGGCTCAGTGGTTAAGGGTTCTTACTGCTCTTCCAGAGAACCCAGGTCCAGTTCCCAGCACCCACATGGCAGATCACAACCACTTGATTTTCGGTTTTGGGGGCGTTTTATATTTGTTTATTTAGTTTTTGCATATGAGGGCTCTGTCTGCATGTATGTCTTTGTGCCAGAAGAGGGCACCATATCCCATTACAGATGGCTGTGAGCCCCATGTGGTTGCTGGGAATTGAACTCGGGACCTCCGAAAGAGCAGACAGAGCTCTTAACTTCTGAGCCGTCTCTCCAGCAGAAACCCCCTTCACAACCGCTTGTAACTCCAATTCCAGGGGATCGGTAGCCTTCTTCTGACTTCTGTATGTTTCTGCATGCACTTGGTGAGCACACACAGTGACATAATACAAATAAATATATTTTTAAAATACCTTGAGTGTGATTAACAGATTTCAGTTCTTCTCTGTTGGTGATCACTATTAGGCGAGATGACCTTCAGAAGGCAATGACCTTGTCACCACCTGGCCACTTCCTGTCTCTACAGACCTCCCCTTCAGGACCCTATGGAGACCATATCCAGCCCAGTCTGGTTTAGAATGTGTCTCTCTAACCAAAGTCTTTCTGAACCTTTCTGCAGGGAAATCAGAGAGAATGAAAGCCTATTTGAAGAGCGCAGATGGCTTTTTTGTCCTAAACAAAAGCACCACAATCGGCAAGCATGCGGATTCGGACCTCGTCCTACAGGTAAGAACACAGCCCACCCCTGCCCCATGCTACCCCAGTGCTCCTTAGTGTGGGCCAGATGCAAGGCTCTCAAAGTCCTACCGGCTACATCCGGCAAGCAGCCACCTCGGTTCTCAGTTCCGGTGTACCCAAGGATCCACTATCAAGTGTAGGAATCTTCTGAGTAGAAAAGGGGAGCTGAGTGTCGCCTGGAGGTGATGGGCTTCCTACCTGTTGCTGAACACATTTTCCCAGGCCCCAAGTTGTCCCCTGCCCAGAAGCGGCCTTCTGGGTGAGTTTGGACGGTGTTCACAGAGCAAGTGCATTGAACTGCCCTCCCCTCCCTGTGTCAGGGGAGGCCTCTCTCTTTCCAGACCTTTCCCTTTCCATAGCCTGCCTGTGAGGGGACCCTGGAGTCCAGAAAGCCCTAAGGTGAAGCCTTGGGCTTAGCCACAGCCTCCTCTGATTTCACTTCATTCTCTGATGAGCTGTGGTTTGGTCAAGAGCCTCCATTCAGCCGGGCGGTGGTGGCGCACGCCTTTAATCCCAGCACTCGGGAGGCAGAGGCAGGTGGATCTCTGTGAGTTCGAGACCAGCCTGGTCTACAAGAGCTAGTTCCAGGACAGGCTCCAAAACCACAGAGAAACCCTGTCTTGAAAAACCAAAAAAATAAATAAATAAATAAATAAATAAATAAATAAATAAATAAAATAAAAAAAAGAGCCTCCATTCACTGACAGCTAAGGAAGTGGAAGGAATGACTGACAAAAACAGAGGCTCGGAGTCTCTTTGAACATTTAAGCAGCTTAAAATATGTATGGAAGGTCAGAGAGGCAGGAGGCGGAGCCTCCTCCAGCAGGAGAGCAGGTGTGCTGCCCCCAACCTTGCCCCACGCGTCCTTAATAACCTTTCTTTGAAACAGGTAAAGATTCACAGAAGGTTGCAGACACAGTAGAGGGAACTTGAGCATGCACCTCTCTCTGTTTCCTCA
Source organism: Neodon shergylaensis (assembly GCA_025134845.1). Taxonomy (NCBI): domain Eukaryota; kingdom Metazoa; phylum Chordata; class Mammalia; order Rodentia; family Cricetidae; genus Neodon; species Neodon shergylaensis. The sequence goes on from JABTXL010003386.1 coordinate 1,255,256, forward strand.
GTGATTACACTCGTGTGACTTATATCAGCATCCAAACAGGCCAGGGCACGGACCACGGTTCTGGACATGTGTGTGGGGGAGGGTGGCCCGTGGAGAGCAGGAGGTCATGATTATATCACGGGTGCGGATTCATATGCAGTAGCCTAGATGCGAAACATCTGTGCCATCATAGACCTGGACCCCACTTCAGAGTTACAGCAGCCCCTCCCACCACCCCTGAACCCTGAAACCAGGACTCTCTTCTTCGTATTGATAAGTCTGTTGTTTGGAGAAAGTTGTATCAGTAACATCATACGGTGTGTGACCAGGGGTTTGGTTTGGTTTGGTTTCCCTTTTCCTCAGGCCTGGGGATGTATTTAGATTGCTATCTTGTTCTTTTTTATTGCCGGGTAGTATTCGGTGGAGTGGACACACTGCTGTTCATTATCCATCTGTGTATAAGACATGGTGATAATCTCTAGTTCAGGACCATTGTAGACAGCCTCCCGTTTCCAGTTGCTGTCTAGTGCTGTGATTAAACACCATGACCAAAAGCAATTTGAGGCCAGCTGTGCCAATGGCAAGCACTTTTACCTGCTGGACCACTTCACCACCCCAGAGCTCTCTCTTTTTGGACCTGACTATCAGAACAAAAAAAATCATAATGGTTTGACAAGGCACAGGCTTTGAGGAAAGACGGATTTGGACTTGAACTTCCTTCAGCCACTTCCTGACTGTGCAGCTTTTTAAGCTTTACGTTCCCATCTGTAAACTATGTCCCTCTCTGGGTTCTTGTGTTGCGTGAATGAGAAAAGGCATCCAAACGCCTGGCACACGATGCTAAGTAAGTAACACCATAATCTTTATTATGGTCTCACAAAATGAGGCTGAGAGACATTTTCAGAAGCCCAGGGAGACAAGGGGCACCTACAGAGACTGAGGCTGTTTGGGGAAGGGAATCAATGAGAATCCTTATTATACAGGCAGAAACTGAGTGGTATTTGGTATAAAAATAATTGGCCACCTATTGTTCTTAGCCTCATGCAAATGGAAGCCACCAGGGTAGAGTGATGGCCCAGTAGTTAAGAGAGCACGCTGCTAAGAGAGCCCAGCCCACATGAGGCTCGCAACTGCCTGTAACTCCAGTTCCAGGGATTCGGCTCTCAGCAAGTGTACACACACACACACACACACACGCACACACGCACACGCGCACACGCACACACACACACATACGCACGCACACGTGTAAAAATACAAATTTAAAAATTCACTCCACTGAATAAAGTTGAGCTGGTGAGGCTCAGTGGGCAAAGAGGCTTGCTGCCAAGTCTGATCACCTGTGTTTGATCCTGAGAGTCACATGGTGGAAGGAAAACGCCAGCCCCTATGAGTTGTCCTCTGACCTCCACGTGTGTGCTATGGCACGGGCACACCCCCAAATTAATAAATAAATGTAATTTAAAAAAAACTTAACAATAAATAGTTTTATTTCCCTAGGTTAATTCTAAAAGATGGGGAACCTGTTCGCCAAGATTTCTTTCAATTGGTAAACCCAACCTCATACAGGGCGTAGATGTCATTGTATTTTGACATTAAATTTTCTCAAGACGAAATGGAGTCGAGCACTTAAAATCATAGAAAGTAGCCAGGCATGACGGCAGGGGCCTTTATACCCAGCACTTGGGAGGCAGAAGTGGCTAGATTTCTATGAGTTCAAGGCCAGCCTGGTCTACTTAGCAAATCCCAGCCCAAAGAAGGGCTACATAGTGAGACTGTCTCAAAAAAGAAGAGAAAACTAGATAAACAAATTAAGTATAAGGGGTAAAATCAAACATGATCATAGGACTTGGGTATAGCCAAGGCTCATCTCCAGGGTTTCCTTCCAGACTTTTCTCTGTCCCCTGTGCAGGTTTTGGCTTCCTCATGGCAGCAGGAAGCCACCTTAGCCAGCCTGGTCTCCACTGTTCTCACCACACGTTCATTTCACAAATATTTACCTGGCACGAAAGCACCTAGGGCAGAGCCACACGGTCCTGCAATCAGGAAGCAGACACAGACAGGCCGTGCGTGCGCACAGACCTGCAGACTGTCACATGTCAGCATCAGGGAAAGATCAGCAAAGGTCAGGGAGGACTCAGCTACCCAAGGGAGCCCAGAGTCCTGGAAGAAAAGCAGTGGGCCCATAAGGAAGACTGGGAAGGGGGTTGAGAGGCAGGGGTTGAGGGGAGGGATCCTAGGGTGGTTACTAAGGTTCTGGTCCAGTCTGGGAGAACAAGGGGAAAAAGGAACTGAAGGCCTCCCGGCAAGGGAGGGGACTGAATTTCAAAATGGCCACTCTGGCTACAATGTGATTAGACTCCACTCCCTGACTTAACCCAGCTCAGCTCAGCGCTAAACCCTGAAGTATAATTTGTACGTTTTAATATTGGAGATGGTTACTGACTCTCTCTCTCTCCTCTCTGCTTCTCTCTGCCTCTGTGTGTGTGTGTGTGCTTGCACATGTGTGTGTGCATGTGTGTGTGCCTGTGTGGCTGTCTGCAGAGGCCAGATGAGGGTGTGGGAGCCCCCTGAGCCGAGTTACAGCAGGTTGTGAGCTCCCTGAGCACAGCTAAGAGATTTCAGAGCTCTTCAAACCCCTTCACCACTGAGCCATATCTTAGACCCAACTTAAATTTTGAGACAGCATCTCACTGACCCTGGAGTTCAAAGTCTGGGTTCCTGGGATCCACCTGTCTTTACCTTCCTATATACCCCCATGGCTAGGGTTCCAGCTGCCCCTGCCATGCCTGCCATTCATGGTGGGAATCAAAAGCCAAGCTCTCAGGCTTGCATGGTAAGTGGAGTACCAACTGAACCACCTCCCCAGCCCCTCTTTCTTTGTTTATGAGACAAGTCTCACTATGTTGCTCAGATTGGTCTTAAACTCTTGGACTCGAGAGATCCTCCTGCCTCTGTCACACACGTGACTTTGATGGCAGGCGCACATCTCTGCGCCTGGTGAACACGATGATTATTTGAGCTCTTCTAGGAAAGGCCTTCAGTTCTTTTTGGATGGAGAAATGTCCCCATCCAGCGGCTGATGGGCTTTGCACTTGCTTGTGAGTTTGGTTATTAAATGCAGACTCCTAACTAGCAGATTCCTCCTCTTGCCACATCCCGGCTAGCCTCTTCTCTTCCACATCCCGGCTAGCCTCTTCTCTTCCACATCCCGGCTAGCCTCTTCTCTTCCACATCCTGGCTAGCCTCTTCTATTCTGGCAGCGTCCTCTCTTCCACCTCCCTTAGTTCTGTGACAACCGATCTCGTTGTTACCGTAGCAGCCTTTAGAATTCCTTAGGAAGCATATCTCTTGAAGGTGTATCCATGAGGTTGCTTCCATAGAGGGGTAACTCAGGGAGATGTCTGGTGCTCCCTGGCTGGCCAGACTAGCCATACTGGCAAGTTCCAGGCCAGCAAGAGGCCCTGGGCCATAAACTATGGTGAACAGCACCTAAGGAAAGAGACTGACACACATGAATGCACACGCTTGAACACACACACATGCACACTGTCACAAATGAATATGCACACACACAATGCTACCCTATGGGATAAAAACCACTATTATTGTTATTATCCTCTTATAAACCAAAGTGCGTAAATGGGTCTTGGAAAAGCCAAAACCACAGAGCCAGTCAGGAGTGGTTTCAGAAGTGATACTGACTCCATGCTTCCCCATGTGGCTTGAGGAACACCTAAACATCCTGTGGGTTCACAGAGATACTAAGGCAGCCACCCACCTAAAGCCGTGCAATCCTTAATGAGCGCTAACAGTAAACCAGCTGACAAGCTCGTGATTCTCTTTGGAGGCAACACGGTGAGCCGGCGCCCTCTGCTGGGCAACTAGGGTAACAACATGTTTCCCTAAGTGGATCTGGAGGCTGTACTAGGGTAGCCCTTGAGTCCTACCTGAGGTACAAAGGGCAGGTTCTCAGAGTAAACGAAGCCTAATTGCCTCTTTAAACAGAAGCCTGTCAGAATCGGCCTGCAAAGGACGTCCTGCAGCTAGTGCGAGGTCCTGGATTCGGTGACCAGTGGTCTGGCTTGGCAAGAGTGTTGGTTGAAAGACAATGGCCCCCAAAGGCAGTCTGTTCCCTTTGGCTATCTAGTGCACTATAGGAGGTGTGGCCTTGCTGGAGTAGTGTGCTCTTGTGGGAGGAAGTGTGCCACAGAGGTGGGCTTTGCAGTCTCATGTATGCTCAAGCCACGCCCAGTGTCTCAGGCCACTTCCTTTTGCCTGCAAGCCAAGTTACAGGACTCTTGGCTTCTCCAACATCATGTCTGCCTGTATGCCACCATGTGACACCATGATGATAATGGACTAAACCTCTCAAAATGTGAGTCACCCCAATTAAATGCTTTTCCTTCGTGAGAGTGTCGTGGTCGTGGTGCCTCTCCACAGCAGCAGAAACCCCGAGACAGCAAGTCAAGAAACAGAGAACCTCGGTAGCGTGGGCAGGCAAGGCTAAGCATTCAGTGCAGAACGTACCTGGAAGATGGAGCCTCCTCACAAACGGCTTTGCAGTTGGCCATCTCTGCTGCTTTGAGAGACTCTTGAGCAGGCAGAAAGAATGGGAAACTGGCTGATTGGTTTTTAGTGGCAAGAGGGTGAACTTGGCTCTGCCCAGTAGGGTACAGGATGCAGACAAGCTGTGTAGTCTCCTTCAGTCACAGCTTCTGAGCATGTGCAATGGGGACCTTTGTGGTGACAGTGTCATGAGATTGCACTGATGGGAAGTGGTTGGGACCGCCACTGGCAGCTGTTAGAACAGAATATTTCCCTCGCTACGTTAGTTTTCTGTCTCCAGTGCTACACTTACTATCTCACAGCGCTCAGGCCAGAAATCTGGGTGGATTCAGTCTCTGTTCTGTCACTCAAAGTCAAAAGCAAAGTGTTGGCGGACCTGGGGTCCTCCTTAACATCAGCCGGAGTCAGTGTTGGTGGACCTGGGGTCCTCCTTAACATCAGCCGGAGTCAGTGTTGGTGGACCTGGGGTCCACCTTAACATCAGCCGGAGTCAGTGTTGGTGGACCTGGGGCCCACCTTAACATCAGCTGGAGTCAAAGTGTTGATGGATCTGGGGTCCTCCTTAACATCAGCCGGAGTCAAAGTGTTGGCAGACCTGGGGTCCTCCCTGACATCTTGAAGATAGTGTGCCTCCCAGCCCATTCAGGCTTTTGAAAGTTCATTTTCTTGCACTTACAGAAATGAGACCCTCCTTTCCTTGCTGGCTGTCAGTCGGAGGGCATACTTGGGTTCTAGAAGCTCCCAACATTCCATGGCTTCTGACCCCTTTGCCTTTAAATCCAGCCACAGAGGCTGATTACCTGTGATTCCCCTTCAGACTCCTCTTTAGATCCAGCTACCAAAAGGCTGGTCTGATTGGTGCATGCATGTGTGTGTGTGTGTGTGTGTATGAGCAAGTTTGTGCACATGTGCATGTATGTGTGTGGAGATCAGATAACAACTTTAGGTGTTATTTTTCAGGTGTACACACACACACACACACACTTTTTCACAGTGTCTCTCAGTGGTCCAAAGCTCACCACGTAGGCGAAGCTGGCCAGCCAGGGAGCCTTAGGGGTCCACAGCTAGGATTTCAAGCATGCGCCACCAGCCTGACTTTTTACATGGGGATAGCCTCAGGTCCTCATGTTTCAAAAGGAAGCAAGCGCTTCACCAACAGAGCCATCTCCTCGGTCCTTGATAGTCCTGTCCCCGACTCCCGTGACTCAGTCCCACTCAGATAAGCCCACAGATTAATAGCCCATCACATGTGTGTGATACCATTTGCCACTGAGCCAGGGTAGTAACATCTAAAATGTCGATGAGCCTGGAACGCTGTTCTGACTGATTCTGGTTGTCAGCCCCACATAGTTGGAAGGAGGGACCGCTACTGAAGACTGGCCTGCATCAGATTGGCCTGCAAGCGTGTCTGTGCGGCGTGTTCCTGGGTGCTGGTTGATGTGGGAAGGCTCAGCCCTCTCTGGGTGTTATCGTCCCTGGGCAGATAGGCCTGGGTAGTTAACAAGGGTGGTTGGACGTAAGCCTGGATGCTGGGCACTCTGCAGCACTCCTCCATGGCTTCCAATTCCATTCCTGCCTCCAGGTCCCTGCCCTAATGTCTGTCTGTGTTGAACCTTAACTGTAAGCCGAATAAACCTTTCTTCCCCCAAATTGTTTTTGGTCAGCATTTACCTCAGCAACTGAGAAACAAATGAGGATAGGACCTGAGCTTAGATTCTCAGCTTCCACACGAAAAGTCGGGTCATCTGAAAGTCCAGGACTTGGCGTGAGTGGGTGGGAGGAGCCGTGGGCTTGCTGGCCAGCCAGTCCATCCACAGCAACGATGCAGTGAGAGACACTGTCTCAAAAGTTAAGGCAAGGAGCAGTCAGTGAAGGTGCCTGCTGCGTGACACTATTTCTGGGGAGACTTGGAAAAAATATCTATACACCTCAGACAGGGAACTAATGACAGACCAAAGTACGGATACCACCAAAGTCCAACTAGGTGGATCAATGAGTTTTATTGGGGTTACTTATGAGAATATGGGTGGGGGTTACTCGCAGGAGCAGAAATGACTCAAAGACAGCCATATCACAAAAGCCCATGCCAGCGTGGGTGACGGCTCATAAAGCTGGGAACCTGGAGCACACTGCACAGCCTGCAGTAGCTCAGCAGGTTGGAGAGTCCTTTCTGGGTAGCAATGCTTCTTCTGGGAAGTTCAGTTTGTCTGTCTGTCTCTCTTGGCAAGTCCACTGCTTATATAAGCTTGGGGAGGGAGGGACCTAGTGCATCTGGTAGTTTCTGGAATTTCCTGAATAATGCCTTTGAGTTTTTCCTTCCCTAGCTTAAAAGAGCTTCCCAGCAGGATAGAATGTTTCCCCTCCCTTTAGAACAGTGGTTCTCAACCTGTGGGTCACGACCCCTTTGTGTATGTGTGTGGGAGGAGGCTTAAACCACCTTATCCCAGGGAGTGCCTAAGATCACCAGAAAACACAGATATTTGCATTACAATTCGCAACAGTAGCAAAATTACAGTCTTGAAGTAGCAACCAGCAATTTTATGGTGGGAGGTCACCACATCTGGAGGAACTGTCTCAGAGGCGGGCAGCATCTGGAAGGTTGTGAACCGCTGCCTTAGATGAACATTCTGTTGTTTCATCTCTATTTTAACGTCACCTTCCCTCCAAGATGAACAGTTTTACCTTGGTGTAAGCTGCAGCACACGACCACCCAGTGTTGATCTCGGTTTCCACACACATGTGCACAGGTGTACACACATTGTACAGAGAGAGAGAGAGAGAGAGAGAGAGAGAGAGAGAGAGAGAGAGAGA
>JABTXL010003386.1:1262624-1281993 GCA_025134845.1 Neodon shergylaensis
AGAGAGAGAGAGAGAGAGAGAGAGAGAGAGAGAGAGAGAGAGAGAGATGAGGACTGGTGAGGACCCAGTAAGACCACTCAGTGTCTCCACCTTCTGGCAACCCATGAGCAGAAAATAACAAGGATGTTGTGATTTTCATGTCTGCAGCCCTAACTGCTTTTTCTCTGTCTCAGTCCTCAGACATTGACAACCACCATGCGCTCATCGAATTCAACGAGGACGAGGGCAGCTTCGTCCTTCAGGACTTTAACTCCCGCAACGGCACGTTTGTCAACGAGTGCCACATTCAGAACGTGGCAGTGAAGCTGATCCCTGGGGACATCTTGCGGTTTGGCTCTACAGGACTGACCTACGAGCTGGTCATTGAGAACCCGCCCCAGGTGAGCCCAGCGGCTGCGTGGTGGAGGATGGAGGTGGAGTGCTATGCCGGCGCATGCGTGCAGTCCTGTTCTCTGGTACCACCACCGGGCATAACAACAAGACTCCGCCAGGCCCAGTTCGGGTGCCTCCCAGGGGGCTTAGTGGGGATGGGGGAAGAGGACGTGTCAGCTCCCCGCAATGGGCACTTCCTTGCATTATATGAGATGTTCAGAAGAGGCTGGAAGAGGCTAGGTGGGTTTGAGAGCGCAGAGATGGGCGCCTGCCTTCCAGACTGCTCAGCTCTGCTGTTTCTCTCTGGTCCAATGCGGATCCCCCCATGACAGTCTTCTCCGTGGCACCTGACATTGAGAGGGTATATCTTTAAACTCTAAAGTCCGTGTCTGAGTAGGTGATGGACACACGCCAGTTGTTTTGGACCAGCTCAGAAATGGGTCTGAGGTCACATCCTAAATTACAACATCAATTCAAGTGAAAGAGAACTCAAAACTCACGCAGCCTCAGTCCTAAGGAAGCTGTCAGTTATCCGGCTTGGCTGTGAGCGCCTTTACCCACTGAGCCATCTACCCAGTCCAGTATTGTTTTCTAAAAACCACACTTCACTCTGGTGAACTTGTGTTTCAAGGGTGGGATGGGTGGTTTTCGCGTGTGAGTACTCCTGTAAAAACAGCTACAGCAGGTGATGAAGGTCATCACCCCGACTTCCTCATGGGTGTGGAGGTCACTTGCTTGACAGCTGCCATCGGCAGCTCCACCCAAGTGTGGGTTACTGAATAGGAGCTTCATCTAGCTATTGTGCGGACACCTCAGTAGAATCAAGGAAATTCTGGGCCAGCCCTCACACAGACTTTTGAGAACTCCCCTGTCTCCACACCCTGTCTCACCTTTGGAGGGCTGGGATTACAGATGTACACTACCATATCAGGCTGCAAATGGGTTCTGGAGATACGAACTTGGGTCCTCAAGCTTGCATGCAGCAAGCACATTACCCACCAAGCCATCTCCCCAGCCCCTAGGTTTCCTGTCAGTAATGGCCAGATCTCCTGCGCTCTGATCTAGGAGGACTTTGCCAGAACCCAGTGCACCCTCGTGATGTGAGAACTCAAGCCACATCCCTCCCCACATCCCCCAAGCCTGCAGCAGCCTGTGCTGACAGGGCTGACCCAGCACACGATGGGAAGGGAAACCTCTATGATGGAAGAAAACACACCGGGGTCACCGGCTTCCTCTTCTGTCTGGGCTTCTGCCCAGAGTGCTGCTGCGGTCCCTGGCAACCCTGGTCGTCTCTTTCTTCCCTGACTGATAACAACAGCGGTGCCTGGCGGCCAGTATTAAATGTCAGGAAGGGGACCAGGAGCTTCATGGACTTTCTCTGATTCCGTTTCTGCAAGGCAGGTAGTCACTGCTGAGAGCTGAGGCTGAGATCTGTACACTCATCACTTGTCAAGTGGTCAGGGGCAGAGGACGAAGCTGGACCCAGCTTATTAACAAACCTGTCCCCTTAACCAGAGGGGGCAGATCAACAAAGTCCAGCCCCCGAGCATGAGAAATGTGTCCCCCTCCCCGCTCCATAGTAAGAGCACTGCGTCAGACTACCAAAAGCAAGGAAGTGTATTTTGCAACTTTGCAAGTCCTAACATTAGACCAGCATGGCCGACACCTGACTGAGTACAGAGAGCAGTTAGCGTAACTCTAATGCAAGCCCTCTCCTCATTGGCTGAGTGACCAGGTGGGTGCAACCCCACACAGCACCTGGGCCTTGGCTTGTCCTTTGCTGCTTACATTTGTCTATTTCATTTTTTAAAAGAATTATTGATTACAAATACGGTGTTCTGCCTACATTTATGCCTGCAGGCCAGAAGAAGTCACCAGGTCTCATTATAGATAGTTGTGAGCCACCAAGTGATTGCTGGGAATTGAACTCAGGGCCTCCAGAGAAGAGCAGCCAGTGCTCTTAACCCCTAAGCCACTTCTCCAGACCCTATTTCACTTTTTAGAAAGATTTTTATTTTATTTTTATTTGCATATGTGTCCAGACTAATGCATGCATGAGTGGTGTGTGTGTGTGCACATACACACGCGCACACACACGCACATGCACACACACGCATATGAGTGCAGTTGCCTGCAGAGGCCAGAAGGAGGCAGATACCCTGGAGCTTGAATCTTCTGTAGAAGCCCTGGTCTTCTACAAAAGCAGCCCTCTCTGAGCCCTCCTCCAGCTCCTCTCTCTCTCTCTCTCTCTCTCTCTCTGTTTCTTTTATTGATTTTATTGAGCTCCACATTTTTTTCTCTGCTCCCCTCCCTGCCTCTCCTCTCCCCTTCAGCCCTCTCCCATGGTCCCCATGCTCCCAATTTACTCAGGATCCTGTCTCTCTCTTAACCAAAGACAGAGCGTGGGTTTGTATCTGCCTTTCACAGCCTGTTGGGTTTAAAGTTTGTCAGGCACTTGGCTTTGCCACGTCTGCAGGCAAGCTTGGCTGTTGATAATTTTACTCTCTCATTTCTTGTTGTTTTTGTTTGTTTGTGTTTTGCCACGGGGTCTCTCTATATAGTCCTAGAACTCACTCTATAGACCAGGCTGGCCTCAAACTCACAGAGATCCACCTGCCTCTAGACTTCTTGCAGTGAGCTAAGCAGAGGCCAGCTTCTGTGTTTACAAATGAGGTTTCATTGCAGCAGCCCTCAACCTGGGAGCTGCAACCCCTTTGGAGAGCAAGCGGCCCCTCTCACTGGGGTCACCTAAAATCATCCAAAAAAAGCAGATATTTACGTTATGATTTATAACAGTAGCAAAATTACAGCTATGAAGTAGCAGTGAAAATAATTTTATGGTGGGGTCACCATAACATGAGGAACTGTATCAAAGGGTCGCAGCATTGGGAAGGTTGAGAACCACTACCTTACTGGGACAAGGTCTTGCCTCTTCATGTGGGTGCTGCCCCTGTTTACTTTCCTGACCTATGGGCATAGTCAAACATACTTACTACCTGCCTTGCTATATGAGTTTACCAACCTTCACTGGAACGCTCTGCCAGGCTCCTGCCTGCTTTTACTCGGTTTCTCAAAGAAGAATTTAAAAACAGGCATAGAGAGAAGATGGGATTCACGCATGCTGAGCCCCTGCTGTCTACCAAGGGCTGTGCTAGTTAATAATCACTCCCCTAACTGGGCAGTAAGAAAAAGAAAAACAGACTATGAACACTCTTTCTACTGTCCCTTTAAAACCACCACTGTGGATATGCATATGCAAATGTGTGCATTTGCATACACCAGCGAGGTATCCAAGTCCTGGTAACAGGTAAATATGATGCATCATTACTATCCTATGTGCGTACACTGGCGTGTTATAAAAGGCGCTTGTTCCTTTGTCTGGAAAGTTTCCTGTGAGAACTTTGGAAAGTTCCCATGGTGTAACTTCTGAAGCAGGAAAGTGGGTTTGTGCTCTGTAGCCGTCTATAGCTCAGTGATTCTCAACCCAAAAGACCCTCAGAAAACAGCCATTCACATCACGATTGTATCAGTAGGAAAACTACAGTTATGAAGTAGCAGCGAAAGTAATTTTATGGCTGGGGGGTCACCACATCATGAGGAGCCTTATTAAAGGGTTGGAACTGCTTTAGGGAGGTTGAGAACCGCTGCTGTAGCTGGAAGCGGGGTTTGCGGCTGTAGCTAGAAGTGGAGTTTGTGACTGTAGCTGGAAACGGGGTTTGTGACTGTAGCTGGAAACGGGGTTTGTGGCTGTATGGAAGTGGGGTTTGGGGCTGTAGCTGGAAGTGGAGTTTGCAGCTGTAGCTGGAAGCAGGGGTTTGCGGCTGTAGCTGGAAGCAGGGTTTGTGGCTGTAGCTGAGGAGTCTTTTATTTCCTGTTTCTCTAAATTTTCACTACCTGTCTTCGTCTAAATCTCTTCTCCTCTGGGCCACTGTTTTACTTTTAAGTTTAGTGCGTGATTGCAGCATGGAGGGTTCTATCTGAGCCTGCCAGAGAGAGCCTTTCCTTGTGGACATGTGGTGGCGTGGGCAGAAAGTGTCAGTGAGCTTATTGTCCAGGAAATTCTATTGTTATCAGGTGTCTGAAACCTGGATCAAACTGAGTAAAACAATGTAAGTGGAAAGCATCTGCTTTGGGCCTGGCTGGATCCAGGCGCTCAAACGATGCCCCAGGAATCCATCTCTCTTCCATGATGCTTGGGAATCTGTCTCCTCCAGCTTCGATAGCTTCACTGTCTCAGGCAGATTCTGCACTGGGCTCACTGGGAGCAAGTTCACCAGCAGCCCCAGCACCAGGTTTTTTTGTTGATTTGTCTTAAGTCCTATGCCTATCTGCAACTTCTCACTGATGCCAGAGGTATGGGCGCTCTGATTGGCCAAGCCCTCTCATAGGCATTTTCTTGGCACTGAGGGAATGAGCTCTGCTGGGATTACAGGGACTCAGGACGGAGAGGGAGGAGCTGGGAAGAAAGTCCAGTGGATAAAGTGCTGCCTGGCAAGCCTGAGTTTGGTCTTTGATTTCTCTACATTTTTCATGTGGGCATGCACGTTTGCACAGGCATGCACGTTTGCATGCATGTAGGCCTACATATGTGTAGGTGTGCATGTGCGCTGGTAGGCATGTGCATGTAGAAGCCCTAGGTTGGTATCAGAAGCCATCCTCAATGGTGCCTTCACCTTATTCATTGAGGCAGGGTCTCTCAATCAAACCCAGAGCTCACCGATACAGCAACTCAGTAGCCAGCAGCTCTGCCTTCCAAGGCTAGAGTTAACAGTGGGCCACCATGCCTACCCAGCATTTACAGGGGTCCTGGTAATTCAACTCCAGTCCTCACACTACTGAGCTGTCTCCCCAGCCCTGAAGAAGGGAGTTCGAGCCCCAGCATTCACATAAAAAACTGGGCACGGAGGCCAGCCAGAATGGCCGAGCCCATGAGCACCAGGTTCCGCGAGAGACTCCGTTGCAAAAGATAAGGTGGTTATTGTAAAGGACACGGATGTTGGTCTCTGGCCTCCATGTGTATGTGCCTTCACAAACACACATGCCCCATACCTGCATCCGTACACACGTGAGCACCATACACACATGAAAAAAAAAACGAAGAAATAAAAGAACAAGTGTGTGCATACACACACCACACAAACGCAAAGAATTGAGAGAGGGAAAGGTATCTCTCCCTAGAAAAGCTAAGGTGCAGCCCAGTCCTGCCCAGAAAAAGGGCTAAAGGACGCACTACAGGAAGACATGGATGCTGCAATAAGAAGAGTTCCTGCTGGCTGAGCAGAGCATCCCTGTGAGGGTCCAGAGAGGAAAAAGACAATAATCCACTTGCTCCACCTAGTGTGGAATCTGCACTTTAGGAGTTCTGCCTACTGGGCAGCCAGACCTGTTGCTGGGGAGCAGTGCTGGCAGGAAATGGGGAGTGGAGGGGGGGTTGTGCTCTATCCTCTGCCACCCTGCCTGTCCTTCCTGCAGTTGTGTAGTAGTGAGAACAAAACCAAAAGAAGTGGGGCTTGCCAGTGGGCCCAAGGACAACTTAAAGATCTAAAAAGTAAACAAGCAAGCAACACGGGGCTATCTCAGCTGATAAAATATTTGCTTTGCAAACGTGAAGAACTGAATCCCAGCCCTGTGTGGTGGAGCACACCTTTAATCCCAGCACTGGGGAGGCAGAGGCAGGCAGATCTCTGTGAGTTCAAGGCCAGCCTGGTTTACCGAGTGAGTTCCAGGACAGCCAGGACTGTTATCCAGAGAAACCACATCTCAAGGGGAAAAAAATAAAAAGAAGAAGAGGAAGAAGAAGCCAAGGCAGGTAGCTTGAAAGCTTGAAACCATCCTGTTCTACATAGAGAGTTCCAAGACAGCCAAGGTTAATAGAGAGTAGAGCGATCCTGTTAAAACAAAACAAACAAACAAACAAACAAAAAGCCCAAAAAAATTGAATTTAATCCCAAGAATCCTCAGGGTGGCACATTTGCAATTCCAGTTCTGAGGAGGTAGAGATGGGTCATGGGTTATTCCCTAGGGCTCAGAAGCCAGATGGTCTAGCCTCCTCTGAGAGATCCAGGCCAATGAGAGACTGTCTCAAAAAGAGAAGAAAAGAAAAGGAAAGGAAAGGAAAGGAAAGGAAAGGAAAGGAAAGGAAAGGAAAGGAAAGGAAAGGAAGGAAGGAGGATGGAAGGAAGAAAAAAAGAAAAAGAGCTAAGTGGATGGGTCCTGACAACCTAAAGTTGTCACCTGACGTACACACACACACAAATGCATGCCACACACATGCACACACATACACATGTGCACCACCCCCAACACATGCACACATGCACACACACATACACGTACACACACATGAACACATACACACACATATGCACACACTAGCCTTATTCTGACATAATTTTGGATTTACAGAAAGGCTGGCACTGTAACAGAGTTCTAGAGACTCTTCTTCCAGTTGCCCCATTGCCAACAAGACAGGATCCACCTGTGTTGTTACTATAACTACACCTCAGGGCCCACATCCCAGCCAGGACCTATGCTGAAATTCAGCAACCACACCCCCTTGCTCTGTGACATTTTCTCATCTCTCCTTGGTAGTGCTAAGGAGTCCTGGCCAGACATCCTGGAGACTGTCCCCTAGTCTGAAAGTACCAGGATCAAAGCTTTCAGAAGTCCCTGACCAGCCAAGGTGAAAGGCCCTCATCACCCAGTTCTGTTGGGGGCACCTGTTGTCTGCTGACACCCATAGGTGTCTCCTTCTCAATAAATGAGGGCTGTACCTGCCAGGTTTCGTTGTGATAGAGTCACTATTTCGGCTCTTGAGAAGCAGGTAGCAAGTCACTAGCTGTAGCTCAGCCTCCATGGGGATCTGCGCCACCTATGGGAGAGCGTATTCCACGGGGAACTCCTACTCAGAGCTCTCCACCTCCACTGACTTCTGCAAGGAAGCCTCCTCCTCTCCCCAGCTGTTTATTTTACTCAACTGTGTATAGCAGCGCGGGCTTGCGTCTATTTATTTTATGCTCTGATTTATAGTAGGATGTCATTAATTTTGATGGAGAGGTGTGCGACTTCAGAACATGTGTGAATGCGTGTGGAAGCCAGAGAAAGGCTCTACTGTCAATCCCTGGAATGCCATCTCCCTAAATATGAGACAGGGGCTCTCACTAGCCTGGAGCTCACTGGGTAGGCTAGACCCTTCTGTCTCCACATTCTCGGAGCTAGGATTACACATATGAGCCAGCATATCTGGCTTTTTATATAGATGTTAGGATTGAACTCGGTACCAAGTACTTAGACACAGCAAGCATTTCACCGACTGAGCCATCTCCCCGGCCCCTGTCTGGTCTAGCCTTGGCCATTGGGTGCTTCTCTCAGGCGGGGTGCTTGTCCCTGCGACACACCTACATTGTTTTCTCAGCTGCTTCTGTTTTGGCCTTCAGCGAGTTCCCACTTTCCCGCTATTGCAAAAGGCCCAGGCTCAGTGCGTCTTCTCCCTGGCCAGCCCCAGAATCAACCAAAGCCTTTTTGCTTACACTACTCTGTTTGGCCAAGTGTGGGCCCAGGTGGACTGCAGAAACCATCAGTGAGTGCCAGGCACCGTGCCAGGCGCTGGGCTCAGCCAGCAGTCTGTCAGACTGTTTATTTAGTAGCTCTGGAGCAGAGTGAAGCCTGCATGGATAACATGGAAGTTACCAATAGATGATACAGTGTGTCCTTTACAATAGTAGTCATTTCAGTGCTCACTATTGTGACTTCCGGATGGCACTGAGTCTCACCAAATGTTGCCATCCCTACCCCCAGCTCATGGTGACAGCTGACGCATAAGTGAGTTTATAACCTAAGTCTTGCTGGGATTCATGCTTATGCTTATGTGTAAGACAAGGGTGAAATAAGATGTGACGGAGATGGGACATCCCCTGTCTGTCAACAACCCCGACTCCTAATAGACTTCCCTGCTGAATCGGATGCCGGCTTCCCCATATTGCTCTTCAAGATGTAGTGGCTGCGGATACGACAGTCAGCCTCTGCACTGTTAATGTTTTATCTATCACTGTCTTGAGGTGGGGGCAGAGTGTGAGAGGGTGTGGTTTATACATGTGTGTGCAGGTACACTCACCCATGTGTGTGGAGGCCGGAGGGTGGCATTGAATATCTTCCTCCATCACTCTCGACCTTAGACAGGGTCATTCCCTGAACCTGGAGCTCACTGGTCCAACTAGACCAACTGCCCAGTGGGCTGTGATCTGTATCACCAAAGCAGCAAAGTTCAGTATGAAACACTGTCTCAAAAAATAATGGAGAAGTGATTGAGGAAGACACCCTAAGATCGATTTCTGACCCCCGTGCAACCACACAGGCAATCTCTCTCTCTCTCTCTCTCTCTCTCCCTCCCTCCCTCCCTCCTTCCCTTTCTCCCTCTCTCTCTCTCTCTCTCTCTCTCTGAAGTTAGGGTGTGCATAATCCTAAGGCTATGAAACCTCACATCCTGTCTGAGGTGCCACCCAGATCTCATCTAGATTAAAAGTTGACTGAGAACAGGCAAGCCCTCAGCAGTGTGCATGCTTAGAACATGTGTGAGTATGGGGTGTGTGCACGCCCGCTGCTTAGAACGTGTGAATGTGGAGGGGACCTTTCTGGGGTCTGACGACATGGAACACAGAGCAGCCCCATCTGACTTCACCACAGACACCTGCTACAATGCTTTAGCTCTTGAGGGCGATGTGCTAAGAGAAATAAGCCAATCATATAACAACTCACATGGGGCTGGAGAGATGACTCAGCAGTTAAGAGTATGGGCTGTTCCCTCAGAGAACCCAAGTCCCCAGGACCCATCAGTGCCCAAAACTGTCACTACTTCTACAGAGATCCAGTGCCTCCAATGCCCACAGGCACCTGAACTCACAAACACAGACATACATATTTTTTAAGTCTTTTTAAGCATTTACATGAGCCCATATTTGAGCGGAGAAGGAGCTCAGCTTCTACCAGGTACTCAGAGCAGTCAGGTACAAAGAGAAAGAAAGAGGCAGGAAAGGGGAGTTGAGGAAGGAGAAGAGAGCTTCGGGTTTGTAAGACACGGCCCCCAGCAGCTTGAAGGCTGTGCTTAACACTACTCCTGTGTGTGCTTAGAAACGCTTAGGATGGGGCAGACTTGGTGCAGTCTGAGACAGGCTCTCTGTGCATGCAGCTCGCAAATTCATGTTCTTCCCGTCCCCTGTCTCAACCTCCCAAGTTCTGGGGTTACAATCATGCTCCACCACACCCGTCTTTGTCCTCTGGGGGCTTGCTTGGGGTTGCTATGTTCTCAAGCCTGAAGAATCAACTGTAGCAGAAGACCCTAGGGCCCAGCCTAGTCTACCCAGCCCTGCTTGGAGCCCACACTCCTTGAAGCAATCCTTATAGTCAAGTCAGGAGACATAACTGCTGGATACGTAGTTCCTCCCATAAACAGGGGGAATTGCCCAGAAACACCCGGACCCAGAGATGTCGAGTGGGTCCTGCCTGTGGTCCGGGAGGTGACGTTCCTCATCACCCAGTACTCTTGCAGTTGGTTCGCCTGAGATGTATTCAGCCCACATGTTCAGTAAGCACTTATTAATTCAGTTAGAACAGTCTAGAAAAAAAAAAACTGAGGTCAGAGGGTCCAGTCAGGAACAGACCTCAGCAGTGTCCCCTTCCTGACAGCAGACTCAAAGTGGGTCAGTGGAGTAGCGTTCCTAGGTGACTCAGTTTCCCTGGATACTTTTCTCACCGGCTCTAAGAGTATTCTGGTGATGCCGAGGGTCCTCAACCTGCTTCACACCAGGTCAGGCCCCTGAGCAGGGGACAGTCTTCCTGTGATGGAGTCATGACAAAAGAGGGCTTAGCAAGCTCCTGTCAGGAAGTGGCTGCCCGCTCCTCATTGGTCATTGTTTAAAGAGCAATAACAGCTTTGGAAATACTGGGGCCACAAAGCTCTCAGCAGATCTTGGCGCTTGGACGGTGTGATGGGTATTCCCAGAGGGAGGCAAGAGACATGGGCGCACACACGCATGCATACACACACACACACACACACACACACACACACACATACACACATACAGGGGGAAGGAGAGAGGAGAGAGAGAGAGAGAGAGAGAGAGAGAGAGAGAGAGAGAGAGAGAACACAGGGAAAGAGGTTAAAGCTAGTGATGGGCAGGGAGGCGGGGTGAGAGAGAGGCTGTGAGCCCTCTCGTGTTCCCTGAGCCTGGGTGACTCATCGACGCATCCAAGGGCTGCTGTGGGAATAGGGGAGCCCAGTGCAGTGGACCATAGCCCTGTTGCCGTCATCACTGAATGACAAGGCACGGGGGAGAAGCCTCATTACAAGCTCTGCGTCAGTTCCACTCTGGATTCTCCTGAGAGGAGAGATCCTGACGTCTCTCCTGGGGCAAGGCTCTTGCCAGCACCTCCACTGAAGCAGCCACAGACACCTTCTTCGGGTCCCAGATTCGGGGTATCTAAGAAGCTCCTGCTGGGAACAGGTGTTCGGGAGGTTGAGGATGCAGGTGGATGGGGCAGTATCCCACACTAACCCCTAGGTTCTCAGCCTTGGGACCCATAGAGGGACGACAACATGGATGGAAGAATTGACTGGGAGTCCCTGGAGCTGGCCTGACTCTCAGTGACCTGCTCACCCTTCCTTCCGTGCCCCTGTTTGCACCCAGCATGCCATGTCTAGTGTCCATTGTAGGTGTGCGAGAGAGGGGAAGTCCTAGTCCCTGCAGGGTGACACACCATCAGTTCAGCAGCTCGGGGCTGGGGGCTGGAGAGACGGCTCAGAGGTTAAGAGTACTGACTGCTCTTCCAAAGGTCCTGAGTTCAATTCCCAGCAGCCACATGGTGGCTCACAGCCATCTATAATGAGATCTGGTGCCCTCTTCTGGCCTGCAGGCATACATGGAAGTAATGTTGTATACATAATAAATAAATAAATCTTTAAAAAGAAAGAGAGAAAGAGAGCAGTTAGGTGCTATGTCATTGGCTTGGGAGAAGTCACGTGCAGAAGTATTGGTGCCAGAGGGCCCTGAGATGGATCATTGCAGGTATGTAGTGTATTCGAATAGTTTACTAAACACCATGGACAATCAGAGTTCAGGCCCCAGAGCTCTAGCCGAGGCTCCGAAGGGAGGAATCGAGGCCCACGTGGCAAAACACTTCCTGAGGGCGGGAAGGTTTCATAGCACACACCCACAGCCAGGCTCTCAGGTTCCCAGGCAGGAGGCAGGGAAGGGGTGGGAAGGAGGGAGTATGGCCACCAGAACCCCCTTTGATGTAAACTCAATTTCAGGTTAGAGATGCTGGCCCCTGGGTCTCTGTTAGGTGTCTGTCAGTGTCTGGGAGGAGAAGGAAGAGGAGGAGGAGGAGGAGGAGGAGGAGGAGGAGGAGGAGGAGGAGGAGGAGGAGGAGGAGGAGGAGGCCGGCAGATGTTGAGACCTGAACAGCAGCTGGATCCTCACATCTTTGCTACATGATCTTGCCTCAGCATCATTGACAGGGATGTGCTAAATGAACAAATATATGGGGAATCTCTTGGTAGTGTCTGATGTTGTTCTAGTGTCCCATGGCTAGGTCACTGTCCCAAACTTGAGGAGCATGCAAGAAGGTTCCCTGAAGGGAGTGACCCACAAGCTGGGTCTTAGACAAACCGTGACATCCCTGAATGCCACCTCCTCTGAGCCTCCTGTCTGCTCTGTAGGTCTCCTGCCCATGGGTAATGGGCCCAGTACCTTGGCCAAGGCCACAGCCACCTCAGGCCACACAGCAGCCACACCAGTCACCCTCACCACCCCATATGCACTTCCACCATGGCATCCGGCCAGCAACAGTGCAGAGAAGTTGGTCGCAGGGTTGCCCCAGGCCCACCATGGTCCCGCCTGCCCCTTTCCAGCGGCCCATGAGTGCCAACGGGAAGATGTTTTCCTTCGTGATGGATCCCAAGTCCCCTGTCATCAAGCAAGGTATGTACCAGGCTCTGGCAGTGACCTCCGGCAAGTGCTTAAAGCCAGGAAGATAGATCACCCTTGCTTTTCGCTTTTCTCTGATTCTAAAAATGAAATATAACTTATTGTAGAAAGCACAATAGTGGGCAGGAGAGAGGGCTGGGTAGGTAAAGGGGCTGCCACTAAGTCTAACAACCTGAGTTTGATTCCCAGAACCCCCAAGCTGTCCTCTGACCTCCTTACACATGCCATGGGGTACAGCCACATGTATAAATGAAATGGGGGGCCGGAGAGATGGCTCAGAGGTTAAGAGCACTGGTTGTTCTTCCAAAGGTCCTGAGTTCGATTCCCAGCACCCACATCACAAGCATTTCTAACTCCAGTTCCGGGCCATCTGACACCTTCTTCTGGCCTCCTCAGGCACAACACTCATGGGCTGCACGGATATACATGCAGGCAAAACATTCATGTGCATCAAATCAAATCATAAGTCTTTAAAAAGTTTTGAGCTGGTGGTGGTGGCACACACCTTTAACCCCAGCACTGGGAGACAGAAGCAGACAGACCTCTGTGAGTTCAAGGTCAGCCTGATCTACAGAGTTGGGCTTGTAGCTATCTGTAATGAGATCCGGCGCCCTCTTCTGGTGTGCAGGCATACATACAGGCAGAACACTGTATACATAATAGAAAAATAAATCTTTAAGATAAATAAATAAATGAAATGTTATTTTAAAAACATGATTACTTAAATAGAGAAGGCTGGGGATGTAGTTAGTAGGGTGTTTGCCTAGTATGTACAGAAGCACATGCACCCTCCCACAGACATGTGCGCAGGGACACACAGGCATACACAAATTAAAATAATAATAATAAAGGCTGGGCATGGCGGCAGTGCACTCTGGGGGCAGAGGCAGGAGGATCTCTGTGAGTTTGAGGCCAGCCTGATCTACAGAGAGTATCCCAGGACTATATAGTCAGGGCTAGCTATATAGTGAGACCCTGTTTGAATAATAATAATAATCAAAGCCAGAGAAAATATAAACTTCAGAGCAAGGTGTATGACTTATGCATATAACTCAGAAGGCTGAGGCCAGAATTGGGAGCCACCCTGCTCTGTGTGGTGAGTTTAGGGCAGCGTCTCAGAGAATGAAAAGTAATGTGACCTTCAAGGGGAAACCATGGCGACGACTCAGTGCATGGGGCCCCTCCAGGCTTGGGAACCCACCGTGCCTTGTTCTCTGTGGATGTCACACAGTGTGGGCCAGCGCCATGGAACTGTCAGAGCAATGCATGGTCGAAGGACTCTCGGGGACGATACCTCCCACTGAGATCTTCATGGACCAGGACCTAGGCCAGCAAGACAAGGTGAGGGGGCCTTGAGGGGGAGGGGACATGGTGCTCTAGCAGCAGAGGCCACCTCTTCTTCTCTGTGTCCTTTCTCCAATGAACCACTTCTTATCTAATGGACAGTCGCGTCCACAGACAGTTTACTGAGCGTCTGCTATGAGCCAGGCTGAGCCCCTGACAACACTATCAGCTCCTTCTGCCTTTGGAGGCTTCAGGACAGATTTTCTGATGGCGAGACTTCAAGCCAGAGAGGTTAAAGTGACATGCCCAAAGGCGCACAGCGCAAGGAGTAGAACTAGATTCGCATCCAGGTCTGGCACACTTCTCTCATACACCCAATCAACCCCAAGTGATTGCACAGCAGTGGGAAAAACACACCCATACTGGTGGGAGGGAGTGAGAACCAAGGTGGGGGACAGCTGAGCCAAGGTGATGCCTTAGAGAAGAGGAGAGGAGAGGTCAGAAGCTGAACCCTTAAGGGAATCAGCATAGTTGAATGCCGTGCCAGCACAGCCTGAAGTCCAAGAATCGGCGAAGGGTGTCCTGATTGAATGAATGCACAGAGCACGAGGTTGAGGTGGAACAGCTTCTTTGTTGTTCTGCTGGGGCTGGCTTTTATACCATGGTGCCAAATGAGGAAGGGGCTGTGAAGGGACTGTAACCTGATCCCTGCAGGGATCAAAGAACAGTCACCATGCATTCAAAATCCTTCCCCGCTCCAGGAGCAGGGGGTATTTATTATGTTTTCTTTGCAGATAAGCACCTCAAATGGGGGCAGGGATATCATAACTCGGGGCTGCTGTTCCCACAGTTGAGCTTAGAAACTGACCACTCCCCACCTAGCCACAGTTTGAAAACAAACAGAAGCCTGAGAAGGCGTGGCTCAGCCAGGAGAAGGTTTGCCTACCACACAGGCACCAGGCATGCGGGAAGTCCCCCTGGCTTCGGTCCTCAATACTGCATAAGCCAAGCAGGTAAGGCACACTTGTAATCCCAGCACTCAGAGGTAGCACCAGGAGGATGAGAGGCTCAGGGTCATCCTGAGCTGTATAATAAGCTCCGGGCCAGCCTGGGCTACGTGAGACCTGCCTCCAAATAAAGAGGCCACAACAAAGCACAACTCGCCAATGCCTGGCTTTCCTTACAGACCAGGGTCAGAGCCCAGGGAGGTCCTGTGTGTGGGAAACAGGAACACTCTGACTCTGGGTCACAACCTGAGAGTTCTGTAGCTAGGGCCAGGAGGCAGTTCTGAGGCTGGTGTCCTGAGGCCAGACTGTGAGGGGCTGTGGGAAGATGAGAAACCACCTTGAGGACACCGTCTAGTCTGTCACCCTGCAGCAAGCCACCCCAAAACCCAGTGGTAAAAAAAAAGCCACCACCATTCCCCCGTCTCCCACGAGCTGACTTGCACAATGATCCTCTGCTAGTGTCCTGCAGCTTACGCACAATCGCGGGGCTGGCGGTCTCAGGCGGTAGCAGCCATACGTAGGTCTGGGTCCTCAGCCAGACGGTGGAAATGGCGAGCTCTCTGCATGCAGTCTCTCCCTGGCACAGCAGCCCCCAGGTCCCCAGTGTGCCATGGTGGACCCTGCTGTACCTTGACTGCTCATCGGAGCTCCCTCCCTCTGTACCACTTCCACTACCTTCCGTCTATCCGTCCGTCTGTCTGTCCGTCTGTCCACTCCGCTTACTCCGAGCTCACTCACTGTATCTTAGTTACTTTCCGTCTGTACACTGGAGTCACAAGCTGGCTGAGACTCAGTGGACAGGAGAAGAAACACCACCTGGTGACAAAAGCCACAAAGTCACCGTGTCTAGCCCACCACAGTTGTTAAGCTGGGAATAAAATGAAAACAGAATAACTTTTGCTGTTTCCCACCATTTATGCCCTGATTTCCCAAGGCGCCTCCAAGGACACAATCAACAATCAGGTAAAAAATGTTCATTAGGCAATCTTATTGGACAGTTGAAAGCATGACAAGCTTCAGGCATAGCTGGATCTAGGCTCTTCAGTGACGTCATTTGAATACTAGCCTGTTCTACTCTTTGTCCCCCTTGACATCCAACATTCTCCAGCAGGCTGGTTTCCTGTGCTGGACAGGATGACTGTGGCCAAGTTCAAGCCTCTGTACTTAAAGTCCATTATCCAAGACCCTTGCCACCATCTTAAAATTCGTACACAGGGGCTCTGAGAAAACGTGGTTGACCAGCCTGGGTCACAGGGACATGAGAAGGAAGGAGAGGGAGGGAGGGACTTGACTGACACTCAGTACTACCAAGACCACATGGACGGATTGTGTGACACTCCTTAAGGGGGGCATAGGGACCTCACCAGACACACAGAGGCCATTGCTGGACACCATACCTAAAGTTTGTTTATATCCAGGGTCCAGTGCAGAACCAGGCTCTCAGTAGGCGCCCAAGAAATGTTTGTGCCATGAATAATGACCAAGCATAGTCTATGCTGAACATAGAGGCCCCAAGTGGCTCACTTTGGATGAGGCAGGGGTTGCCTGGGACCACAGAGTCCGTTAGAAGCTGCGACATAAGTGTTAACAAGAGAAAGACACGTGGAAGCAGCTGGCAATGCCAGCAGGCTCCTTCACGCCTGTGACATCTTCCATCCCCAGACATGTATGTAGTTAGGATTCTGGTTTTCCGGTCTGTCTGACATTCTGAGGGGTTCAGGGTACTCTCTCCTGCTTTGGGGAAACAGGGAGAATTCTCTGGTCACTTGGTTCTCCTAGGGAGATGATGTCGCATTGGCTCCTCCCGTGGGAAACTGCCGGCAGCGCCCCCCATCCCAGTGTTTTCAGAAGCCACCAGGCATTCGGCACTGTTTCTTGACTCAGTTTCCTGAGTACACTCTCATGGGGTCTTCCAGAGTACATAGAGAATTCCAGGAGAGAGGAAAGGAAAAAAATGACCCCTCCACAATACATAAAATGTATTAAATTAATACCCTTGTTGTGGTCAGAATGTGCTGGGACTGAATGCCATTCTAATTCCTTTGCTGGTTCTCCGACATTCTGGATGCGGATCTCACAAGCAACCACACAGAGTGTTTATAAAGAAACCTTCCGCCCTCTGACAACCCTGGAGGGTTGCTGTTTACCACGTGAAAGCATTTTTTTCTGGGTAAAGGAAGTTTCTGTGCCTCTGAGGCTTCATTACAGGCCCCTAGGTACAAGTGTGTGATTCTAACCCAACTCTAGTCTCTCTGCGGCCTTCCAAGAGACACACAGTTTGTAAATTTCTCCTTGCCCTTCTGCCTATCTTCCCCCATCCCCACCTTCCCCAGAGTGACACCCATGTTTTCTCCATATTGTGGAAACAGGCCCAGCTTGCCACCCACAGCCACCCCACTAACCTCCCTCTTGTCCGCACACAGGATGAGATCATCCTGCTCCTGGGGAGAGAGGTCAACAGGCTCTCTGATTTTGAAATCGAGTCCAAATACAAAGACGCGGTGATAATGAACCTGCGGGGTGAGTTGGCAGACCTAAGTCAAAGACTATCGGAGACAGCCGCTGCCGCCGCAGCCCGGCAGAGCGACAGGTGCACGCTGAAGTTCCAGGGCCTGGATGAAGGCGACGATCCCAGGCAGAAGGAGATTGAGAGCATGAAAAGCCAGGTAGGACCGGAGACAAGTCCACCGGAGCTCAGAGTCCCCACCGTCAGAGTAGAGCCCGGGTACAGATGGGAGGAGCTGGAAGAGGGGCATCTAGGACATCATGGAGGTAAGGAGCAGAAGGTCACCAGGGGCCTAGCTTCCCAAGACAGCATGTGTTGGGTCCTGGGGAACATTCTTTAGTGCTGTCGCGGTCCTCTGATACATCCTACAGAAAGACTGTGGTAGCCCCAGAGACGCCCAGGAGCTGCTGGAGCTTGCGCAGCTCACTGGAGGTGGCAGAACACCGCAGACTCAGATCTGCTCTGCCCACTTGACCCCACACCCTCATCCCAGCTGCTTCTTTCTATCCCAGTGCATGGTTTTCTTTGCATTAATGACTGCCCATCCCACCCAGCATGCCCCACTCTAAGAGAGTTCCGGGCAGTTAGCCCAGGGATGGGGATTCCCAGCCCATCCGATTCCAACACCTCCTCAAGCCCTGAAGGTCGCTGCTGGCTCGGTGACAGGCAGTGTCATCAAATGAGAACTCCCCATTGGACGGTCTCCATTAACCAGGCAGCTTCCAGTCTCTGGAGACTAGATCCAAATTCTTGTTTTATGGTAACAGCAATTGGGCTGAGGAGATGGCTCAACTGTTACAGTGCTTGCTGTGCAAACACAGGGACCAGAGTTCGATCCCCAGGTCCGTGGAAAAGAGCAAGGCGTGCAGTGTGTGTGGGAAACTCTCAGAAGGCCCCACCTCTAGATAAAGAGCTGCAATCAGTCAATGGAGTGATCAGCCAGAAACACGCGTGCCTGTAAGCGGCACTAAATGGGCTTAGTAGGATGTATATAGTTATATAGATTTATAGATATATAGATATCCATACATATATATTATATATATCTATACATATCTGTATAGATGTAACAATAATGATTAAAGATGAAAAAGTCAGGAATATGAGAGAGAGTGGGACACGGGGGGAGTTGGAAAAGGAGGGGAGAGGTGGAAATTATGTAAATACAGTACTCATATATGAAATTCTTAAAATATTCTAATTAAAAATACTTAAAATAAGCAAGGCATGGCAGTACACACTCATAATGCCAGCACTGGTGAGGTAGCGACAAGGCCTTCAGCCTCTCCAGTAAGCCAGTCTAGTCAAAGAGGCAAGCCCCAGGCCCCAATAAGAAGCCCTGGTCAGTGACTCCCCAAAAATAACATCTGAGGTTGACCTCTGGCCTCTACATGCGCATATATACCCATACACATGAATATACCTGCATACATACACCTGCATAAACACTTGCATACATATGTCTGCATATACACCTGCATACATATGCCTGCATACCTACCTGCATACATATGCCTGCATACCTACCTGCATACATATGCCTGCATACACACCTGCATACATATACCTGCATGTACACCTGCAAACACATGCCTGCATACACACCTGCATACACACCAGCATACATATGCCTGCATACACACCTTCATACATACAAAAAATTTGACGGAAATAATAATGTGTGGCCACATTGGTTGTGTACATAAACTATTAATGATTAACATGAGAGGGTCCAGTTCACTGTGCCAGTGCTATCCCTAGACTGGTAGGCCTGGGTTCTAAAAGAAAGCAGGCTGAGGCCAGGCCATGGTGGCACACACCTTTAATCTCAGCTCAGAGGCAGGTGGATCCCTGTGAGTTTGAGGCCAGCCTAGTCTACAAGAGCTAGTTCCAGGACAGTTAGGACTGTTACACATGGAAACACTGTCTCGAAAAACCAATGAGCCAGTCATGGTGGCACACACCTTTATTCTCAGCACTAGGGAGGCAGAGGCAGGTGGATCACTGTGAGTTCAGGGCCAGCCTGATCAACAGAGTGAGTTCTAGAATAGCCAGGACTATGCATAGAAACCGTGCTTCAAAAAAAAAAAGGAAGGGAAGAAGGAAGGGAGGGATGGACGGAGGGATGGAGGGAAGGAAGGAAGAAAAAAGAAAGAAGAAAGAGGAAGGAAGGAAGGAAGGAAGGAAGGAAGGAAGGAAGGAAGGAAGGAAGGAAG
>JABTXL010003386.1:1282003-1299348 GCA_025134845.1 Neodon shergylaensis
AAGGAAGGAAGGAAGGAAGGAAGGAAGGAAGGAAGGAAGGAAGGAAGAAAAAGAGAAAGAAAGGCTGAGCAAGAGCAAACCAGTAAACATCATTCTTCCACGGCTCCCTTAACGTGTGAGCCAAAGTAAACCCTCCTTCCTGAAGCTGGTTTTCCCGGGTATTTAGTCACAGCCTGTCTGAACTCAAAGATGAGCTGGATCTGAATCCGACTCCAGTTCCACCGGCTCCTGTTTAGCGTCTGAACTATTTTATTGCCAGCAGAACCCTTGGGCAGAAATCAAAGCTGCACGGCAGGTTAAAGAATGGCTCTGATTATTTTGTGTTAGCAAGGGTCTCCTGAAAGCGCGTGCCTAAAGATTTGCTCTCAACGCGCTCCATCCGCCACCGTGCCACTAAGACCACGCTCGCCTTTCTGCGCCTGCGCTAATTAGCGCGCTGGTTATCACCTCTCGGCAATCATTCTTCTCGCGCTGTTAACTTTCTTGTGATCCAATACCCGTTTTATTACGCAGCCTAACCAGGCAATAAACATCCTGGGGCTTGTGCCAATGACAGACAATCTGGATATTTATTTGGGTAATGAAGGCTATGAAGAGGGCTGAAAACTGTTTGCAATTTGAGACCCTGGGGCTGTGGCGCTTGATTGAAATATTTTCCATCTGGTGGCCTTGAACTCTCAGGGGCATCCCTTCCCATCTCGGCCACAAGTCCTCTTTAGAGAATGCCTTTGGTGTCCTGCACAAGAAAGATTTAGACTGATAATTGGAAACGTTTGTTTTTAGTTTTGAATGTGTGTAGTGTCTGCCTGCACATGTGAACCGGTGCACATACGTGTCCCACTCAGTCTTCCCCTGAGACGGGATTGCTCAGCCTGGAGCTAGACTGGCAGCCAGCAAGCCCCAGGGACCACAGGGCTGGGCTTACAGGCTTGTGTATTGACACTGTTGTTTGTCATGTGGGTGCTGGGATCCGAACTTGGATCCTCATGCTTGAGCAGCAAGCTCTCTTACCCACTAAGCTGTCTCCGAAACCCCTAGAAACATTTATTTCTAACTGCAAGTATCTTTTACAGTAAGCAGGAAGAGGTGAGTTGTCTTCATCTGGGGTTTATGTAGGGGAATGGGTTACAGTTGCAGTGTTGCAGAGATGTCCTGACTTATCAGGAAGCCAGGCTATACTTAGAGCAGCAATAGGATAGCTCTGGAGGCTGGAGCCGCAATAGGACAGCTCAGCCCTGGAGGAAAGGTGTCCTGACTATTGGGAAGCCAGGCTACCTGAAGCTGGGGTGCAGTCGGGGATGGTCTCCCAGCGGGATGCAACGTCCTAGCAGAGCTATCTGCCTTTTCTCCCGCCCAAGATGTTTCTTCTTGTGCTAACATTCCACTAAAGTGGAAGCATCTGCAGAAATGTAGCAATCTCCTCTGACTCCTGGGGAAAAAGTTGTTACCTTTTTCTGCCCCGCCTTGCTCAGGCCTCCTTAAGGAGCATCCTAGCAAGGTTCTTCTGTGCTGCTCCACCTTGCTCAGGGTCCCCTAGGGGAGCGTCCCAGCCAGGTTCTTCTAGTCTGAATGTTGTCACCCAAGACTCTTTTGAAAAAGAGGAATTTGGGAAGGAGGAGTCTAGGAGAGTAGCTGCCTCTGCCAGGGAGGGATAAATGTGGCTTCTTACTGAATGGGCAGAGAGGCTTATATAGGGCTTCTTAGGGGTGGAGTTTTCCCATGGAGAATAGGGATTTGTTAGTTTAGTTGGTCAGGGGCAGAGATGGCTCTGACTTCATGGCCAATCTGTGTTTCTTTCACTGGTCCTTTTTAGCTTTTTGACTCTAATCTTAAAACCAGGGCATATTTCTTTCACTGCCTCTGAGTCTAGAGACAAAATGTGTTTCTTTGACACTAGTTTCAGAGTCAGGGCACGTGTCTTTAGTCCTGGGTTCAGGAATAAAGTTTTTTTCCCCCTGGCCCAGGTCACAGATCCAAGGAGTGTTTCTTTTACTGACTGGGTTCAGAGTCAGGATGTTCTGTGATTGGTTGGTTTCCTGCTCCAGTTGTCCCTTTTACCCTACAGTTTCCAAAGCACACATTCAAGTGTGTCACTCCAAGGATGGTGAGGGATACAGCCTGTGCCCCCCCCCCAAAAACACATACTCTGGCATTTACCCTCCTTGGTTTTTTTTTCATTACTTAAAATTTTTATTAGAAAATTTAAGTTCACACAATAAGAACTCTTGAAAAGTGAAAAGTTTTTACACCCCAATAAGTCTCTCTGCTGACACAATAATACAAATCAGACCAAATTAGAAAAAGCCCAGGTTTAACGGATACCAACACTCCTGGGTGGCCTTCTAGCCCCCCAGAGAGGAGCTGGGAAGGAAGATCAGAAAACCATGTGTTTGGTCTCTGGGTTGCTGTTTAAATACACGGTGGGAGTGGTCTTGAGCATCTCTGGGGAGGGGTCACCGTTTGGCAGGCTTTCTCAGGGTTGGAGTCTGGACTGAGGCAACTCCCAGAGGAGGGGGCTTGGGATGGAACTTCCACCCAAACATTCCAGACTTTTGGGTATATGGATGCCAGGGGCTGGGGTGAAGCCTTAACCCAAACAAGAAGTAAAGGGGATTTAAATCTACATAGTAAGAATTAATGAACGGTAAAAGGGCGTCACGAGCCAAGCAGACCCGAAGCTCACTGGAAATAGTAAAATGGGTGCAAATGTGAGAAGCAACCGGACAGCGCCTTCAGGAGCGCCATCTGCTACTAAGACGTGAATTTGAACAGCGGCTCCTAACAGCCTCATAAGGACCATGAGGCTGCCTATGGTTGGTCCAATCTAGCCAATCATGACACGTTGGGGTTTATATAAAGCATACTTAACATTCACTGAGATTTAATTATAGGGTCATTTCCCACATAAAGGAACCTTCCCCTCTCACGGCCCCCTTTCTAGTTTCCAGGCGCTTCTCCTGCCCGACTCCCACATAGATAGTGCATTAAATATATGTGGGGGCTGGAGAGATGGCTCGGCGGAACCCAGGCTGTTCTTGCAGAGGACCAGGGTTCAGTTCCCAGCACCCACAGGTGGCTCACAATAGCCTGTGACTCCGGTTCCAGGGGGATCCAATGCCCTCTTCTGGCCTCCAAAGGCATCATGGATACACGTGGTGCACAGACATACATACAGGCACATACTCATACACAAATAATATGAAAAAAGGAAAGAAAAAACTAAAAAACCTAGAAGATCCACTTATGACGTTTGTCCTTCTGAAATCAGAGGGAAGTCCAACGCAGGCCTGTGGCGCCATCTAGTGGTCAGATACAGGTGCAGCGTCCTGTCACCCCACCACCTACACCTCCATATGGGTGGAGCAGGACCGGCCCTTTTGTCTTTTTCATGCCAGGACTGTGACAGGGTGTGACAGTCAGCAGTCACCTGGTAGTTAAGTTTGTCTAGACGAATTCACAAACATACACAAAAGTATTATAGTCTGTCTTCCTTCCTCTAAAGCAATCAGAAACTAAAGCCAAAACAGCACGAGATAATCATATAATCATATAATCACAGGCATTGTCTGAGCGCTTTTAAGGCTATTAGCTTATAAAATCTCTCCACAGCCCTGAAAAGTCACTCTGGCATGACCACACTCACAGAACTAAAAGCTGAGATAGGACCAGGCATGGCATGGCGGCACATGCCTTTAGTCCCAGTACTTGAGAACGGCAGAGGCAGGCAGATCTCTGTGAGTTTGAGACTAGCCAGTGATGGTTGATGGGAACCCCAGGGCTGGTCTATTTCTGAGAGTTCCAACCACCTAAGAATGCACATTAAAGGACAGATATCCCAGGGCAGCGGCACCTTTGTCAGCCCCAAAACAATGTCCTGTGACACATCAGAATCTCTGCACAGGTTTGGGAAATACCCCTGCGTCTTGGATCTGGGCCAGCTGCCCTCTGACTGTGTGCCACCTCCTCCCACAGATCAGTGCCCTTCAAAAAGGCTATAGCCAGATGCTGTGTCATACCCTGGCTGAGCGCAACTCAGAAATCGCATCGCTGAAGAATGAAGGTGAGAACTTAAAGAGAGACCACACCATCACATCAGGAGAGCTCTTCTGGAGTCCAGCTTAGGAGACGTTCCCTACCCCACCACTCACTCTTGTGGCGCTGGCAGACATCACCAATCAACCACCGTGTTTTGCTCCCTGAGCTTGGACAGAGCCTCAGAGTTCTTAGCAACCCTCAGGCCATATTATCGGTGACTGGGGGTCTTCCCCAGAAGTGTGCTTACCAGCCAGCTTTAGCCCAGGGACCACCTCAAAGTCAGCCATCCTGTGACCAAAGTCACTCAACATCTGAGCAGATATAATCTGTTAGCTAGCACCCATCTCTTCAGGGAGAACAAAGATGCTGAGTGGCCTGGAGCCCAGAGAACCATTTCCTTTAATGGGCTCTTGGTCCAAGTAAAGACATTTTACCAACTGATCAACTGAGGTACTTCCATGCTGAAGAATATGGAGAGGAGACAGTTAACTCATAAGCCACCTTGCCAGCCACAGGGATTAATTAGCATGGATACACCCATCCATCCACCCATCCATCCACCCATCCATCCACCCATCCATCCACCCATCCACCCACCCATCCATCCATCCATTCATCCATCCACCCACCCACCCACCCACCCATCCATCTACCCCTATAATACTTTACTGGGAGGAGAACCCTGAGCAAGTCATAATCAGTTCCTACGAGGGTGACGCAATGATAGTCAAATCAGTAGGTAAGCAAGCATCTGGGAGATAAAATGATGCTGTAAAGAAAACAATATGGGCCAACATGGTGGTGAAGGGCTTCGGAAGTAAGGAAAGGAGACCACATGTGTCTGCAGGAAGAGCCCTGTAGGAACAGAGTGCTGTTAGCAGCAGTGTTTGCAAAGATCCTGCGGTAGGAACCAGCTAGCTCTGCTGAAGGCGCAGCAGGTGAGTCTCAGGGAAAGGAAAATTGTGTGTGTGTGTGGGGGGGGGTTGTCAGAGGAGAAGGCAGAGCCAAATCCCACAGGGGATTGTCTTCTAAGTGTGCTGGGAAGCCACTGGGGTATTTGAAGCAGAGCGCAGTGTGTTCTCAATACCAGAGGGGATAGAGGCAGTAGGAGAGAGAAAGAGAAGAGTGTCAAGAATTCCGGAACAGAGGTCCAGGGAAGCAGTTCAGTTGGTAAGGTATTTGCAAGGGTACCCAAGTTCAATCCCCGGAACTTATGTTAAAAGTCGGCATGGTGGTGCACACTGGTAATCCCTGCACAGGGAACGCAGAGACAGCAGGATCCCTGGGACTCATACAACTGATAAGCTCCAGGCTTGGTGAGAGACCCTATCTCAAAAAGACAAACAAGCAAAAAGAGAGAATAAGGGAAAGTCAGACATCAATGTTTAGCCAGGCAACCGGCAGGAGGAGCATCTCCTCCTCTGGGAAGAGATTCTGTGTGGAGGAAACGTCCACACAACACGGTCTCAGCCGCATTCCAGCTCCTGGGGTCCTGGGTGGCAGCCATGACAGTAATCCACGCTGTGTCTTTGGTTTGCTCGAAACAGGGATGGTGACGTCGTTACAGAAAGATGTGTCAGCGCGGAATGAGCAAGTTCAGCAGCTGAAGGAGGAAGTGAACCAAATGAAGAATCAGAACAAGGAGAAGGATCTCCAGCTGGAAGCCCTGAGCTCCAGAGTGAGTGTCCAGGTCACCGTCTCCCGAGTGCTCAGTATGAGGGACCCACATCAGTCATGTGGCATGTCCCTCTTCACTTCTCTTAGCCTTGACTTCGGACAACACAGCCTCCTCCCGCAGCGTGGGGTCCAAGCACACAAGGAGGACTTGCCCGAAGACTAAATCCTAAAATGTCCTCCTCGACAGACCAACATAAAGAGCCATATTCCCTATGGCTTTTCTTTTCTTTCTAAGAATTATTCTCTTTTTAATCATTCTTGTCTACACGGGTAGGTGAGTGCAGCACCTGTAGTGGCCAGAGGAGGGTGCAAGATCCCCCTGGAGTGTTTATGTGTTGCCATGTGGGTGCTGGGAATTGAACCTGGGTCCTCTGAAAGAGCAGCCAGTGCTCTTAACCATTGAGCTATCTCTCCAGCCCCCTCCCTGCAGCTTTCCAAAGAACAGTGAGCACGAGAACAGAATTACCATCATGCAGAGTCTAACTCATAAGCATGTCCATTCTGCCCTAGTTTCATTTCTGTTGCTGAGGTAAAATATCTTGACTCCCCCCCACAAAGGAAAAGAAAAAAAAAGCAACTCAGGAAAGAAATGATTTATCAGATTTATTTGTCTTACAATTCTAGGCTATAGTTTACCACTGAGGGGAAGTCAAGGCAGGGACTTGAAGCCTCAGGTCCTTAGTCAAGGGCAGAGAGAGAATGATCCCACAGACCCTGCTTGCTTGGTGTCGGTTGTTTCCTCCTCTCTCATGCTGTTCAGGACCTCTTGCCTAGGGAGTGGTGCCACCCACAATGGGCTGGGTCTTCCCACATCCATTAAGAATCACAAAAACTCCCCCCATAGGCATACACACAGGTCAGCCCAGGTAAATTATTTCTCACCCTATTCCTAGGCAACTCTAGGATGGGTCAAGCTGAGTGTTAAAACTGAAAAGATTGTTATGTGGAATCACTGGGTGGGATAAAGGGCATCTTTTTACGCTCCAGCTGCCTGCTACCCAGTCCCCTCCAAAGGGAGGGCTGCATTTCCCTCCACTGCCATGTGGTCACAACCTGAGAAGCAACCAGATGCAGCCCTTGGTGCCACCCCGGGTCTCCGGTGGCATCCCACACTTGTTCCCTTACCCAGCTCTTCAAAGATGGGCTTTTCTCATGATGTGGATTGCCAGCTTCCAAAAAGGAATTGAGATCTCAGATCTTCAGAGAGGCAGGAACCCGGAGCCCCTGATGCATCTGTGTGCCTGTCAAACACCAGCTGTCCCCCCTGCTCAACGTGGGTGTGCGATTGGAGTGGAGCAGCACAGAGCGCTCTCGGGCCTGCTGGGGCCCTGGGAACGCCCTCCCCCCAGACACCTCCACATCACCAGCCTTGGCCTCTTCCTTTGCTGTCCTCTCTCTCCTCAGTGTTCCGCGCTGAAAGAAGAGCTAAGGAAGGAAGAGGCCCAGAGGGAGAGCAGGGAGGCTCAGGAGAAAGAGCTGAAACTCTGCCGAAGCGTGAGTTGAATGTCCTCGTCAGTGAGCACACCTCTGAGAGGCTGACCTTGGTGTTTTGACAGGACCCTCAGCTCTCCCCAGAGTATAAGGTTCTGGCCGTGTGCTGTTTGGAGGAAGCCATAGAGGTCTCTCCAGGTTTCCCTGGCCAGGTCTCATGGGTTTCCTCTGGGACTGAGCAGGGACAAGGATGGGGAAGGAGGCCACACCTGCTGCTGTCCTAGAAGTTCCCTGCCCTGAACTTATGTTTACCTAAGTCTGAGTTCCGCCATCTTAAATGTGGTCACAGCCACGGGCAGGCAGTATTACAAACAGGTGTGTCTTCTGTGGTTTAAACGGCAGAGACCTTATGACACTCAGGGAGAATGAAAGACTGTCATTTGCCTTAGAGAGAAGGCAACCAGCACAACATAACTGCAGAGGGGCAGCGAGGATGGCTCTACAAGGAAGAAGGCTCTTGCCAAGGACCTGAGTCCGCTTTCCAGCACCCTTACTGTGGGACTGACAGCCACATGTGACTCCAGTTCCAGGGTGTATGATGCCCTCTCCTGACTTCAAAGGGCACCCACACTCATGTACACGTGCACATGCACGTGCGCGCGCACACACACACACTTAAAAATAAACCTTTAAAAAACTGCAATGAAAATATACTCTTTGCTTATATCTTTCATCTCACTGGCCAAATACCTTCCATTCTCCAGGAGGAGATGTGTGTGCTCTTCCAGGTCCTGAGGACAACTTTCCCTTTGCCTCAAATATAGTAATAATAATAATAATACAATCTATACCATTCTATTCTTCAAATAAGCCTTATCTTAGTCGATCTAAAAATACAAAGTAGTGATTCTAATGAGTAAATGGGTATCTTACGTACCTAATCCAGGATTTATTTGTGCTGATTATTTATTGTTTCCCCCCCATTTTCCACATGCCTGTGGCATGCATGTGTATAGACACACATATGGGGGGAGGTGCACACGTGTGGGTGCACACGTGTGTGTGCACGCGTGAGCATGTGGAAGCCGGGGTTGATGTAATCCTCCATCATTCTTCCACCACTGAGGCAGGACTCTCAATCAAACCCAGAGCTCCCCATATGACTCCCTAGCCAGCTTGCTCTGGATTTGATTGAGAGACTCTGTCTCTACCTTCTGCTGCTGGATTACAGGCCGGCTACCACACCCATCAGCTTTTTATTTGCCTGCTAGGGATCCAAACCCCAGACCTCAGGCTTGCACAGCAAATACTCAGCCACTGAGCCGTTCTTCCAAACCTTTCTGCTGATTCCCCCCACCCCCCAAAGAAACTCTTCCTTATTGAGTACTTTGAATATACTAACTGGGGAGGAAACGGTCTGCTTTGCCTTCAGATATAGAGCGGAGAAGGAGCGTAGCTGGAATGGGGCAAGGATCCTTCCTTAACCGAGCTCCAGGAATAAGGGAGTCCCGAGGAAGGGGAGCCTTCCGTTTAGGAGGTAACTCTTGCCACGCCTAGGGAAACTTGACTTCTCTGCGGTTGAATTTTATTTTCAGCAAATGCAAGACATGGAGAAAGAAGTGAAGAAGCTCCGAGAGGAGCTGAAGAAGAACAGTTCCAATCAGAACACCATCTCCAAGACGCTGCGAGAAAGGAGCAAGGTGCGTGGTTCAGGGAAGCTCGCGTCCCCCGTCCCGCTCCACCCGCACAGCGTCCCCGTGTGGCCGATGCTGGCATCTGCGGCTGCTCGCGGATGGGAGCGGGTAACAGGGAGCCGGATTCGCAGGATAAAACGGTTCCCAGTTTATCTCAGGGAGGCTCACCCCCACCTGCAGATCCTAGTAGGTCTCAAGTTGCTTTCCTGTCCCGGGAAATGTGGCATCAGTTTCAGTGGGCGACAGCCACACAGGACTATCTAATTTTTAAATTAACTGAAAGTAAAGTAAAATAAAATTCAGGGCTGGGGAGATGGCTCGCTGGGGAAACTGGCTGTTACGCAAGCATGGAAATCTGAGTTTAGATCCCCAGGACCTGTGTAAAAGCCATAAGGGGTGGCGCATAGCTGTAATTCCAGCACTGGGGTAGATGGAGATAAGCAGATCCCAGGGGCCCTCTAACCAATCTGGAAGAATCCAGGTCCAATGAATGACACTGTCAACAAAAGAAAAGTGGAGAACGCTCAAGGCACTCGGAATCAGCCAAAATCGCATGGTCCCGCCCCTAGCAATTGAAGCCTGGGGGATAAGAGCCAGCTTTTTTCAAGGATGCAGGCCCTGGGTTGCTGGCCAGTAGATGGCCCTGCAGCCATGCATATATTAGCAGCGTTAAACAGACTCAAAGAGCGGATAAAGTCGGGAGGGAAAAGAGCAGAGCCTGGGAAGATGGTTCAGTGATTGAGAGCACTGGCTGCCCTCGCTGAGGATCCGGCTTCAGTTCCCAGCACCCACGTGGTGCTCACAGCCATCTGTAACTCCATTCTAAGGGATCCGACACCCTCTTGTGAATTCTGCAGGCACTAGGTATGCACAGAAAAACACTCACATACATAAAATAAGAAAAAAGATAAAGGAAAGTGGGGGTAGAGTGAAATTCAAACAATAAAAAGAAAATGTAATTGGAAAGAAAAAAAAAAAGGACACCTCTGGCATCCACACACACACTTACGTGCATGTGAGTCCCTTGGAAGCCAGAAGTGGTGTCAGGTCCCCGGGCTGGAGTTACAGGTGGTGGTGAGCTGCCTGACGTGGCTGCTGAGACCCAGGTCACCAGGCCCTTTAGGTACCTGCACTCATATGCACATGTGCACACACTCGTGCATGCCCGCGCGCACACACACGCACACACAAAGAGACACACATGTAAAGATAATATTTATAACTTTTAAGCGACAGTGACCAGAAAAACTATCTGTAAAATTTGTTAAAAAAACAATGTGCCCAGATAAAAACAATTCCAAGAGAATGAAAATAGAAACATTTGGAAACACGCCGAGTCACTGGCTCAATGAACTTCACTATGTAAAATACCTTTTCAGTGAAAATTGGTTGACTTTGGCTTTTCTCTTCATCAAAGTCATTGTCGTCACGGTAACAGAGCCAAGCTGCTTTCTGGGCCCTACGTTTTCCTCTAAATGAAGCTTTCACTGCACCCCATATGTTCTAGGATGTTTTCCGTTGTTACTCAGAGCCCAGTCTTTTCCAATGGCATATGGGGTATTTGGGGTTATTTTCTAGTATCTAAGTATATGAGGATTTTTTGGCTCTCTTTTGGTTATTGGCTTCAAGACTGATTACATTGTGTACAGAGGTCTTTCTCCCGGTGGCTTTAACCCTCTGGTATTGCCTGAGGTTCTCTTTTTTGTTTGTTTTGTTTTGTTTTCCAGACAGGGTTTCTCTGTGTAGCTTTTGAAACCTGTCCTGGAACTAGCTCTGCAGACCAGGCTGGCCTTGAACTCACAGAGCTCCTCCTGCCTCTACCTCCCCAGTGTTGGGGATAAAGGCGAGCATCATCATGCTCACCTCTCGATTGACAGTTTCCCCTGGTTTATTTTCCCCTGTACTCACTTGGCATTTTCTCGCTTGGCTCTCCTTCAGGTAAGAACAGCACAGAAGCTATTGTGTCTTCCCAATGCCCAATGTTGACTGAGTTTAAATCTTTGGGTATCTTTTCTCAGTTATTCTAAACATGTACTTTCAGCTTCTCAAAACCCAGTGTCCGTGGGTGGTTTCGCCCCACTCCTGGATGCCACAATGGCTACCACCGATGCCTCTTTAGCATCACTTGTACCTGGACATCCCTTCATACACTGACATCCCAAGTGCTTTTGCACACTCTATGTTCACACCCACCTGTATCCCAGGGTAACCATCCAGGGTCCTTGCTCTTCTGCTTAAAATAATATATCCTCAATGATTTAGGCTTTATTGATGACAAAGTCTCTCAGGAGTGCATGTGTGTGGTATGTGTGTATGTGCGCATGCATGTGTACTGTGTGTGCTTTGATGTGTGTGTGTGTGTGTGCGCGCGTGTGTGTGTTTGGTGTGCGCATGCATATGTATTACCCCTCTTTCTGGAAACATATTTTGACTGTGCACTGACTTCTTGGTTGACAGTGATTTTCTGTCTATCGTCTATTGTCTCCTGACTGTAAGTCTAACTATTACATAAATACTATTACTGTGGGATGGTTATTATGTAACCAGTCTTCCCTTGCTGTTTTTTGAGATTCCCTTTCCCTTTGTCTCACAGCTAATGTACAACAACTTTTCCTGGGTGAACGCCTCTTCCTTGCTCTGTTCCCATTCCTATGGGCTTCTTGCGTCTTAGACTTGGTGGCTTTATTTGTTTTGTTTTTTGATTAAGTTTGGGGTTTGGGCTGTGTACTGAATACAGAGAGCAGCACCTGGAGGGTCTGACCCAGGCATTGGCCACTCCGGGTTTGTGACTAGTCACGACTGTGGTGACAATGCTGCCTCTGGTGTTGCAACAGGCATCCTGCTTTTTTACTCAGCCCACCCTCAGGTCTGGAAACTGTCGTGTCCATGTGCCGGATGAGGGAGTGAGGCCTGAGGAGGCATCTCAGAGCAGAATAGCTCATGTGAAATCGTGCACTCTGTAAGGGACAAAAAAAAAAAAAACAAGCCAGCAGCCCCATCTAGGTGACTCATCACTATGGCACAGCCACTAGCTATGTGTGACTATTGAAACTGAAATCAAATTTGTTTTAAAATTCAACCTCTCCATATTCATATTTAAAAATAAAATGCTATTTTTAAATTCAATTGAAAGTCCACATCCTCCACTGAGCAAGGATGTATTCATTGTCCCTAATCACATGTCACATATATCCATCCAGACATGGACAGTGGCCACGGCGTCAGGCAGCCCGGGTCATCCAGGCGTCATGGAAGGAAGCTGCTGCAGACACATCTGGGTGACTCTCAGCAGTACCCTGAAGAATGCACTAGAAGGAACATAAACTCAGGCCAAAAGTCCCCAGTGCCCAGCCTGAGGCTGTGGCCAGGGTAGGGACCTGATTAGTCTCTGTGGACTAAATACCTTCTCTGTGCCAGTGTGGAGGGACAGGACAGGCAGGACACTCGCGGGCCAGGGCAGAACTGGGCTGTGGCTGAGGCTGGCTCTAGGGTTTTGAGCTGGGGAGAAGGGAGGAGACCACGGGGATGAGGGACACAGAACAGATCCAAGGCCAAGCACAGCTGTCCAGATTTCTTAGACCTAGGAAGACCTGCAGGGAAAACCATGAAGACCTAAGCTATAAGGAGTCTTCTCAAGCAGCCTCGGTCTAAGAGGCTCTTTGCCGTCCCACAGAGCTCTGAAGAAAGTTCTGAAGGGTTCTGGGTGTTGTTATGCCCAAATCCACGAAGTCCCCCCAAAAGCCAACAAGGAGACCGAGTCCCGTATGTAAAAGCAATGAGCCTTTATTTTATGCAAGTTTGTAAACTCGGTCTCTCGGTGTATCCAACTATTGGAATAAATGGAAAGCCCCGAGCTCAGCTAGAGTTGGGTTTTTATAATAGTATAGGTGGGGGTGATGGATTTCTGAGGTTCAGGACCCCTGATTGGCTGACATCTGTCTAGGGTGTCCTGGTGAGTGTGTTGGCAGGTGATCCTAGTTAGAACATTAGGCATTTCTTTGGATGGTTTGTTCTTGGGTGGTGCACAGGTAATCTCAGTTTGTGGTTCTTCCTGCAACCAGGTCCTGCTTCAGGGTACACTACTGAGACTCGGGCCTCCATTAAACTTATTGTGGCTGAGTCCTACACTGGCAGGTGATAATGGCTGGAAGTAAAGAACTTCCTTTGGCTGATCTGTTCATATTTAGCTTATCATGGCTGGCTCCTACAGGTATATGATATCTTTGCACCCCCCTCAAGAGGCTTGTGTGACTGTGTCAGCATGAAACCCTTGAGGAGCAGCCCCCCTCCCCCCACATCCCTCCAATCCACGCTAGAGCCGAGGTCCTCGTGGAAGGGGAAGGGACATGTCAGGAAGAGGAAGGAGCTGATGTGGGAGAGGTCAAGAGAAGGTAGCGAGGAATAAGTGTGTTAACATGCCATCAAGATGCCCATTCTACCTAATTAACATCTGCTAATTCGAAAAAAGTTGTTGGTGATTGGAGATGCAGCCGTGCCCCACAATGGCCAGCAGAGGGCAGCATTGAGCACACTCAGGCATACAAGGCGGGAATAAGTCGCTAGGCTCCTGTCCCCATCCCTTTTAAAATGCTTCTGCAAGTTCCAGCTTTCAAAGTCTTGCTAGGCTAGCCTCGTGCGGCCCCCGCTGGTGATGTGGCCAGGACAGCATATCTAATAACAGTATTTACCAAGCCTGCTGTGGACAGGTCACTTGAGGTGTCAGAATAATGGCGGCTTATCTTCCAGCTTTGTAAGAGACAGCAAACCCTAACACAACATGGAGACCCCCTTAGGACATACCACGGCCACTCCAAACACCTAACCCCATCGTAACTTTTTGAGCCAGCCCTGGTAACACCCCCTCCCCCACCCCATGGAACACTGAGTCACAGACCCAGCAAAATAACTCTCTGAAGTCACATGACTTATTAGGAGCTGCCCTTGGGTTCAAGCCTGGGGTAGGATTAGCCTGGCTGAGCCCAGGGACCTAAGCCTGGTCCTTGGCCCCAGGGGACAGGGCCTTGTAAGCCCGCTTCTGCACTGCGCTCCCTTTTGACTCCCCAACAGCCACTGGCTAGCCTCGAGGGGTCTCCCCAGACTGCCTTATGACCTCACTAGCTGCAGACAGCACACACCTTCATCATCCTTTCAGGTTGAAGAGAAGCTTCAGGAAGATTCCAGAAGGAAATTGCTTCAGCTGCAAGAAATGGGGAACAGAGAGAGCCTCATTAAAATCAATTTGGAAAGGGCAGTAGGCCAGGTAGGAGCGTTCTGCAGCCCTCCTTGTTGGGCCATGTGCCCCGGGGGGGTCTCCTACACCCAGGCAGCCAATTTTGGTGTCAGGGTGGGGTGGGGTGGGGTGTGATGCCTAAGACCAGAAGATGGTGCCATTCCATCCTTCTCCTGCTGGGCAGCTCTCACTCCAATAGTGTGCTGTGACTCAAGACCCTGGCCAGACAGCCAACCCTGCCCCTGGTCCCCTGGTCCCATATCCGCCCCCCCCACCCCCTCTTCCTCTCTGGGATGTTTCTAGAACTTTCTCCCGATACTTTCAGTTGCCAAATTTGTTTACTATGGTCTTTCCCCCCCCAGGGAACCCCAGCAGATTCATAGTGACCTTAAGGAAATGAGTTTGTTTTTTGATAAGTAAGCCCTGAATATCCAAAGTCCCCACCAGACAGAGAAGGTCCTGGGCAGGATAGTGACAGAGCCCTTGGCCAGCTGGGCAGGAAAGGCCAGCTTCTACTGTTCTGGTCCAAGATGGCCAATGGGCCTTCCACGGCACAGGGTCCCACTGTGAAAGACACAAAATGCCCCAAGACCTTACCAAGAGACTGGGGAGATCCAATGAAAAGCCACGAGCAGAAACCTAAGCCACCCAGGACAGCTGTCCAGAATTCTCTGTGGGAAACTCTCCTGACGCCCCACCTGGCTCAAGACTCGCTTTGTACTCCCAGGGTTCTGTGCTTCTCTGTCTGGGAGGAGGGTCTACTGTAGCACTCAGCAGGGTCTCAGAAGGGCTCCGAGCCACTTCCAAAGGCTAAGAACCATAATTCTAGAGCACCCAGCACCAAGTCCACGAGGATTTCCCTTTCCCACCATCCAGACTGTAACCAGGTCGTGTAACCAGGTTTGGTCCCCACACTCGGGATACAGAGGCATACTCCATTGGATGGTGCTTATCACCGGACGGCCGTTAGAGGCCCTCATCAAATAACCCATCACATTTGCGATTCCTCTATTCAGTCCTCAGTCCCTTGTCCCATCACCCAGACTTGCCACTCTGTGTCCTTGAGCTGCCCCCTCAGCTCCCCCTACAAAATACACCTGATGTGAGGGCATGGCCTGTGCCCCTTGCCTGAAGGCCTTCATTTCTGCTCCAAGCTGGGTCTCCCAGAGGGTCCTGAGACTGCTCCACGCACAGATTGCAGGGCGAGGGAATCAGCCTTCCTCCTCCCTCCTCCTGGCCTTCTCGCTGTCCCTTTACCTCAAGGCCCTGCCCAGCTGACATCACCTCAGCCCGGCCCAGTGTCACCAGCACCCAGCACACCTCCTGAGCTCCTGTCACCCCCCCCCACTGTGGGCACTCATCCCCACAAACAGTTCCTCCAGTGGCACTAGGGGCCCTGCACGCAGGGCCTCCTCACCTCACCAACTTCCCAACCAGCTTGGCCCCTCCTTGGACCGGGAGAGCTTGGCGCTCCTGGCTTGGAGGTTTTTGGTACTGTCACCATGTCTGGTTCCCTGGAGTCCAGAGGTCTCTGAGCACCTTGACTCTGGCTTCATCTAGTGGCCCTCCGCATCCTCTTGGGGATGGATGGATGTTAGTCGTTAATGCCCACATCTGTCCAGTGAAGCACAGCTGTGGGAGTAAATTATCAACCAGACTTCTTAGCCTCTGCCTCCTGACAGTCTGGGCAACATTAGAATTGGGGTTCACTAGGCTCTGACTTGACACACAGGCTGATCTGATCCCCTTCACCTGAAGCTGAAAACTCTAGCCCATGGGAGGCACTGGGTACCATCTACAGGTCTGACCTGTATGTTTCCATGTCTCAGTGCCCAGCAAACACCCACTGAGTGCCCATTCTGTGCCTACACTGTGCTGACTCTAGGGACACAGAAATGAATTACAATGAACAGGGGCTTTGGGACGGTTGACATCCAAGGCCCCTGGAGACAGAAGTTGCTTTCTCCTCTCCCATCGCCAATGCTGGTTACAAACATATTTGGACTGACAGCCTCGATGTTTATTTCACAGCCTAGCAATTATGAGAAAGCACTCCCGGGTCCAGGCTTCCCGTTGGATAACTGACAGCAAGGGGCTCTTTGGAGGGCGCAGGACAAATGCACAGGGACCGGATGCCTGGGTCGGGCCGGGCACTAAGACATACTTGCAGGCAGCTCTGTTCTCTCTATGGCTCTGCAGCCCAGTGCTTCAGAGCCCTGAATGACCGTTCAGTGGTGTGGCCTGGACCCAGAGGTGGCAACGCCATCTCAGCCTTGCCTCGGTCCCAACAACCCCCCCCCGACCTGTCACCCTCTTTGTGTCACAGCTGGAGCACTTCAGAAGCCAGGTCATCAAAGCCACTTTCGGGAAAACAAAGCCATTCCGTGACAAGCCCGTCACCGACCAGCAGGTTAGTGTGGCTCTCCGGCCATGTGACTCCTTCGCGTCTGTCTCGGGGGATCTGGATGCCAGACCCTGAGAGCATATGCTTCTGTTTTTGTTAGTGACACATATTTCTTCACACTGTTGCTACACCACAGAGATTTGTTTTGATTTTAGGGGATTTCCTGG
The DNA here is from genome assembly GCA_025134845.1 of Neodon shergylaensis. Lineage (NCBI taxonomy): Eukaryota > Metazoa > Chordata > Mammalia > Rodentia > Cricetidae > Neodon > Neodon shergylaensis. The sequence continues at coordinate 1,298,642 of JABTXL010003386.1, forward strand.
CTTTTGAAGTGAAAGCTGGTTTGAAATCCCTCGACATGTTACTTGTGGAAATCAAGTCCAGCCAGGCAGACTCGCGTCTGGCCACCAGACACACTGATGTTCTGTGAGCGGAGGGGTGGCCTGGCTTCGGGCCACATACCTTGGCTGATCCCTTCCAAAGGGGAAGATAGCCACAGCGGTGCAGACAGGCCTCTGGGGTGCTGGCCCTGTTATCTTTCAGCCCTTTGTGACCAAGGGCAGATAAGAAGCCATAAGTGGAGCCTAGAGAGATGGCCCAGCTGGGAGAGTGCTTGGCTCGCCACGAGGACCTGAGTTCAGTCCCTGAAACACATAAAATGCAAAGGTGTGTGTGGTGCAATATGCAGGCCTGTAACCCCAATCCTGGGGAGCAGCAGGCGGATCCCAGGGGCTCGGGGTCTTAGCCTACTTGGCAAGTTCTAGGCTAATGAGATACCTTGCCTCAATAAAACAGGGTGGATGGCACATGAGGAACGGTAATGGTAACCAAAGTGTCCTCTGGCCTACACATGCGTGCGTGCACACACACACACACAAATACACAATGCATACTCTCACACATGTGCACACACACAAATACATACACAATGTACACTATCACACATGTGCGTGCGCGCACAAATACATATACAATGCATACTATCACACATGTACACACACAAATACATGCACAATGCATACTCTCTTAC
>JABTXL010003386.1:1305140-1315533 GCA_025134845.1 Neodon shergylaensis
GTGGTAAAGGTGATGGTGGTGGTGGTGAAGGTGATGACGTTGGTGATGATGGTAATGAAGGTGATGGTGGTGGTGGTGGTGGTAATGAAGGTGACAGTAGTGGTGAAGATGATGGCAGTAGTGAAGGTACTGATGGGTTGCAGGATATTTGATCACACTGTAAACCCCAAGATTGCAGTACTAACTAGAAAAACCTGTTTCTATTTGTGGTGTGGCTCAGCCCTAGCACACAACCTTAATCCAAGAGCTTTCTGATTGAATGTTGTAAACAGGATTGGATAAAGTCAACTATAGGTCAAGAGGCAGAGCGGGTAGCCAGTTGACAGAAAGTAACCATAGAGAGTAAGAAGGAGTCAGAAAGACAGATAGAGAGGCACACAGGAAGTAGAAGGGAGAGACATAAAGTTTAAAGATAATGGTTGGAAACAGAGGAGGAAGGAGTTTTCTGGGATGAGAAAGGTGAGCTGGATGCTCTCTCTGCCTCTCTGAGCTAGCAGGCCTTCACCCCAACATCTGACTTCCAAGTCTTTATTGATAAAATCAAATAATCAAGATTTTGTTAAAAACAGTGGTGGTTGTATTAATTACTTTTCTATTGCTCTGATAAAGCATCACAACCAAGGCAGCTTATAAAGAAAGCATTTAGTTGAGCTTCTGGTGGTGTCAAAGAGCTAGAGTCCATGATGGCATTGTGGAAGGAACAGCTACCATGTTGTGAGAGCTCACATCTCAAACCACAAGCAGGAGGCAGAGAGAGCACACAGGGGATGATGAGAGATTTTTGAAACCTCAAAGCCTGCCATGACACACCTCCAACCAGGCCATGGCTCTTTATCTCTCCTATAGTTAGTTCAACTAACTACAGGAACCAAATCTTCATGCATACAAGCCTATGGGGGCCATTGTTATTCAAACCACCACAGTGGTGATGCTGATGGTTTGGTAAAGGTAATGATTTTGGAGATAGTGGTGTTAATGGTGAAGATAATGGTGATGCTGATGATGCTAATGTCATCAGAGAAGATAGTAGTGATGATGGTGGTGATGGTGACAATGGTGATGAAAGTCACTGTGTGGTTTGAGTGAGAATGGCTCCCATAGGTTCACAGATTTGGTCGCCAGGGAGTAGCACTAATTGAAGGAATTAGAAGAATTAGGAGGTGTGGCCTTGTTGGAGGAAATATGTCACTGGGGGTTGGCTTTGAGGGTTCAAAAGCCCATGCCAAGCCCAGAGTCTCTCTCTTTCCCTGTGGATCAGGATGTAGCTCTCAGCTACTGCTCCAGAACCTGCCTGGATACCATACCACCATGCTCCCCACCGTGATGCTAATCGACTAAACCCTCTGAAATTGTAAGCCAGCCCCAATTAAATGTTTTTCTTTATAAGAGTTGCCTTGGTCATGGTGTCTCTTCACAGCAACAGAACAGTGACTAAGGCAGCAATGATGGTAGTGATGGTGACGGTTGTGATGGTGGTGATGACGGGGATGGTGGTGATGCTGATTATGGTGATGGTGGTGGTTGTGATGGTGGTGACAACAGGGATGGTGGCGGCCACCGACCTGTGCCTGAACAGAAACTGCATCCGGACCCCACCCAACCTCCACCAGGCAGTGAATTAGCACTTAGTAGGGCCCAGAGAGGAAAAGCCTTTTCAAGGCAGCCTTAGTAACATGGCCATGTGTCCTTCCCTGCTCCAGGTCCCTTTGACCTCGGAGCCCCGCTCCTAGGAAGCACCATGCTTCCTGCATCCCTTCACAACAGTGTTCCAGGGCAGAAAACTTGCATATCAGCAAAACAAGTCCTGAGATAAACCCCAGAGCAGTGCAGGCAGGTTGCCTAGTGTGGGGGAGCCTTGAAGTCTTGCTACTCAGCTTCCACGGAGCACCGCTTCCCATCTGATTGGCATCACAGGGAGTGCTGGGAAGACAGGAAACATAGAAGGGGAAGCCTTGAACGTCAGCAGCCCCCACTCAACTCTCAGGCTCCCTTGATAAGGGAAAGAAAGGACTGTTTAGAGATACCTCTGCAAGCCTTTCTGTGTCCATTTTTGCAACTCGGGTGGTGTCGGGGGAGATCCACACTTCTAGAAGAGCTAAGATATGCCATATCTTTAAGTGGGGGAAGAGAAGAGAAAAAACACTCCGTCATCGTCATCGCTGTCATTGTGGGCTATCAGCTGACTCGGTTGCTCCCCTGCCTCTGTGTTCTCACAAGACTTTCAAAATCAAGGGATCCCTGACCAAGAAACAAAAGCCAACTCATCCCACTGTCCCGTGGGTAACAAGGTCAGGCACAGCTTGTTAAGACGCTGTGGAGGATTTACAGCAACAAGGCTGTTCACACTGAATCCTGGGGTGACTCGTTCTACAGAGGTCATCTGGTCTACCAGACACAGCTCCAAGTTTTTATGGCTGGAGATTTAGGCTCAGCTGAGGCTGAGATTTGCTATTCATCTGGTTTACATGAGCATGCTGGTTGGTTCAGTAATCAGTATGTAGAACCTTAAAGAAGAAAGGGAAAAAAAGAAGGAAGGGAGGAAGGAAGGAAAACAAAGGAAGGAAGATCCAGTCATACCAGAGTTTAGGAGGCGTGAGACCCTGACGAAAGACAAAAGAAGTTACAGATCAATATCCAAACCATGTTCCTTTTTTTAATTTTTTTATGTCAGTAGCTGACCAAAAGAAAAATCTGGGGGTGGAGCACACAAAATTACGGAATATCATGGCGACAGGGTAGATCACAGAGGGCCTTTGCTTTTTCATTCAGTCATTCAACCTTTTTTTGTGTGTGACTGTTTTTGTTTCTTGAGACAGAGTCTCTTACCTGACTCAGGCTGGCCTCTGACACACAGCTGAGGATGACCTTGAACCTCTGACCCTCTTGTCTCTGCCTCTTGAATGCAGGGATTACAGGTTTGCACCACCCCATCCGGTTTACACTGGTGCTGGGAATCAAACCCAGCGTCCCCCACGCTAGGCGAGCACTCTACCTACTGAGCTGTACCCCAGCCTCAGCAATTATTGTGTGCTGGCCGCTCTGTGGAACGCTGAAGACAGAGCCGTGAGCTCTTCCCACGACCAACTTCTGTAACCTTTGGATTTTTTTAATGAACACGTAAAGCCTTTGTAACTGAAAATATCATGAAATCTTGCTCTTCTCCCCAAAGGTAAAATCCCAACATGATCCCATTTCGTCAGCGGACCTGGAGACACAGTCCAGCCTTTGTCTCCACTTCACCTTCAGTTGCTCCCCGCTTCCTGTGGTCCTCTCTAGAGCCCACCCATGTAGTGGCCCCTCTGTTTGTCTCCTGGGTCACAGGTGGTGGCTGAATGAGAGCCTCGACTGGCCCTGGCCACAGGTGGCACCCAGTTCCTCTCTCATCAGCTCCCCTTGGGGTCCTTTCGGTAGTTCAGATTCCGGGTATCTCAGAGCTGGCTGGTGTCCTGCATCCTCTCTCTCAGCCTGCCTCTGCAACCTAGCTCAGAACATCGCCCTTGACCACGTGGGCACACTTTTGAATACAAGCAAGTTCCCTGCCTCTAACTCAGCACAGGAGCATCTAACGTCTCAGGGATATTTGGCCATGTTTAGAGTACTTTTGTTCTGTTGATGGGCTGGCCGAGAGAGATACTTCTGGCATCCGACAGGGGCAAGGGAAACTTCTAAACACCCTATAGGGCAGCGGTTCTCAATCTGTGGGTCTCGACCCCTGTGGGGGTCATATATAAGATATCCTGCACATCAGATATTTACATTATAATTCATAACATAGCAAAATTACAGTTATGAAGTAGAAACAAAGTAATTTTATGGTTGGGGGTCACCACAACATGAGGAACTGTATTAAAGGGTCGCAGCATTTGGAAGGCTGAGAACTACTGCTATAGGGCATAAGACGGTCTCCACAGCAAGGAAGGGGCTTCACTACCATGCCAGTGAAGACGGCCTGTCGCCCACTCCTCTCTAATTATCCCAGCCTTTATTCTGCAAGCATGGTCTTCCCAGAGCAGCTGGCTGCTCGGTCAGTAGCCCAGCCACTTGTGACTCCGACCCTGCCGTCACGCCGCTGTCAGGGACCGCCAGCAGCCACCCCACTCAAAGCCGGGGCGATGACAGGATGCTGTCGTGGGGGATGGGAGTGTCCCCTGATTCAGAGCACCAGGCACACGGCGGGTAACGACACCCAAATGTACAGAGGTGCACTATACATTTCTGAGGTGTTTAAATCAGGGCGGTACATTTTAGGCTCCTCCCCGGGCCTACCAGAAACAATCCTCCGATCTTTAGCCTCCCATCCAGCTCCACCTGCCATTCCTCCCCCGCCACCACCACTACCTTTCAGCTCCCAGGGAAACTCCATGGCTCCCTGGTCCCCCCGGGTCTTCATCCTCTCATCGTTGTGCTGTGTGCTGCTCCAACAAGTCACCACTGCTCAAGTGACTTGGAACACATGTGGGCTGTCTCGCTACACTCGAGGCCAACATCTAGACCAGTTGTCTAGATGTTTTTGTTGCCTGGCCTCTGTCTCCTTCTTATGAGAATCAGTGTGACTGTGCTGAGTCAACACAGATAACCCTGGACAATCTCTACATCAGAGTCCTTAACTTAAGCGCACTGGCAAAGTCCCCTTCTCCGCGCACTCACAGGTCCCAGGAACTAGGACCCAGCTGTTGGTGGCATCATCCCTCAGCCAGCCTCAACTTCTATTCTGGAATGTTCTCCCTCCCACTCTGCCCACACCTAGTGGCTCCTCAGCCAAAACAGCCTCTCACACTCCCCTGTCATCCCCTGTCGTGTGGGCGCTACCCATGGTCCCTGTGTGTTCCTCCCCTGTCGTGTGGGTGCTACCCATGGTCCCTGTGTGTTTCTTATCTGTCAGGGTGGACCCATCACTTCAGACTACACTCTAAGGACTGAGAGTGTGTGGCCTCACAGAATTCCCCACTCTCAATTTGCATACAGAAAATGTTTATAAAATGGGTGCTTTATTGATAGGTTTTTAGTTTCTACCAAAACGAAGTCATCCGCACTATGGATTTGTGTCTGGCCTAACAGTCATTTAAAAATAAAAACACTGGCTGACAGTTCGTGCTGCCTTGATGGGAGGGCCATGGTACCTTTGTCCGTCTGTCTGCAGATTGCAGATTCCGTAAGTCATCATGCATGGCTGGGCGTGGTGATGCACATCTGTACCGTGGGCAATTAGAATACTGAGGTCACAAGTTCAAGGCCAGCCTGTGCTACATAGCAAGATCTCTCTCTCTCTCTCTCTCTCTCTCTCTCTCTCTCTCTCTTTTTCTCTCTCTCGCTGTTTTTTCAAGACAGGGTTTCTTTGTATAGCCCGGGCTGTCCTGGAACTCAACTTTGCAGACCAGGCTGACCTCGAACTCACAGAGATCCACCTGCCTCTCCCTCCTGAATGCTGGAATTAAAGATGTGAGCTGCCACCAAAGGGCAAGACCACATCTGGAAAAAGAGAGGATTACATAAACAGAGGAAGGGATGGGCCTGAGGGAGGGATGGAAGTGGGGGAAGAAAAGGACACAGGAGAAACTGACGCCTCTCCTCCTGCCCCTCTCTTTAAGGGCTCTCTCTGTATCTAATATATCTTCTGGAACATTACAAGAAAATCATGAGCCAGACCCAGGAACTTCGGGTGATTCTTTCATTCTCTTCTCCCCTCCCCAACCGTGAATTTGAATTTGTTTCCATGCTGTGGGTGAGTCAACCCCACCCTCCTGCAGGTGACAGGATTTTCCATGTGCACAAAGGGATTGAGCCCAGTGTCTGAGATGGTTCACCAAGAATAGACAAACACAGGGAGCCTGCTGTATCTGACCTCCTGGGATAACCACAGTGCTTGATTTCCTCTGTAAAAACTCCAAAAGAGGGCCAGTGAGGTGACTCAGCAGATCAAGGTGCTTGCCACCAAGCCTGATCTCCTAAATTTAACCACATGGTGGAAGGAGAGAACTGACTCAGCCAGGTTGTCCCCTCATCTCCACACGATGCCATGACACACACACACACACATGCACGCACGCACGCACACAGGTGGTGAACCAGATCTGATCTATAGCCGGCAGCTCGTCAATTCCATTCCACAGATATGGACGTCGGTGTTCAGAGAGGTTGGTGATAATCTGACTGCCGCACAGCTAATTGGATAAAGAACCAAAAGTAGGAGCCTTCCAACAATACGAGCTGCTGTTTACCAAGCACTTACTAACCACCATGCACTGGGCTAACCACCCCCATCATGTCACAAATGAGATGCAGGCCCGATGACACCTCCTGTTTGGAATGGGGAAGCACAGAGAATTAACTAGAGCAGGGATCTCTGTCCAGGACCAGGGTGTGGCATCTTAATATTCTTGCTGTTTCCTCGCCAGTCACTTCTCTAGACCGAGGATGGCTCAGCCATGTTTTTAAGGAGCTTTTTATGGAGGGCTTTGCTCCCTGGAAGATAAACAATTTGTAAGGAAGAGAAAAAGACCGCAGACTCTCCCCTGTGGGATTCATTTGGCTTTTCTCTCCATGCAGGTCCAGGTGAGCACTTCTCAGGAAACTCAGCAGTCTCTGGAGCAGGAGTACCTGACCGAGAAGGAGAAGCTGAACAAAGAGAAGCTGGAACAAGAGGAGAAGCTAAAAGCCAAACTCCAGCAGCTGGCGGAAGAGAAGAAGGTAAGGTGACCCATGACAGTTCCTTTGAGGCTGAGAAGCGAGGTGGGACCTTTCCATGGGTCACTGGGGGCTTGGGGTTGAGCAGTGACCACCCCAGCTTGTGGATTGATGTGATGGTTCTAAATGAGTTGCATGGGGTGAAGGATTGGGCCCCAAACCCCAGCAATGGACTGGAAAGATGGCTCAGTGGTTAAGAGCATTGGCGGCTCTTGCAAGGGACTGGGGTTTGCTTCCCAGCACCCATATGATAGCTCATAAGCATCTGTAACTCCAGTTCCAGGGAGTCTGATGCCTTCTTCTGGCCTCTGTGGGCACTGCGCACAGATAGCACACATACATGTGGGCAAAACACCCATACATAATACATAAAAATAAATAAATCTTTAAGGGGGGGGCTGGAGTGATGGCTCAGCAGTTAAGAGCACTGGCTGCTCTTCCAAATGTCCTGAGTTTAATTCCCAGCAACCACATGGTGGCTCACAACTGTCTGTAATGAGACTTGGTTCCCTTTTCTGGCCTACAGGCATACAAACAAGCAGAACATTGTATACATAATAAAATAAATAAATCTTTTAAAAGATAAATTAAAAGACCCATTGTATCAGACTTTATGGGGAAGGTAGAAAGTGGGTGTCCATATCCAGTTCCTGTCATCCTCCTGCGTCACACTTGAGGACCTGCCACCCATTCTGTTGCTTTCTTTGCTTTCCTCCTTGGTCAGTGACTCATGACCTCATGGCTTGGCTGTGTTTATTCATTTAGACTCTGAGGACAAAGGCGGGAGTGTAGCCCAGGCTCTGGGGTTGGCAACATTGCAAAGCATAACCGTAGTTGGTAGCCACAGTCAGAGTGGGTGTGGAGGGCCGTGCATTTGTTTCCATCTGCAAGACTCCAAGTCCTCCCTTCTCTCCTCAGGGAGGGACAAGGCCTTCCTCAGCATTGTCACCTCTTGTTGGCTCCGGACTCAGACAGTCCTTCTCTGTCACATACACCTGCTCTCCGCCCTCTCTCCAACCTCCGGTTCACATCCAGTTTCTTTGGATATCTGCTTCCTCCTTCCTCTTTGCCTTTCCTCCTTATTAGTTATTCAGAGTGTGTGTGTGTGTGTGTGTGTGTGTGTCTGAGGACAGTGGCAGTCAGTCCCCTCCTTCCGCCAGGTAGGTCCTGGGAATTGAACTCATGTCATTGGGTATTGCAGTAGACATCCTTGCCATCTCCCTAGCCCCCTTCCTGCCTCTTGTGAAGTGGAGGGTATAAAATGGGAGAGCCAATAGCCAAAGCTCGTAAAGGTAAGATTAACGATGGCTGCTGCCTTTATCAGCCTTCTCGTCGCTAGTGTACAATGCCTGAGAGTTTTTAAAGAGTCTTTTTTTTTTAACCAGTCTGGCCTTGAACTCACAGAGATCCCCCTGCCTCTACCTCCCAAGTGCTGAGATTGAAGGCGTGTACCACTACCAACTGGCTTGATTTTTTTAAAAATCTTAAAGAAGGAAGGATTTTTTTTAAAACAAAAAAGTGTTTTGTGCACACAACAGTGGGTTTCATTATGACATTTTTTGTGCCTATATAACATTCTACATTAACCCCATTCACCCCGTTACTCTTGCAGGTCCCCCCCCCAGTTCCCTTCCTCCCCAAAACAGTCCCCTTGGCTTGCTCGTCACACTCTACAAACTATTTCACAGGTGTGAAAGAACACGAAATAGGGTTGAGCACAGTGACACATGCCTTTAATCCCAACACTTGGGTGGCAGAAGCAGGCAAATATTTGGGGGCTAGAAGCTATCCTGGTCTATGTAATAAGTTCCAGGTCAGCCAGGAATACATAGGAGACCCTATATTAAAAAAAAATCTCAGTATGCTTAAAGTGAAGGGAGAATCTAGTGCTGGACCCATAGCTTCTCGTGCAACCTGTGGACCAAAGCTTGGACCTCCCTCATCAGTTCCACATACGAGATAAAGCACGATGCTGATGTCTCTGGGTCTGGTTTCTTTCTCTTAACGTGGTGATTTCCAATGCCACCTATTTCTCTGCAAACTGTTGTTCCATTCTTCCCTATGGTTACTTTATGCAATGCAATACATTTTCTTTCCACGTCCATTTACCTGCTGAGGGGTGTCCAGCCTGTTCCGTGTCTTGGCTGTTATAAATGGTCGGGTAATAGACATGGATGTGCAGATACTGCTGGTTTGTATTCGTTTAGAACATGGATCGTAGGGCAGTTGTGTTTAGCGTTTTAAGAGGAAGGAAGAGTTTACATGTTTGCTGGACCCCGTGCACTTAGCAGGACATTACAGAGTCAGGAGCATGTGACAGAGAGGGCCGTGCACTTCCTGGTGGACAGGAAGCAAAGAGAAGAGAAAGGAGCAGGGATCTGTGTAACCCAAGAGAGTTATGACCAACTTTCTGCTCAGTGTAACCCAGGGGAGGATGCCCTGCTGACCAACTTTACTACTACTAAGCCCCACGTCCTAAAGTTTCCAGAACCTTCTACGATGACAGCACAGGTGGGAACCAAACATCCAGCAGGAGCCTGTGTTTCAGATTCAAACCACAGAAGCCGAAATCACAGAGGTAGATTTTAGAGAACAACTAGGTGGTCAACCAGCTTGACCCCGGAGATTCACCTGAAAGAAATTCTGTGGGCTTGACCCCGGAGATTCACCTGAAAGAAATTCTGTGGGCTTTAGTCCTGGTGTGCGTGTGTGTGGACACGCTCATGTCATGGCCCATGTTTGAGGTCATAACACAGCTTTCAGGAATCAGTTCTCTTCTTCCACCATGTGACTCTCAAATATTAAACTCAGGCTGTCAGACGTGGCAAGCGCGCCTCCTTACCCACTGATCTATCCCACCAACCCCTCCTTGCTTTTTGAGACAGGGTTTCTCACTAGCCTGGAACTTGCCAAGTAAGCTAGACTCCCTGGCCAGTGAACCCAGGAATCCGCCTGTCTCCTCCTCCCCAGGACGGGGATTACAAGGCCACATCACCATGCCTGGCCTTTCCTTTCTTTTCTGTGTGTGGTATGCATTCATGAGGTCATGCATGTGGGGGGGTACATATGTGTGTGACTGCATTGCATAGCATGTACTCATATGCAGTCAAGTGTGGAGGCCCAAGGGTCCTCCCTGATCACAGTCCATGTTATTGATTGAGTCAGGCATTCTCCGTGCTGACTGAGTGCCCAGAGTTCACAGATACAGCTAACTGTTGAGCTTGGTCAGGGCTCCCTCTTCTCTGCTTCTAGAGCCCTGTAATTATAGCTAGACTGCACACCCACCCAGCATTTCCCTGGGTGCTGGGGACCTGAACGCTGGTCCTCTCCCTTGCACGTTTCACCTGCTGTGCCGTCTGTCCAGCCCCACACCTGTTTTTAAGCGAACGCTGGGCATCAACTCAGGTCCTTGAGCCTGCATGCCAAAAGTGCTTTCCTGACAGACTGTGCCATCTCCCCCTCGCTGTCCTGATTTTAAATGACCCTTCCTCCTGTACTCCGTCTCTAAGTTTTAGTTCATCCCTCAGCCTCCCTCCCATGAATCCTGGTTGCTACGAGGACTTTTATTAAGTGGCCAAAGAAATGCCAGGTGCCATCATCAATCCAGCACTCATTGATGATGATGGTGGTGGTGGTGGTGGTTGTGGTGGTGGTCGTGGTGATGATGATGATGGTGGTGGTGATGATGATGATGGTGATGATGATGGTG
>JABTXL010003386.1:1315543-1348703 GCA_025134845.1 Neodon shergylaensis
TGATGATGATGGTGATGATGGTGGTGGTGATGATGATGATGGTGGTGATGGTGATGAAGATGATGGTGATGATGGTGATGGGCCCTGAAGAGCACCCTCTTAATTTTTGCACACACTTCTTACTGCTGTAGGCCAATGTCAGCAAACTTCCTCCACAGCGCTAGATAATAAATGTCTTCATTGTTGCAGGTTACTTGTTTTCAATCTCTGCTGTGACTTCGCAACTCTGCTCTTATACAAAAGCAGCTGCAGACCACATATCACAGTGTGCATAGAGAGTCCCAATAAAACTTTATTTACAAAACAGCAGTGAGTGGGAGGGGGTGGGAGGTGTCTATGAGCCGTTTTGCTAGCCTTGGTCCTAACCTCATCCCATCTTCAGTCCCACCACCTGGAAGTCTTCTTCAGCCCTAGCCACCCATCTGTCTAGTGCTGGCAGGAAGTCTTTCTTAGGTTGGTTTAGAACACAATTTAGAGTCGATGAGGCTGATTCTCCAATATCTCTACCTAAGCCTGTATCCCCGCCCCCCGCAGCACAGAGGCGGGAGGCTGTCACTCTGCCAAGAATCTCACCCTGATCGTTTCAGCATCCCTTTCTCACATCAGCCCAAGACAGGAAACATTGGTACTGATCTTATTGTACAGATAGGGAAACTGAGGCTTCTATGCAGAGAGTCTCAGCTGCCAGGTCCCAGAGCTGGGAAGAGTCCATCCAGGTTCTCACCTGGTCTGTGCCACACTGCAGAACCTGTGCTCCAGCCGATAGACTCTGCCCACACTCCCAGTCCAAACCCTGTGCTCCAGCCCAAAGACTCTGCTGCCCACACTCTCCTTCGGGTGTGATAAGGACTGAAGACAGAACCTGGCAGAGTCCACTTTCCTGCCATGGTTTCCAGGTCTGTCTGTCTAACAAGGGTCCTTGACTTGCAGGCCCTGGAGACAGCTATTGCCCAAGAGAAAAACAGAGCGAAGGAGGCTCTAGAGGGGGAGCAGATGAAAGCCAGAGAGGTGGAGAGTCGCTTGACCTACCAGAAGAAGGTAAGCAGTTCCGAGAGGGAGAGTTGAGTCCGCCCATAGTTGAATCTGGGTCTACAGTTGTCAGGGCCCATCTGAGGCTCTCACACAGACCTGCTTCTTTGGAACCCACTGAGCCCTGGAGCTCCCCGGGCCCGGTGGAGCCTGCTCAGGATGGAAACACAAACCAGGCAGAGCCCAGGGAGAGTCCACGTCCTGCCATGGCAACAGGTGGCCTCCACAACAGCTCTTGGCTTGCAGGCTTTGGAGGAGAGCATCACGCAGGAGAAACACAGAGCGCAGGAGGCCCTGGAGAAGGCACAGACTCGAATTCGTGATCTGGAGAGCCACTTGGCCTGTCAAAAGGAGGTACGCCCAGCTCTGGGAGGTCGGCGGGCTGGAGGGACTGCAGGAGAGAGAAGAGGGGTGGGGCACAGCGGGGCTGTGCTGTGTGGTTTGTCCTGGCCTGGGCTCTGCAGTTGGGAGAAGCAAAGAGGACTTGGAAGAGAGCCATGGAGATGTAACCTTGCCAACCAGTTGAGGAGAAAAAAGTGAATGAGATGAGCCAGGCATGGTGGCTCCTGCCCATCACCCTGACACTAGGAGCTGAGAGGGTCCCTGTGAGTTTGAGGTCAGCAAAGGTTATAGCACAAAGGCTCTGTCTCATGGGTGACAGAGTACAGGCTGAGACACGTTGGGGCCCAGTTGCATGTGTCCTATCTGCTCCGAAACATCAAATGGGGAGTGACAGGATCTTGAGAGGATGATTCAACCACATCCTAAACTCACGCATCTTCAGTACCAGCACCCAGAAGTCTTCAGCCCTGGGTGGAGGGATGCCCAGGGCTGGCAGGAACTTTCTTAGGCTGGGGTGAGTCACGCCCTTTCGGGCCAAAAGGTGACGATCATCAACCCATCTCAGGCCTCAGGCTTCCTCTTCCACACAGCTATCTAAATGTTTAAAAGTCAGGCACTAGCTCCTACATCCTTCCCAGCCACTACCACCCCACTCCACCCCGTCCCCATGCACAGCGGGCTAGGAGTCTGGCCTGGATGGCCTTCCCATGCCCGCTCTGTGCTCCAGAAGTCACTGAGCTGAAGTTCAGTGGGTGAAATGGCCTGCAAATGTGTCGTACCTAGAATGTTTTGGTTTGTACTCCTAAAATGTATTTGAAAATCCAGATTTCCTTTCTCTCTTATAAAGTCAAAAGCTCCGACCCTCGTTTCCACTGTGGAGGAAAAGGGCGCAGGGGAATGAAATTCATCCCAGCAGCAGCAGCCAGGTCGTCCTTTGAGCCCTACCCTCTCATAAGCTTTGCTATTTGCAGTTCATCACCTGCCCTCTCCCTACAGTGCAGTAGCCAGAACCAAATGCCATCCTCCGGCCTCAGACACCTGGGGAAGGCTTTTCCTCCCCTTCGTGAAGGATGCTGTGTTTCTGTGGATGTGCCCAAACTCTAACCCACCGGCAAACTATGTTACATTGCCAGTGTTCACTTAGCTGGTCGCCAGTCTCAGAGCCCTGGTCCTTTCACACACGTGCTTTCGATGATGCCTCAGGCCTGAAGGTGCAGGCTTCGCAGCCACAGGAGACGCCAGTTTGAGTCTATCCACACCTCCCTTCTTGGAAGGGAGCCAGGAAGGCCAGAGATAATGGACAACCAAGCATTTGACCCAACCGTGTCACGGATCTGTGGTGGCTGCTGTCTTTATCACTACAGCCAGGTCTCCCGGCACTAGGGCATAGCCCCTTCCTGTCCCCACTCCCTTTCCCTGCCCCACACCCGGCTTCCTGACAACCCACCCTCCTCAAGTAGAGTGTTTGTCTGCCCTCCACCAGAGAGAAAGTAGCCCCCTAATGCAAGTCTACCCAAACAGTCTGATGTAACCTAGGGAGATGTTTACATGTGGTTTCTCACCCAGCTGTTCCTCAGCACTCTGTAAACAGTGTCACCAAGGTTTGCCTTTGAGTCAGGTCTCCAGGCAGAGTGAGGGGGTGGGGGTGGGGTCTCCATGGAGTCACTTCAGTCAGATGCCATCCAGGAGTCAACAAGGGCTGGCCAGGCCCTTGAATTTAGAGATTCCAAAGTGCCCGAGCAAGTCAGAAAAATTGAAGCCTCTGGGTCAGGTATGGTGATACACACCTCTAATCTCCACTCAGACAGCAGAGGTAGGCGGATCTGTGTGAGTTTGAGGCCAGCCTGGTCTACATGCGGAGTTGTAGACCAACCAGTACAGCACAAGATTCTGCCTTAAAAAAAAAATTAAGCATCATGCAGAGGTCAGCTGGGCTTAGTTACACCAGTCTGTTACTCTGACTAGGCCTGGCAGTAGTTTCTTCCCAGAAAGGATTAAGCCACCACCAGGGGTGTTTTGTTCATTTGTTTCTTGGGATTTTGTTTTTGTTTTTTGATTGCTGGTTGTTGTTTGGTTTTGTTTTGACAAAGGATCTGTTAGCCCAGGCTGGCCTCAAACTCACTGTACAGACAAGGATGACCTTTAAACTCCTGATCATCCTTCCTCTACCTCCAGGTGCTGGGATCATGGGAATGAACCACATAAAATTGTCTCTGTGTAGCTCCTCACCTTCTCCTGTGGATCAGATGCCTCTGAAGGCTAATCCCCACCCCCCCCACCCCACCTTGTAGTCTCTAGTGGAAATCACACTGCAGGTTCCAAGTTCCCGAAGTCCAGCTGCGGAGTAGGGGAAGACCCCGTGAAAGCTGAGGAGACCTTTCTTGGGATTTCAGATTCTCTGGTGGTGGAATCTGCAGCGAGTCCATTAGCAGAGTGGCCACAGCAAGAAACGGACCAGATGAAATTCTGTGGCTAGGGACAGCAGGATACTAACCCAGAGCTCTTCCCTTGTCCTAGCACATCCCTGCAAGGCTCATCCTGAACTTTCTAGGAGGTAGTGACAGGCTCATGTTGTGCCCGAGTTGAGAGACCCCCAGAGAGACCACCAGAATCCAATCAAGTCCAGAATGCAAAAGCAAGGTTTAATTCTTCCCAGCTAGCTGGGAGTTCTCCATTACATGTGAATGCAGTGTAGTAGGGAGAGCTCCCGTTCCTCATTTGGGGTTGACATATATAGGCAAAAACCGCAAGCCAGGTTTACTCAGGGTCAAGGGGGTTGGTTTTACTGAGCACAGGGTATGGACTCCTTCTGCTTCTGTTCATGCCCCCAGCCTTCCCTCCCAAGCAGTTATTTCTGCTCCCGTCTAGACCACAAAGCTGGGTGTTGACAGGGGACTTAACTACTAGGGACAGTTGGTCTGCACTTTCGCAAAGATTCCTGTTTCCAGCTAACTCCTGATGCTGCAAAGAGCTCAAGGCCTGTGTCTTAACCAGCTCCTGACCAAGCAAAGCTTTTTAAAAATGTTTATGTCCTTACAGTGACAGGCTCATTCATGCCCATACCTCCATCCTTCTGAGACCAAATCTTCAGAAATCAGCTCCACTAGTTGGAGAGTCCACCATCAATGGGATTCTTCTCCCGCAGAACGTGGGCCCCTCTGCGTGCTGGTCTCCTCCCAGAGTCTCTGAACACAGTCTATGTGTTTGCTGTGTTCGGGACCCTGGCCTCCCTGTTGACAGACAGTGTGGCCCACACCTCTTCTGGCCCCTGGTTCCCTGTCTGTTAAAAGAGACCCTAGGCCTGGTGGCAGTGACACACGCCTTTAATCCCAGCACTTGGGAGGCAGAAGTGGGCAGATCTCTGTGAGTTCAAGGCCAGCCTGGTCTACAGAGTGAGTTCCAAGACAACTAGGACTGTTTTACACAGAGAAACCCTGTCTCAAACAAACAAAAAGGGATCCTCGCAGCAGCTCCATGGTAGCGGTACCATAGGGGTGAGGTCATCCTGAGGGTAACATAAGCCCATCTTAGCTGCTAGCCTTAACTCAGATGCTGATATTATTGGCCCTACCTTTCAGGTCTTGGAGGACAGTGTGGCCCGTGAGAAAAGAAAAGTGCGGGAAATGCTGGAGGCGGAAAGGAGGAAGACACAAGATCTGGAGAACCAGCTGACCCAGCAGAAGGAGGTAAGAGCAGCCAGGGCCCTTCCTCCCTCCAGGAGGACATGCAGCCAGGTGTGCCTGACAGCCCCGCAGTCCCTTGGTCCTGCTGCTGCACTTCTGCAGGAAGTGGCCCCCACCTGCCACTCATTAGCCAGCCAGGGAGGATCCCTGGAGCTCAGACCCCTCCGGGGACCCTGAGAAATGGGAATTGAAGTTATCTCTTTGTGGGACGAAAGTCACTGTACATAAAGTGCACACAGCCCTTCTCTGAAGCTCCCAGGAGCTGTGCCTGCTGGAACAGGAAACACGCTCCAAGCAGCGCCTCTCCGTTCCGCCTCCCAAAAGCCAGGGACTTTCCAGGGTGAGCCTGGCCTGGTTCCAACACACCTACCAGGTCAGACAGTGGCTCCGCACCCAGTGATGGGGCTGAACACTCGTGACCATGTCGTTTACTGATGCCAGCCTGGGAACCAGGAACAAGGAACCCCTCCTTCCTTATCCTCCTGGGACTGAGACATGGCTTCCTGCTCCCCAGCCTCCTCATTTCCTCTCACCTCATCCAGGCAGGCACCTGGTTCCTTGAGTTCTTGTCCAAGTCACTGGTTTCAGTGGTGACTCACCTTGGCTTCCCCTGCAGTGAGTTTGCCTCTGTCTTAGTCACGGGTTCAACTGCTGGGGAGAGACACCATGACCAAGACAGCCCGTATAAAAAAGAAAGTGATTGAGGACTTGCTTACGGTTTCAAGGGGTTATAGTCCATTATTATCATGGGGGGAACAACACAGTGGGGGGGGGCATGGTGGAGCATGGCAGCTCTCGCCACAGTCCTGGAGCAGTAGCTGAGAGTTACAGCCTGATCCGAAGGCAGAGAGCAAGAGACTGGGCCTGGAATGCCCACTCCCAGCGACACACTTCCTCCCACAAGGCCACACCTGTGAGTCTATGGGGAGGGGCTCTTATTCAAACCACCACCCCCTCTCTTCTGCTCTCACCCTCAAATCCCTCTTTGACTTCCAGATCGCAGAGAGGATCACCTTTGAGAGACTCAAAATGCGAGACACCCTAGAGAAGGAAAAGAGGAGAATCCAGGACCTGGAGAACTGCCTGACCAAGCAAAGAGAGGTATGGCTCTCTGAGATGAGAGGTCCATCCATGGCTCCTGCGGACCCGTCAGGCCCTGCGGCCAGGCAGCTAGGTTTAAATCCTTCTTCTGCTGTGCGACTTTAGGGAAGTTACTCACTGTGTCTGGGCCCTGGTGTTCCCACATGTGAAATACAGTCAACTTCATTTGGTGATGGGACACAACATTGACTATAGCACACAAACAGATGCACGCAGCTCATGCTGCATGCATCAGCTCCTGGCTCAGAAGTGTGGGGGTGTGGGCAGGATCCGAACCCAGAACTCCCAAACCGTTCATCTTTACCTACCTCTGCCACTACACTTCAGCCTGTGCAGGGTAAGGCAGGGATGACAGAGAGGGGACATCCGGGCATTTCCGTGTCCCTTTCTTGGCAGAGCTTGTCATAGCAGTCATTACCTTCCAAACTAAAATGCATTTCTGTCAAGACCCACAGTTCTGACCCGATGGGGAAAGAGGAGGTGGCTGCACACCCCTCAAAAACTGCAGATACTCGCTTGTCCTGGGTCCCCGACGAGTGACAGACACATGCACGTGTGCGTGAGTGTGCAAGCACACACAACACACACACACACTTTGGCCATATCTTAGTCAAAGTAGGTAAGCAACACCCAACCTGGCAATTGTGAGTTAAATTTATATTGAAAGGATCTCCTGGGCCCACTGGCCTAAGAAGGGTGTCTATGCCTCCATTTTGAGTGGTTTTCTTTAAACACAGGCACCCACACATTGTTGTGCATGTGTTTGAAGTGCCCTGGATATAGGGTGGAACTGGAATCAGGGGTTTTGTTTGTTTGTGTCTTTGTTTGTTTTTTTTTTTTTTTCGAGACAGGGTTTCTCTGTATGACCCTGGCTGTCCCGAGACTCCCTCTGTAGACCACGCTGGCCTCGAACTCCCAGAGATCCACCTGCCTCTGCCTCCTGAGTGCTGGGATTAAAGGCGTGTGCCACTACTGCCCGACTGGAATCTGCCTTTTCAACAAGCTACCCAAATGACTCTGGAGCATTTTTGAACGCCGCCACCTAAGGAGAAACAAAGTCAGCAAAGCTCTCAGGATGGCGCAGCTGCTCCGGGCCCCACTCGGATGGGAGGCCTTAACTGACAGATGGGTATCCAGAAGAGGCAGAGGCCGGCAAGGCCCAGGAATTCGGGGTTGCCATACTCCCTTGTTGGGGCCTGGAGCTCAGACCACAGGAGCTGTCTCTACTTTGTTTCCCAAATACTGCACCCTGGAATGCTGCAGGATGAGTCAATAAGTGGTGGGGGGGGGATAAGTCAGTCAGGGGTGGGTAAAGAAGAGAAGATAAGCTAGTAATGGGACCCATGTAAATATATACATAATGTACACATATATGCATGTATATATGTGTACACATATAGATACATAGACTTACCACACACACACACATGTGTATCAGGGCTGGAAAGATGGCTCAACAGTTAAGAGTACTGACTCCTCTTACAGAGAACCCAGGTTTGATTCCTGTCACCCACATGACAGTTCAAACCACCCATAACCCCACTTCCAGGGGATCCAATGTCCTCTTCTGGTCTCCACGGTAGTGTGTAGACATAATGACAGGCAAAATACCCATACACATGAAATAAAAGTAAAACCTTTTGAAAAGTATGTCATGAATCAATACACAAACTACAATATATTCCAGCAGTTTCAGGGCAAGGAAAAACTGGTCGTGCAGTCACTACACAAAAACAGAGCAAGCACAGCAGGGCTGTCAGTGCAAACCTGTAATCCCAGCTACTCAGGAGGCAAGGGAGTTCAAGACCAGTCTGGGCTGCAAAGTGAGCTTGGGACTAGCTGGGAAACTTGCTAAGACCCTGTCTCAAAATCAAAAGGAAAGAGAGAGAGAAAGATAGAGTACCCTGGGTTCAAGCCCACAACCAAATGGCAGGCCAGCACATGGAAGACGAAGCCCTTCCAGATGCCAACCCCAAAGAGCTCCTCCACCAGCGGCTGTCAGAGTTGGCGGGTGACAGCAAACACATCAGGAGAAGCAGTGACACCCCTCCCCCCCCATACAAAGGGACCTACCACTCACCAGGACAGAGCACACAACTGCAAAGCAAACATTGTGTGACTCTGGCCGGGATCCTGCAGACCAACCCCCCACCCACCCACCCCAAACCCAAAACAAAAAGCAAAACTGGACAAGTTAAAAGCTTCCACCCGGCAGAGGGAACAGTGTGCAGATGCAGCCCCCAGATTGGGCAGGAAATACTTGCCAGACGCAGGTCTGGTTAATCTCTAAACCATCTGAGGAATTCAGTGGCCCAACAGCAACACACACAGGTACCCAATAGACTGGCTTGTTCGGTGTTCTGGTGCTGGGGAATGGAGCCCAGGGCCTCACACACACTGGCCAGGTGTGCATCTTCCGCTGAGCTACATCCGACTTTATTTTATTATTTCTGAAATGCGGTCTCACTTATTTGCCCAAGTTGACCTTGAACTCACTATGTAATTCAGGCTGGCTTCAGTTCCATCATCCTCCTGCCTCTCAGCCTTTCAAGTAGCTGGAATTACAGGCTGGCACCATCGCACCTGGCCTGAATAGACATTTTTCTTTCTTTTTAAAAAAATGTTATTTTATTTTTTATGTATTCATGAGTGTTTTACCTGTATGTGTTTAATACCAATAGAAGCCAGAAGAGGGCATTTCTGGGGTTATAGATGGTTGTAAGCCACCATATGGGCACTGGAAATCCAACCCAGGCCCTCTGGGAAAGAAGCCAGGGCTCTTAGTCACTGAACTATCTCTCCAGCCCCCTGAATAGACATTGTTTCCTTTTTTTTAAAATATTTATTATGTATACTGTGTTCTGCCTGCATGTTTGCCTGCAGGCCAGAAGAAAACACCAGATCTCATTAGAGATGATTGTGAGCCACCATGTGGTTGCTGGGAATTGAACTCAGGACCTCTGGAAGAGCAGCCAGTGCTCTTAACCGCTGAGCCATCTCTCCAGCCCTAGACATTGTTTTCAAAAGGAAGATTTAAAAACTAGCAGATACATGGAAGGTGAAAACTCCGAAGCTATCAGAATAGCCAGTTCCAGAAAAATTACTGAGGGCATTGAGCTCAGCTGGTAGAGTGTTCACCTAGCATGATCGAGGCCCTGGGTTCCATCCCCAGTAGTTCGTAAACCTGACTTGATGGCATACACCTGTAAATTCCAGCACTTTGGAGGTAGAGGTGGGAGAATCAGGACTTGAAAGTCATCCTGAGGGAATTCAAAACCAGCCTATCTGGTTCTATCTCAAAAAACAAACAAACAACTACTCAGACCTAGGGTGGCTGTTTGCACACAATTTTATTTGTATTCACAATAGAGCAAACTGGCCACGGTGGCGGTGGCACACACATTTAATCCCAGCACTCGGGAAGCAGAGACAGGTGGATCTCTGAGTTTGAGGCCAGCTTGGTCTACAGAACAAACTCCAAGACAGCCAAGGCTCTACAGAGACACCATGACAAAAAAAAAAAGGAAAAAGAAAAGAAAAAAGAAAAAAAAAGGTGATGTCATCTACACAGGCAAACAGATAAAAGAGAGAAAATACAAAAGAAAAATAGCCCCATCCCAGTGGGTGTGGGATGGTCGACAACGAGTCTTCTCTAGACTTCTGAGCATGGAGCAAAGATGGCTAACAGCTGGCCACGTGTTGGATGAATGTGGAACAAAGATGGCCAACAGGGGTCTCTACAGTACCTATGGATATGGACCGAGGATGGCTGTCAGCTCTTCACCACACACAGGCCAGCTTCATGTGCCGTACAGAAGCAAGTGTGCTGTGTTCTCAGGGATACCTGGAGGAATCCATTGAGCATCAGGTGACAAGTATGTACGTCCTCTTAGGCAAGCTCAGTTGTCCCCATGAAATCCCTCCATACTGATGTGGCGTCAAACCTCACACAAAGCCTGGGACACAGAGAGCATGCAGTGACTCCCCGTGAAGTACAGGACAACCTGGGGACCGTAGTGCCGCAGTTTTCTTTTCCAGAAAGTGTCTGTTATCTTTTCTGATTACAAATGAGCCCCATTCCTCTAGAATATTTGACAAACACAGAAAATGGCTCAGAAGAACCTCAACATTGACCCTGCTTCTGCGGAGCTGAGCTATCACTGCTGACATCCGGATGTGACGCTCTCTCAGATGCCTGTGCGCTGTTACTATAGACACGGAGGATGCCGACTCATTACCAAGATAGTAGCATGGTGCTATACAGAGAGACGGGGCATTCGTGTCCCGACCGCATTGCCCCAAATAATCACACAGAGACTTTCATTAATTACAAACTGTTTGGCCTATTGCTCGGGCTTATTATTAACTAGCTCTTACTTTTAAATTAACCCATCTCTATTAATCTATATTTTACCACGATGCTCGTGGCTCGTTACCTCATTTTCTATATGTCCTGCTTGTTCATCAGTTGGCTGGCATCTCTGACCCCGCCCTTCTCCTCTTTCTATTTACAGTTTGGCTTTCCTGCCTGGCCCGATTCTCCCTTGCTATAGGCTACAGCAGCTTCTTCATGAACCAATGAGAGGAATACATACTCACATTGTACAGAAGTATTATCCCCCACAAGATGCCTACTGCTTCAGGAATTTTTTTTTAAGATTTATTTATTTATTTATTATGTATACAACATCCTGTCTCCATGTATGCCCACATGCCAGAAGAGGGCACCAGATCTCATTATAGATGGTTGTGAGCCACCATGTGGTTGCTGGGAATCGAACTCAGGACCTCTGGAAGAGCAGCCAGTGCTCTTAACCTCTGAGCCATCTCTCCAGCCCCAGGAATTATTTTGATACATTACATAATTTCTCAAACGTCTCCATGTGACTGAATCACCTCCCACTTGCCTGCCGCTGAAGCATGTCCTGGGTCTGCCCTGTGTGATGCTTCCCCTGGACCCCTCCCTCCATTAGGCTTGGGGTTGTTTCCCGCTTCGCATGGGTATAGAAAATGATTGGTGCCTCGTGCCTGTAATCCCAGCACCCAGGAGGCCGAGACAGAGACTCGGGAGTATAAAGTCAGCCTGGGCTGTTGAGACTCTGTCATTAAAAAACAATGATAATCATAACAATAAATAAATAAACAAATAAGCAAAAGATGCTGGGCTGAACAACTGCGTGTCAGCTCTCCCTCCTTAGGATGAGGTGCTTTGAGTGTAGCTGCTGGGTCCCTGCTCCCACGTGACCTTCCCGAAAGGATGACCTGGTCCACACTATCAAAGCAGCTGCAAGAGCACCCAGGACTGTGTCTCGAGATTACATCCCATGGGGTTGTGAACGCAGCTCAGCTGGTAAAGTGCTCGCCAAGTGAGCATGAAGACCCGAGGTCCAGCCCCAGAAACCACATTTAAAAAGCCAGGCATGGAAGTTGGAGAGATGGCTCAGCAGTTAAGAGCATGAATTGTTCTTGCAAAGAACCTGAGTTTGATTACCAGCACCCATGCCGGGCTGCTCACAACCGCCTGTTAACTCTAGCCCTGGGGGATTCAATGCCTCTGGCCTTGGACACCTACCCTGGTGTGAGCACACACACTTAAAAATCCTGAGCTCTGAGAGTCAAAACCAAAAAGATTCCTGATGTTTGCTGGCCAGTTAGTCTAACCTAATCGGTGAGCACCAGGCCAGTGAGAAACCCTGTCTCAAAAGGGGTAAACCACATTTCTGAGCATGACACCTGAGTTTGTCCTGGGGCCTCCACACTCACCACACACACACACACACCTGTACATACATATACAACCATGCATACTCAAACACACCCACATTAAAAAAAATGATGTCTGGGACTTCAGCATAGGGCTTGGCAGGAACCCATACTCCAGTCCTTGGAAGAAGGTCCCCAAGGGGACAGTAGGATTATTATAAAAATGAATGACGGTTTCAAGGGGAGACATAAATTATGCCAAGGACTTGGAACTGGATCCTTTCTGACCAGGGACCTGGAGTGCAGGGGGAGCAGAGTGTCCCCAGGGCAGATCATGTGATGAAGGGTGAAGGCACTTAGCACGTTTATCCTGGAAATTAGATTTAAAGAGAGACATGACAGCCCTCCTCAAATGTTTAAAGGGCTGTCTCATAAAAGAGAAATAACACCGAGTCAAGGGCTCCCGGTGACAGAATTGGGCTCAGAGACCAGAAATCAAGGAGACAGATCTCTGCTGATGATAAAAAGAGAGCTCTGCAATAATTGGAACCTTCCAGAAAATCCTCGGGCTTTGGACTTGAGAAACATCAACAGACTGGGGTCTGTGTCCTTTCTCACGGCTCGGGGAATAAGGAGAGAAAGGTAAATATTGACTCCCAGGCGTCGTTAATTTGGTGTTTGCTGTTTGTCTAGGAAATAGAATCGAAGGGACAAAAAGAGGACATCTTAAATAATAAATTAAACGACGCCCTGGCCATGGTGGAGGAGGCTGAGCGGTTGAAGACAGCCGAGAGCCGCAAAGCGGAGACCCTTGCCCTCAAGTTAGACGAAACAGTAGCCGAGCTCGAAAAGACCAAGACAAAAATGGTGGGTTGATCTGAAAACTGCAAGCTTCCCCCGGGGAAGCCTGCAATGTGTGCTGGCTAGGATTGTATCAACCTGGCACCCAAACCAGAGTCATTCGGGAAAGGGGAACTTCGGTTGAGAAGACGCCCCCTCCAGACTGACCTGTGGGGAAGCCAAGCCTGGGGTGTCTTTTCTTGATTGGTGATTGATGACTGGTGGGGAGGGCCCTGCTCACTTGGTGGTTGATGATTGGTGAGGGAGGAGGGCCCAGCCCATTGTGGGTGGGGCTACCTCTGGACTGGTGGTGCCCGGTTCTATAAGAAAAGCAGGCTGAACAAGCCTTAGGGAGCAAGCCAGTAAGCAGCACCCCTCCACGGCCTCTGCATCAGCCCCAGCCTCCAGGTCCCTGCCCTGACTTCCCTCAGCGGTGGAGGGTGACATACATGTGCAAGGCACCTGAGGAATAACCGCTAAGGCTGTCCTCTGACCTCCACACGCAGGGTACATATACATACAAGAAATGCAAATTGGTTTGCTTCTTTTCCTCATCCAACTGTTTATCCATTAATTAATTTTTCTTTTTTTTGGTTTTTCGAGACAGGGTTTCTCTGTGGTTTTGGAGCCTGTCCTGGAACTAGCTCTTGTAGACCAGGCTGGTCTCGAACTCACAGAGATCTGCCTGCCTCCGCCTCCCGAGTGCTGGGATTAAAGGCGTGCGCCACCACTGCCCGGCCCATTCATTAATTTTTAATTGATTTGGTTTGGTTTTTCAAGACAGGGTTTCTCTGTGTAGCACTGGATGCTGTGGACCAGGATGGCCTCAAACTCACAGAGATCCGCTTGCATCTGTCTCCCTGGTGCTGGGACTAAAGGCGTGTGCCACCACTGCCTGGCTCATTAATTCTTTTTTTGAAAGATGCATTTATTTCTATTTGTATGTATGGGTATTTTGTTTGTATTTGTGTCTGTGTGCCATGTGTGTACCAGGTACCCATGGAGACCAGATGAGGGTGTTGGATCCCCTAGAACTGGAGTTACAGATGACTGAGTTGCCATGTGGGTGCTGGGAATAGAGTCTAGGCCTCTGAAAGTGCAGCCGGTGCTCCTAACTGCTGAGCCATCTCTCCAGCATGTACGCGCGTGCGAACACACACACACACACACACACACACCGCATTCATTAATTCTCATCAGACATCTGGGCAGACCAGTAAGAGAGCAGACAAGGCTTCTGCGGTGTGGATATGAGGGATGTGCAGGGGAGCGAAACAAGAAACCAAGACCACGTCAGGTGTTGATAAAGGTCCCGGGAGTAAGATAACAAATGATATAGAAATTATTGGGGACTCGTCCATGAACACACATCCAGGAAAGTTCCTTGAAGCAGTAATGTTAGTGAGAACCAAACTCTGGAAGATTTGGCTCTAACAAACAAGTCAGCCGTATAGGGAGGAAGCGTGAAGGATGCTAGCAGGAACATGCATGCGAGGCTCTCGGGTAGGATGCGGTTTAGCGCCTGTGCAGGCGAAGGAGGCAGATTGCCGCCACCTGATCCAGCCCCTGAGGTTGCATCTCCCCCAATGTTCCCCCAGATCATGATGGAGGAGCGGCTGAGGCTGCAGCAGCAGTCGATGCAGGCAATGCAGGATGAGCAGGAATCCCAGAAGCACGGCTTCGAGGAGGAAATCACGGTGTACAAAGAACAAATCAAACAGCACTCGCAGACCATCGTGAGCCTGGAGGAGAGGCTCTGCCAAGTGACTCAGCACCACAGGAAAATAGAAGGAGAGATTGCGACGTTAAAAGACAATGAATCAGGTAGGGCTGGGGCTGCGGGAGAAACCCACCGTCCAGCGGCTCCTGTGAGGCCCCGGGCTGGGCCCCATCTCACGGCTCCCTCGCTCTCTGTCGGCCCCTTTTGCTCCCCATCGCACGTGATGCTAAATGCCCTCCAAGGCCTAACAGAACCAAAGTAATGACAATGAGTTAGGACATCCTTTATGTTAACCCAGTGAGCCGGCGAGGCACACGGCAGCAGGCAGAGCTATTAATGGAGTCGTCTTTTCCACATGAGGACATCAATCCAGGCCCCCTCTGTGCCACTGGCCACTGTGACCCTACTTAAAAGCTCTCCTGGGCAGCTATGACCAGCCTCCAACAAAATAAACCCAAAGAAGCTAAAAACAGCAGTCGGAGTGACGCCACTCACTCACCCTAAATGACCTAGGCCACTCATGACAGACACTAAGCCCTGGGTGGAAAGTTCTGGAAGCCGAAGCCTCAGGCCCTAGGTCTCAGCATCAGCACTGCTGGTGCTTGGCACTGGATGAGCTTTGCTTGGGGGCAGGGTGCCTGCTTTAGCTACATCCCTGACCTCGACGACTAGCTTCATTCCTCCCTCCCCCCTCACGGCCAAGTGTCTCCAGACATCGCCAGAGTTCCCCCAGAGGTGAGCTAGCCTCCAGTGGGAGACACGGAGGTGAGCTCAGGTTTACCTCACACACCTATTTGTACATCTATGATGCCCCAGCTTCCTTTAGGCACTGGAGATCCATGATAGACAAGCCAACCGCTATCCCTGTGAGTAACCAAGTTAGGGCCCTGACAGTGACCTGGGGTAAGCAGGGCCCCACAACAAGGGCACAGAACAGGCTTTGTCCCCTAGCCCAGAATTCAGGTAAGAGGGAGGATACACAATGGGACCTAGGGGTGACGGCATCTTTGTCATGTCTGCCCTTAGATAAGTGTCTGGCATAAACCGGCATTACATACATGTTTGTTGACTGAATAAACAATTGAGTAAGAACTGAAAAGCAGAGGACTACTGAGTGGTGGACTAAGGAGTAAATAGGGAAAATAAGGAGCCAGAAAACATGGATTCTTTTAAGATTAATGTCTGTAAAGAGAAAAGGGTAGGTGGTATGACCCATCAATAAGGCTGTACCTCTTGAAGCTTGGCTGGCCATTGCCATCAGTTTCCTCATTCTCATATGGCTTCCTTGTCTGTAAATGTCACTGGTGACCCCTGCCTCACCCAGTCAGGAAGAGCTCATAGCCGTATTAGCCCATTTCCTACTGCTGACAGCCCAGTCCCACGAGTGGACAAGTAAGAAAAGAAGTCTAATTGGAGGTTAGGTTCAAGGTGGACGGTCAGCTTCTGGTGATGCCCTTGCCAGCAGAGTCCTGAGAAAGCCCAGGGTGTCACCTATCAAGAGGCAGTTTGGGGTGTACAAAGTTGTTGGTGGAGCGCTGGTGGCACATGCAGGAAACCCTAGGTTCAATCTGTCACCCCATAAATAGGATCTAGTGGTGTATGCCTGTAATCTCAGCACTGGGAACGTACAGGCAGGAGGATCAGAAGTTTAGAGTTATCCTCAGCTACATAGTGAGTTTCGGGCCAGCCTGGGCTACATGAGACTCTTTTTTTAAAAATAGGGGAAGGTAGAAAAGAGTGAGAGACAAGGAGTCTGTGTCTGGTCTCTGTCCCCCTGGTGTCCCGAGCTCCACCATGATGGTCTCGCCTAATCTACACCTCTAACACCACAGTGAGATCCGGCCTCCACCTTCCTAAACCTCACAGTGGGGATTAAATGTCAACATGTCATCTCAGAGGACACAAGCCTGACCTCATACACTGAGACAGCCTCAGCCTGTTGTGCCATCCATACAGGAAGTCTCAGGGTAAAGAAAGCTGCAATAAATTGTGAGAGACACAAGTGTGTTCACAGGAGAGGGGAAAGGGAAAGTCCACTGCGTACGGACTGTGGTGATGTTGACCTAACCCTCTGGTGCAGCTCATAAAGAGAAGGTATCCAAAGAGCCCGCAGCAGGACCCGCGCCGGACAGCAGTGCCAAAGAAATAGCGTGCGACAATCTGATGTGAGTACCGAGGGGGGTCTAGAGGCATTGGAGCAGGAGGAACATGGCCAGATCTGTGTTCTCAGAGTCGCTTAGTTTTCTCAGTTCCTGTGGCAAGTGAGGACGATGTGGTGGGGAGATCCAGGCAGCTGTCTCTGCTCAGATCACAAGTCCGCCTTTGGTGGCCTTGCAGTCCTGGGGGGTCAGGCTACTTCCCTGAGCGGCTGCATTTGTAGGAGGACCATGCCTGCAACTTGGTGACTGGGAGCAGGCGCTGTGATTTGCTTTCTATCCTGAATGCCCCCCCCACACACACACCCATGGGAAGAATCTCCTTCTTAAGATCCCCGCTAACAGTGGAGACTGCTTACAGGGGAATGTTCTGGAAAGGGTTGTGAGATGTCTCTGCAGGTAAGGGCACTCACTGCCAAGCCCGACAACCTCAGAGTGATCCCCAGAACCCATCCGGTGGAAACAGTCTCACAAGCTGACCTCTGACCTCCACAGGTGCAGCATGGCACATACACACACACAAAATAAATAAATAGAACATAAGGAGGGGAAAGGGTTGCACTAAATGACCCTACTAATGAGCTCGCCTCTCCAACCCTAACGGTCAAGGAGTCCAGGGAGCCTCAAGGAACTAACAATTTTTGAAAAAACGAAACCTATCCATGTCCAGGTGTGGTGGCACACACCTGTGATCCCAGCACTTGGGAGTGTGCACAGGAGGCCAGCCTGGACTACGTAATGACTCAAAAAACACAAAACAGGGCTCGGAATGTAGCTCAGTGACAGAGTACTTAGCTTAGATGTGTGAGGCCCTGGGTTGGATCTAGTCCTGCTAAAAATTAAACAAGCGAGGAGTAGAATAGTCCAGAAGGCTCCTGCAGAGCAATATGTAAACAAAGAGGCACTGAATCTTTGCTCCAAGAAAGACGGAGGCACCCGTGTGTGTGTGTGTGTGTGTGTGTATGTGTGCACATGCTTGTGTGTGAGTAAATATGTATTATGTGTGTATACATGTATATACATATATATTTTTAACATGGGTGCCCCTGTCTGTCTGTCTTTCTTGCTCTCTCTCTCTCTCTCTCTCTCACACACACACACACACACACACACACACACACACGCGCGCGCGCGCGCGCGCGCATGTGTGAGAGAAGAGCCCAGGCCCCCAAAACCTCTGAGCTTGCTAGAGAGTGACAAGTGACAGGCCTCAATCCTGCCTTCTAGTGTACCACACCCAGGTCCCCCGTACCCCCTCAAAAGCACAACCCAGCTTCCGTTTACTTCCACCCCCTTCACAGGCCTACTTGCTGCGGTCCCTAATGAGGGCCTGTCCTGTGGAACAGCCCTCCAGTGAGAAGAGCAACTCTCATGGTGTCAGCCGCGACATGTACACTCTTACCATTCCGGCATCTCCTTCCTTTTCCCGTCCCCAGTGCCCAGCATGCCGGTGAACAAACAGAAAGCCCTCATTGTCTCCCCATCTTCTCCCTGTCCTCATGGAAGTCCTGAACACCCCCCTCATGGTCTTCCACCCTCTTTCCACAAAACCAACCGGCCTGTCAATCAGTGTTGACAGGTCCCATGCAGGACCCCACAGTGGGCCTCTGCCCAGCCCAACCTGACCCTTCTGTTCTTTTTCAAAGTGTGTTAAGTGCATCAAGATGATGTTCTTTTTGAGTATTTAAAGGCTGCCTGTCCCCTGGCTGGGCTGGGGTCCTAGGGTCCATCCCTGGGCATTTTGAACCTTTTCTCTGGTCCTCCTTTCCAGCCGCCATCGGGAGTCGCCAGGGACATGAGCGCAGCTGACTCTTGTTGTTGTTGTTTAATTGCAGAGATGACTTACTGACTGCTCAGAAGGAAATCCTGTCTCAGCAGGAGATCATTATGAGGCTGAGGACAGATCTCAGTGAAGCCCACGGCCGCATGTCAGACCTGAGAGGTTGGTATGAGTTCCTGGGTCACCCGACACCCTGACCCTCTCAGGAAGGAAGTGAAGGCAGAGTCAGCAGCCTTGGCCTCAAAGTCTCTCCTGGACCTGCTTTCCTGTGTGCCTGCAGCCCCTGTCACCCGGGAAATCACACATACTCGGTGGACCTTGAGCATCAATATTGTCTTCCACTGCGGAGCATTCTCAACCCCTGGGAGGGCAGTAGTGAGGGTCCCCCGCCCCACCCCACCCCGGAACGGGCCCTTTGCAAGAGCCTGGGTGCAATATGAAGGGACCTTACAAGCCTTCTATTCATCATGCAGAAAGATCACACACCTTCCTCATAGGCCACCAATCCAGGGTAGGTGTTGTGGGAATCCATTCTACCAATAGCTTTAGCATGCCGGCTTTAAGGCGTGGCTTCTTGTCTTCAGGCGTGATCTCTTACAGACAAAAAGCCACGCCCTAAAGCCAACACCCCAAAGCTATTGGTGGAATGAATTTCCACAACAGGTAAGGGAGAGAAAGCCAGGTGTCTCACACCCTCCTGCGTGGACACACAGCCTGGCTCAGTCCCCCCACTCCTTATGTTTCTCCTTCCTTCCTCTTGCTTCTCACAGTCTCCTTCTCCTTCCCATCCCCAGCCTCTGGCAGGACAAACAGTCCATAGGAGTCGGGAGGTAGCAAAACTAGATTCCAGAAGTGGAAGGTGGGAAAAGGGAGAGAAGAAGGAATGGAGGGAGAGAGGAGGGGAGACTGTCTCTCCCATCACCAGCCTCTAGCATCCCCCAACCCTCAGGTCTATTTGCTTCCTGAGGCCATTCCCATGGCTTTCCAATAGGAAGGAGAGTAATAACACAGGATACAGTGAGGCAGAACCCAAGTCCAGAACCTGGCCACCATTAGGTCCTCAACTTTAGACAAGACTCTACCTCTCTGAGGCTCAGTGTCTGAACCTGTGAAATGAGGGTGCCACCAGTAACCTGCCATGGAAGATTTAAGGCCATGCAAAGGTCTTAGTGTGGGTTCTCCCAGCAGCGGACCCTAAGACTGGAACTCCACTACATAACCCCAGTAACCCCAGTAAATGCCAGCAGTGAAAGAGAGCGTGAGTCAGAGGAAAAGTAAATGAAGTGCAGCAGGCTGTCCATCAGGGGGGCACCAAGGTACCCGGAACTAATTCAGCCAGAGAGAGCTAGGAGCAGGGACAGCTGTCTGTGCCAGCTGCAGATGGAACACTGTTGTACCTGGCAGGCACGTAGCCCAGAAGATTCCAGGGGCCAAGAAGACCCCTGGGCAAAAAGATACAGAGGCAGCTGGGTGTGTGGAGCCTCCAGGAGGCCCCAGGTTCAAGTCCCAGCTGTAAATGACAGTGAGGTTGGTGTCACACACCTGTGATCCCAGCACTGAGGAGGTGGAGTCGGGAAGATTAGAAGTTTAAGGTCATTGTTGACTATATAAAGAGCTGGAGACCAGCCTGGGATCCATAAGACCCTGTCTGAAAACAAAAGAATAAACAAAAGCCTCAAAAGCAAGTAGCTGAACACTGGCCAGAATGCCCTAAAAGATCAGGGGGACGTGGTCAGGGCCCTCACAGTGGCTGCTGGTGTAACACTAGAGTGAGGCAGAAGCAGGGGGCTTCCTGTGCCACCCAACGTCCCATGCTGAGGCTCTGGCAGAGCTCCTAGGTGGCACCCAAGCCCCCAAGAACCTCGTGGCAAATCTGCCTCACGGATCCATCTCATAGGGCTGTCAGACAGAGATCAGAGGTGGAAATCCGCTCACCACTCCACGTTTGTCACCACAGGGGAGCTAAGTGAGAAGCAGAAGATGGAGCTGGAGCGACACGTGGCCCTGGTGCAGCAGCAGAACAACGAGCTGAGCATGCTCAAAGTGAAGGTGGCACAGACAAGCGGTCTGGTGGAGAAGAAAGACAGGGAACTGAAGGTCCTCAGGGAGGCGCTCAGGTGTGGGAAGGGCCCCTGTGCATGACCACCCCAAGGCGCCTGGCACAGAGAGAGGGCTCGGCAGACGGTGGTGGAATCGGATGGGTGAAGGAGTGGTGGTGTTTCCTTTCTTCGGAGACCCACTAATTAAAACAGGGCTGTGCTGTGTGCTGGACCGGGCGTTCTCCCGGACGGCAGGGCTCAGCTTAAATGCAGGAAGTCTGAAAGAATTCAGTCACCTATGAAAATAGATTTTACCTCCAGGTCACGGAGGGTAAGGTCCCCGAGTTTTCTAACACTGCCATGTCCCTCTCTATCCCAGGGCTTCCCACAGACCCCACCTGAGCACGGAACAGAAGCCGAGGAATCCGACCCCCAAGTGTGACATCTCCCTGCAGATAGAACCAGTGCACCAGGATACATTCTCCAGTCTCCAAGAGGTCAGTGTCTGGAGCTGGGGCTCCAGGCAGGACTGGGTTGGTGACAACCAAAGGCCCAAGGGTTAATAGCTCCTAAAAGTAGTGCTCATTCACATGGAATGGCAAAGTCAGAGTGCGGCCCCATGGTCACAGTCTCCATGGTTACACTATCAACAACAGAGACAGGGCCAGCAGCTCTCTCTTCTGAAGCCGCCAGGTCTTCCTACAATCTCTAACTATAGTAGCGGTTGGGTAGTGGTCGGCTATCCGCCTTGGAGCAAGTTAGGCCTGGGCTTGAATGCCAACCCCTCCACTCATAGAAAGTCTGTGCCCGTGGGGAAATCACAGCACCCCAGTTCTCGCCTTTGAGACTAAGAGTCCCACTTCAAAGGGTGGTTGGGAATACGTTTTATTTATGCACACCCACAAACACAGCTGGTAGAAAATTTTCTGCTAATTCTTCAATTTGTTCCTCTCGCTCGTGTGTGTGTGTGTGTGTGTGTGTGTGTGTGTGTGTGTTATGCACGTGTGGATACCGAAGGAGGACACTGGCTGTAAGCTATCTGGCCCAAACTGTCTTATCACCCTGAGATAGGGTCCCTTGCCCAACCCGGGGTGTGTACCATTTTATTTTTCCTGCAGGCTGGTGAACAAACCACAGTGTTCTCCTATTTCCATACCCCCCGCCATCCCCATCAGCTTTGGGGTTACAAGTGCATGCAGCCATGCTTAGCTTTTTAAATGGGTGCTGGGTACCTGAACTCAGTTCCCCAATACTTCCCAGTAAGCTATCTCCCCTGCTCACAGACATTGTTTGATGGCCTCTCCTCAGCCAAGTCTGTAAAAGTCCACATTGTTTGTTTAAGTGGCTGCTTGGAATTCCATTTTGTGTCAGTTTTTTCCACTCAGTTCCCAGATGATGGAGAGTTCAGCTGTGTCTCCCTCAACCTGGCGCTGTAGTTAGTGTAAGTTGCCCCTCTGTAGAACTCACGCCTGGCTGTGAACCTGCTGGGGCCAAGGGGCTTCCTAAACTGTGTAGCACAGAACCAAATGACCTTCCCAGAGAACCGTGCAGTATGTGACCCGCGTACAGCCCCCACACACATTCCATGGCAGTCCCTTGATAAGGTCTCCCTCTGTGACTGCCCGGGAGTCCCAGATGCTCATCCAGCTGGAAGCATGTCTGAGTGAGGACAGTTTCCATCAGATGGTCCCCAAAGCTGATGCTCACACTCCGCCCCATGCCTGGTGCTGTCGCCTTCCCTATTGTTCCTAGTGGGCTGACTGTGGGGCGCAGTGGTTCTTCGAGGCCTCCGATTCCTAGAGTCCAGTCCAGAACAACCTTTTCTTTCCACTTTGAAAAACCAGAGAATGAGTCATCTGCCAAAGAAACAAGGCCAAATATGTCAACAAAGACATTACCCCTGCCAGACAGCAGCGAGCCCAGGCTTCAGGCAGCCAGGATGAAAGCGTTTGAGGTCCAGCCAGCTGTCCCTGGCACTGAGTGCCCTTCAGAGCACTTTAATAGAAAGGGGCTCCGGTTGCTCAGGGCAACCAGGAGGAGGAGTGCAATGGCCCAGGTGGCTGGAAACTCAGCTGGGCGGCAGAAAATATCCATCACTCCCGTCGGAATCCTGAGCCCTAGAAGCAGGCTCTGACCCACGGCCACTACTGAGCACCTGCCGTGAATCAGGCCTTGTGCTAGACAGGAAAAGGTTCACAGGTGCCCTACACATAATCACCCCCCCCAACACACATGCCCCATATGTGTTCCGTGGGGAGACCTGTTGAATGGTGACTTTTAGTGTCTATCTTCAAGCTGAGGTTAATGGGAGAGGGAGTATGCAAGATCAAAGGCAAAAAAGCATCCCTTCTTGGAACAGGGGTCCTCGCCCAGACTACTTCCTGCTTCCGAAGCCAGAGAGGGTCAGAGGGCTCAAGAGTTGTGTGAGAAAGAATCCATGTCCTCTCTCAGTAAGAGAGTTCCCAGAGGAGCCCGAGGAGAGGTCACATGGTGATGGTGCTTCCTCTCCCAGCGCGTGGAAGCCTAGGGGAGTCTGGCCTGGCTGCTGAGCCTTTCCTTCGGCCCGAATGCAGCATCTCCCGCTTCTGTCCAGAAGGAGGGAGCCTTCGGGTGACTCATTCCAATAGAAACAGATGCCCTCAGGCAGATGATTGAGACCCGTGCAGAACCAAGCCCTGAGGTGGTACAGCTTTGGGGCAATACACCAGACCAGTTAGGTCCCCTCACCCACCCGGCAGTCCCAGCACTATCAGAAGCTGGGGAAGGCTGCTCACTCCTTCCAGACTGTGCACATGGTCAGCGCATGCTCAGGCCAGGGAGGACCATGGTCTCCATGGGAGGGAGGCGTGCTTTGCCCTCCTGGAGCCTGTGTGTGGGAAGGGGGGAAACAGAAAGAAAGTATAGAACAAACCATCCTAGGGATGGGGGCGGGGCAAGCAGCTTG
This sequence comes from Neodon shergylaensis, assembly GCA_025134845.1. Lineage (NCBI taxonomy): Eukaryota > Metazoa > Chordata > Mammalia > Rodentia > Cricetidae > Neodon > Neodon shergylaensis. The sequence goes on from JABTXL010003386.1 coordinate 1,338,881, forward strand.
AGGAGCCCTTAGGGCAGGACTTGAGACAGTCCTAGTTAGTTCCCTCTCGCTGTGATAAAGACTCTGACCAAAAACAGCTTAGGGAGGAAAGGGCTCATTTATCTTATAGCTTACAGTTCATTGCGGAGGGAAGCAGAGGCCACGGAGGAGTGCTGCTTACTGGCTTGCTTTTCCTGGTTTGCTCACCCTGCTTTCTTTAATTTTTTTTAATTTATTTTTATTTTATGTACATTGGTGTTTTACCTACGGGTATGTCCACATGAGTGCATCAAATCCCCCTGAAACAGGAGTTGCAGACAGCTGGGAGCTGCCATGTGGGTGCTGGGAATTAAACCCGGGTCCTCTGGAAGAGCAGCTGGTGCTCTTAACTGCTGAGCCATCTCTCCAGCCCATCACCCTGCTTTCTTATACAGCCGGGGACAACCTGCCCAGGGGTAGCGCTACCCACAATGGACTGACTCCTCCCACATCAATCTGCCCAACCTGATAGAGACATTTTCTCAACTGAAGTTCTCTCTTCCCAGATGAGTTCCGGTGACAAAAACAAAACAAAACAAAAACCCTGACCAGAACAATAGATGCAAGCAACATAAGAAACAGGTTCTCTCAGAGCTGGTGGTTAGAGGCCCCCCACGGGGAAATTTAGAGCAGAGTCAAAAGAAAGAAACAGTGTGAGTGTCAGAAACGTCAAGGGGAGGGGAGCCCCTTGAAGGAGGCTGTGGGCCTTGAACACCCTCCACCCCCACCCCCGACACACACACACAAGGAGACAATGTAACTAGGAGGGAGCCTGGGATCCATCATCCTCTTGGCCTTAAGGAAGCAACAAGAGTCAGCAGAGGAAGAGCAAATGCTTCTCTTTCCCTGGCTTCTGCTCTGTCTGTGGGTGTCTCTCTCGCTGATGCTAGGGTGTGTGCAATGCTGAACTGTACATCATCCGTCTGGTGCACAGAGTTCAGATCCACGGGAGGGCTCAGCTTAGGTCTTTGATGGAGGTGCCTGGAATAGCATCTAGCACAGGGGAGGAGGAGGGAGGGCAATGAATATGAATGAGAATATGGGTAGCTGGTGATGGATTGATAGACACATGCGTATACATCTACAAACAGAGACAGAGCTGGGCGTGTAGCTCAGTTGGTAGGGTGCTTGTGGGGCACACACACAAAGCCTTGTGCTCACCCCTTAGTACCACACAAACTGAGCACAGCGGCACACGCCTGAAATCCCAGAGCTCAGGAGGTGGAGACAAGAGGGCCAGGAGTTCAAGGTACCATATACATATGTATGCATATGGCTACATAGACAGTTTGAGGGCAAGCTATGTGAGATCCTGTCTCAAAGGAAAATTTAAAAAGGAAAAACATTTTTAAAAAAAGAATAGAGACAGAGATGCCTAGCTATATAAAAATTTCATAATTTCAGTTCACCTCGTGCTATATATTTGTCTTCGGTATCTATCTCTATAATCTAAAATGAACCAAAAGTTGCTATTTTAAAAATAGTTATAAAAAAGAGATCGTTGGGTTTTTTTTTCCCCTTTCTTGCCAGTTTGGCTGAGGCCTCCCCCTAGCAACTGTCAGACAACAGAAATCCGCTCTCAGCACCCCACCCCAGCCCCCCCACTTAATTATCCGCTTATCAATTGTCCATGCCCACTACGTCTTCCCTATGTACTCCCCCACACTGTCTGTCCCCTCATCCTGGGGTACAAAACCCAGGACAGTGGGGACCTGCCAGCGCCACTCACTGAAGGAGCCGCAGAGCCTAGCGCGAGCCTAGCAGTCACGGAGTGAATGAATGAGAACAGAGACAGGGTCTCGGGTAACCCAGCCTGGCCTCAAACTCACTCTGTAGCCAGGAAGGACTTCTGATTCTTCCACGTCCACCTCCCAAGTGCTGGGATCACAGGCGAGTGTGGCTTCACCCAGTCTATACAGTGCTGGGGATGGAGTTCTGGGTTTTGTGTATGTTCAATAAGCACTCTGCCTTACTGGGGTGCATGTCCTCGGAGCACAACCTTCAATGACCTTCCTTGTCTGTGCCCTGAGGAAGCCTCAGTCTAGTCTCTAACGGTCCCATGGGACCCACATGTGGCCAGCAGCTACCATACTGCGTGAGGCAGGCATGGAACGTCCTGTTGTAGCTGCCACAGGATCTAGAGATCCTGGAGTCTCAGAGACAGGTCTCTCCAGACCAGCCAAGTCCAGGCTGTCCAGTACCCCCAAGCAGACAGGAGAAAACCATTCTTGTTACACACACACACGCACACACAATTTTTAAAGTATTAAAAATAATTCTTTTTAAAAAGTTACTATTCGGGTGCACACCTTTAATCCCAGCATTCAGGGAGGCAGAGGCAGGTGGATCTCTGTGAGTTTGAGGTCAGCCTGGTCTACATAGTAAGTTCCAGGACAGCCAGAGATACACAAAGAAACCCTGTCTCAGGGGGAAAAAAGTTACTGTTCAGAACAAGATCAGATTTTTAACAAACGGAGACCCAAAGCTGGATGGGGTGACACACATCTTTAATCCCAGCATTCGGGAGGCTGGTAGAGCTCTGAGCTCAAGGCTAGCCTGGTCTACGTTGTAAGTTCCAGGATAGCCAGTGCTATGAAGAGAGACCCTGTCTCAAAAAAAAAAAAAAGTTAAGAAGGCACAGTCATGAAAGACCATTAGAAGAAGAAATAAGGGCTACAGAGACGGAGTCTGGGGGTGTTTTTATTCATAGTACCACTAAGCAGGAAGAGGACTCAGAAACCCTCCTACACGGGACTTGATATTTGCGATGAAAAATGTAAATCCCTTCCCTGCTGAAGCTCTCGTGGCATTTTCCAGAAGTGCTGAGTGGCAGGGTTCCCACTGAACAGGAATTGTTCATGTCCCTGGGAATCTGAGGGAAATACCTGGACCCTTATGGAGCTGCTGTCTGTGCCACCCTGTCTCCAGGAGCAGTTCTTCAGTGACCTGGGGGCCAAGTGCAAAGGGTCTCGACACGAGGAAGTCATCCAGCGGCAGAGAAAGGCCTTGTCGGAACTCCGGATACGAATCAAAGAACTGGAGAAGGCCAACTCCTCCAGTAAGTTCTCTGCTCCTTAGTCCCAGCTTGGGGGCCCCAGAGCCTGGATTACACTAACAGTGATGGGCCAGGCCCCGCCTCAGAGTCAAGTGCAGGCCCTGATGTTAAATAAATAGGACACAAAAAGCTCACTGTTGTCCTCCTCCTTATTTCACTGTGGCCTGGTGGGAACTTTGTCATAGTCTAAAGCTACCTGAATTTGAGCCCCGGGGTGCCTCTTAGAGTGCCTCATTCAGAAAGGCTGGCATTGGCTCCGACTGGGCAGCTGGTGGCCAAGCAAGGTACTGAGCACCGGGTGTCCCAGTACAAATCCCATCCTCATCTCTGCACCTGAAAGGCCTTAGGTGACGTTCACCTCTGCAGTGACAGCTTGGGGGCCAAAGCCTCATACTCAGTGTGTGGCCTTGGGCAAATCATTTAATTTCTCTAGGCCTTGGTTTCCTCATCTGCCAGAGAGGTCATGAGGATTAAAAACAGTCCTGTGGTGAGTTGTCCCGTAAGCCATAGCTACAGCGATGCTATGAAATGATGCCTTCCTGAGTCTAAATCATTTCTTTTGTAGATCATAAGGACCATGCGAATGAATCGTTCCTAGAACTAAAGACTCTGAGAATGGAAAAAAATGTACAGAAAATACTATTAGACGCAAAGCCTGACTTGACAACTCTCTCAAGAATAGAGATCCGATCGGTAACCAAAAATCGTTTATCTCTGCAGTGACTGACACGAGAGGGTGGGCATTAGGGCTGATGTGAGCTGAGCTGCAAGCCAGTGTGTTGGAGGTTCAGGGCCAGGGCCTCCCTGATAAGCAGGTGTCTGTCTGCATACACCCGCCAGTGAGTCTCTGGATAGTGGCACAGACAGTGGCCTCCATCTGCACGGTACAGTCTGTCACAGCTTTGACTCTGAGCCACACTGGTCACTGAAGCACAAAGGACTCCTCCTTTTCCCATGAGATGTGACATCCTGCAGAAAATGTCCAACAGGCTGATTCAGGAGACTATGTCGTGAGTTTGTCAAAGTCTGCTGTTCCCTGGAACCCAAAGGCATGAACACATACAAGCAGAAGGATACTGGGATGGGAGAGCCAGAGAGTCCTGTGATGGGGTCCAGCCTGCATGCTGTGTGTCCCCCAGCAAGGCTTTGACGAAACCCTGAAAGGAGAGCCAGGTGCATCAACACACACCTGTAGTCCCAGGACTCAGGAGTCCAGGCAGGAATATCAGGGGTACAGGTCGCGCTTGATGACATGCTAAATTTTAGGACTACCAAGGCTACTTATGACCATCTCAACAACAACAAAAATCAAGGTAACTCTACGGATGCTTTGGCCAGAGCCTGACTCAGAATTTATACTACATAATAGGTAGCTGTTATTGCTAAATACTATCCAAGGAAGGAGTGGGACCTTAGATAACAAGATTCTCGGGAGTGATTGTGACATTAAAAGTGACCTTACAACCTAAAGGATGTTAGACTAAGTAGCTGATGGACACATGACAATGGACAGCTCAGGTCAGTGTGTCAATCGCAGGACCCACCGACGACATACTGGCTGACACACTAAGAATAAGACATGTGGAAGCTTCTAAAATGAACACCAGAGTTGTCCTATCTGAACCAATATCCTATCTAACTATCTTTCTGGGCATTTACCAGCATTGGATGTGAATGTATTTGAAGTGAGCTAGTTTTCTTAATAAAAATCGCACACCCCGTCTCCAGGGTTGGGTATGGAGGGACAGCTTCCAGATGGCAGGTCAGCTAGATCTCATGGCCTGACTCTGCTCCCCAGACAGACCAGTCCCCTTGAGGATGACCCTCTACTGCCAGTACACAGCAGGGTACCTCCCAACTCTGCTTTTCAAAGCCCTGATCCTCCAAGGTTGGGAGCGATTCGATTTCTAAGAGGAGTAGGAAGGAAGGAAAGCCCGAACGGATGGAGCGCTTGCTGTGTGCTGAGCATGAGCTGCGCCCTTCAGATGCTCGGTGAATCCTCGCAGCAGCTGGGCTGTCGCATTTCCACTGTCCCTATGTTGCAGATGAAGAATTAAGGTTTCAGAAGCCAAGTGCCTCATCCAAGGTCACAGAGATACAGAAGGATGGAGCCTGTTCTCTGTCCCTGGCTGTCAGTCTGCAGAGAAGGATGAAAAGGGGGCGGGTCCCAGAGAGGGGTGGAGAGGACTCTGCTCGGTTTACTGTCATCTTCAAAGCCATGAGGGCTGGGGAGATGGCTCAATGGGTGAGAGCATTTGCTCTTCAAACATGAGGATCTGAGTTCAAATCCCCAGTGTCCATGGAAAGAGCGGGGCCCGCCCACACACCCACCTCTAACTCCAACATTATGAGAGATGGAGACAGGGTTATCACTGAGTCTTGCCAGCCTAGCTCCAGGTTCAGTGAGGGACCCTGTCTCAATGGAATAAGGCAGAGAGTGACAGAGCAGGACACCCAACCTCCTCTGGCCTCCACACACACACATGGGTTATACACACCTGGACATACATACATCATTCATGTGTTCACACACACACACACACACAATCTTTTCTTATTTCAGTATATTACCATTTCTCCTCTTACCAATTGTCAAGCCACAGTTACCACTGTCAAGCCTTTCTGGTTTTATGGTCAGGGTCTCCTTGGGTGCTCTTTTGATCTCCAGGGGTCACTTGGCAGCACCTGCAGATGCTAAGGACCAACCAAGATGCCTGTGATGTGCCTACTGAATGCTAGGGTCCACTTGGGTCCTGACGAGGTGTGTGTGCCACGGCTGCTCAAGGCTCTCTGATTCTCTGCCTGGCCTGGTTTCTGTCCCATGCTTCCAGTTGGAGCACCCAGAGGCCAGCTGGCTGATGCAGAACATAGCAAGATCTTGCACAGCTGGATGACCCGGCCCACATCATCTCAGGAAATAGTCCAAGGGAGCCTCACCCACCCAGAAAACACTGGGGCCACACCTTCTGAAGGACTCGCTTCTGTCGTGTGAAAATGAGGTTCCTCTAACAAAAGGAGAACACATTGTTCCTGTGTAGCTGTCATTCATTCCTTAGGCACATCTTGTGCCACTGTGTGACCAGTGACTGCCATGCTAGGCACAGGAGTTGGGTACACACAGACGGCAGCATGGTCCCCATTCTATGGAGCATGTCACTTTGGCCAGGGCTTCTGAACACTGACACAATATTTGGGTCAAGGGCTGGGATACTTTAATTGGTAAAGTAATTGCCACACAAATATGGTGACTTGAGTCTGATCCCCAGAACCCACATTAAAAAGGGGGGAGCATGGTGGTGCATACCTTTAATCCCAGCACTTGCGAGGCAGAGGCAGGCGGACCTCTGTGAGTTCGAGGCCAGGCTGGTCTACAGAGTGAGTCCAGACTAGCCAGAGGTACACAGTGAAACCCTGTCTCAAAAAAAAAAAGAAAAGAAAAGAAAAGAGCTGAGCACTGTAGTGTGCTCTTGAAATCCCAGTGCTGGGGAAGTGAAGACCGAAGGATTTCTGGGGATCAACAAGCCTCAGGACCTGTTGAGAGACACTGTATCAAAGAACAAGATGGAGGACGGACAGCTTCTGAGAAATGGCACATGAGGTTGGCCACTGGCCTCCGTCTCCACACACACCATATCTAGGGTCAGATGACTCCAGGCCAGTTTGACTGGGGACTGTCTGGTTCAGTGGCAACCTCATCATCCTCCCTTTGGGTTCCAGTAGCACTTGCCCTCTTCAGATGAGCCCAGACATCACTAACAACCCGGAAAAGTGGGGTGCAAACTTAACCTTGCTAAGAGACACTGTTCTAGAGTGGGGTGCAAACTTAACCCTGCTAAGAGACACTGTTCTAGAGTGGGGTGCAAACTTAACCCGGATGAGAGACTCTGTTCTAGAGTGAAGACATCAGAGGAGAAACTGGCAGGCATATAACAAAGCCAATGACCAATAATTCCATCTAGATGGTCAGGAATAGAGATAAGAAACCTGTGGAAACCCTCTTCCACAGTCACACAGGGTCCTAGATTCCTCATGGCTGACACCAATAGACCACCAAGGGCGTGTTCATTTCTCTCTCATTTCAGCCTCAGAATGGCCTTTTCAGCTCGACCTCCAACTTGGCTGTTGAGAAGTCCATGAAAACAGATGCTGCAGAAGCCTTAGAACTCAGCGAGAAGCTGGTGTGTGCATGCGCCGTCCCTTCCCTTCCCTTCCTTTCTGCCCAGCACTGGTCCCCACATGTCATCACCATTAACCACAGGGCTGTTTACTAAGTATTAACCTCTGAATCTTATTGAGCCATTCTAATAACTCAGCCAGACCCGGCTGCTACCCAGCATGGGTCAGGAATCAACACATAGGCCAATTCCTTGAAAGCTCCATCATTAGAACGAGTGTTAAAGTCTGTTGCCAATCTCCACCCATTCCGGAAAGGACTTATTGTACATGGCTGTGGGGGACACGAAAGACCTGACTGCAGTCACTTCCGACATACTGGTTTGCTTCCTCCGGCTGCAAAGAATGCGCTAGAGTCAACGCCAGCCTCCCGATGGCCTCCAGGCAGCCCCTAGCGCTGCCCTCACCAGCACCCCATCTCCTTGCAGTACATGGACATGAGCAAGACGCTTGGCAGCCTGATGAACATCAAGGACATGTCCGGCCACGTGAACTTGAAACACGTCTCGCCCAAAGAGCGTGAGAGGATCAACCACCTCCGGCAGAAGGACCTGGACCTGGTATTTGATAAGATCACTCAGCTCAAGAACCGGCTTCAGAGGAAAGAGGAACTCCTGCGGGGATGCGAGCGGGAACTGGAGCAGCTCAGGTACCGCCACTGCCTGTGGTCCCTGCCTCAGCATGGACAGCAAGGCGCTGCCTGGGCTGGGACAAGTCAGAGGCCGGGATGCAGATTAAGGAAAAACACCAATTGGGGGACATGACCTCCTGGAGCCTAGCAGGCGTTAAGCCCTGAGTTCCATCCCAGTGCATAAAACTTGGCACAAAGTCTGTTCACATCTATAATCCCAGCACTCAGGAGGTAGAGGCAGGAAGATCAGGAGTTCAAAGCCATCTTCTGCTACACAGAAATTTCAAAGCAAACCTGGGTAGCATGCAACCCTGTCTCACGATAATAAAAGGTTTGAGATGGTTCTATAGGCAAAAACACTTGTCCCACAATGGCAAAGAACTGAGTTTGAATCTTCAGGATCCATATACGAACAGTAGCAGGGGTGTCCATAGTTCTATTGTTCCTGTGGGAAGGTGGGAGGCAGAAATGGGGTTCATTGTTCTGGCACACAAAACAGAAAAGCAGCAGAGAGATCCTGCCTTGAACAAGACAAGGGCCCCATACCTGAGTTTATCCTCCGGCTTCCACACATGCGTGCTCCCATTCACACACACATGAACCTTGATTTCACACAGACTTGCAGGTCCCCACCCGCACCCTAGAGCACTGGAAAGGCCGGCCATCTTGAGCCATTCAATGCTGTCCATGTCCAGTGTGTTCTGCACTCTCGTCCCCAAGTCTTTGTCACGATCTCAGAAGTCAGCTCCATATGGAAGGATCTAGAGAGGCTGGGGCCTTGATGGCGAGTGGGGACGCTAAGGGGAAACGGCACTCTGTCTGTCCATGCACCCAGGCAGAGCAAAGTGTCCATCCAGATGTACCAGGCGCAGGTGGCAAAGCTGGAGGATGACGTCTACAAAGAAGCCGAGGAGAAGGCGCTGCTGAAGGAGGCCCTGGAGCGCACAGAGCAGCAGCTGTACCAGGAGAGGAGGCTCAACAGGGCCTTCAGGCAGCAGAAGGTGAGCCATTTGGCCCCTTAGAAAGGACAGCTGGGAGTGGGGGGCACACGCCTGAGGATCTCTGTGAGTTCAAGGCCAGCCTGGTCTACAGAGTGAGTTCCAGGACAGCCAGGGCTACACAGAAAACTCCGCCTCAAAAAGAAAAAGGAAATGCTATTACAATCCCAGGAAGACCCCCACAGTGCAGAAGGTGGCAGAATAGCTTTTCCGGCCAACAAACCTAGTTGGGCTCAGCACTCTGCTCTCCACCACCTGCTTTGAGATGTTAAGCAGGTTCTTAACCTCGCCGGTTTACAGCGTCTATTGGTGCTGTTTCTAACTGCATCTGTTTATTTCACTGTCTGTGCATGGGCGTGCACGTGCTACAGTGCACGTGTGGGTGTCAGAGGACAATTTCGGCAGCTAGTTCTTTCCCTCTACCGTGTGGGTCCTGAGGATCAAACTCAGGTTGCCGGGCTTGGCAGTAGACACCTTCACCCTCTGAGCCACGGCAGCAGCCCCCTCAGCTCTTGCTAGGACAGAACAGACCTCAGGCTCGGATCAGACTAACAAGGAAATTAACCACAGCCACCATCTCTTCATGATGGGTCAGGCCCACGGCTCCATCTCCACTTTACAGCCGTGGCCATATACTAGTGTCATCAAAGGGCCTTCCCGGTGAGGGCCATGGCCCTGATTTTTTTTTTCCAGATGAAGAAATGGTGCCTCAGTGGGTTGAGAGACCAGGGCTGGGGATGGGATGTAGCTCGGCTGGTTGAGTGTTTGCCGAGCATTCATTCCCAAAGCCCTGGGTCAGATCCCCAGCACTGCATAAACCCACTGCATAAACCCGGTGTGGTGATGCCTGCCTGTGAGCCCAGACTCAGGAGGAGAGACAGGAGGGTTAAGAGTACATAGCCAGCCAGCCCAGACTCAGGAGGAGAGAGAGACAGGAGGGTTAAGAGT
>JABTXL010003386.1:1348713-1366752 GCA_025134845.1 Neodon shergylaensis
CAGCCAGCCCAGACTCAGGAGGAGAGAGAGACAGGAGGGTTAAGAGTGCATAGCCATGTTTGGGGCCCACCTGAGCCACATGAGATGAGCCCCTGTCTAAAAGAATAAGAAAAAAAAAGTAAAAACAGAGGGTTGAGAGGTTGGCCCAGGTTCACACAGTGGCTGGTAAATAGGGCTGTACCATGGCCCCAGGCGTCTCCCCTGATTCCTGTATGCTGGGCTGTCCCCAAGATTCCCCTTGTAATTATCTTTTTCAACTTTGGAGCTGCATGTTTATGTGTGGGTGGACATGTGTATACACACACACACACATATATGTATAGATACATATATATATGAGTGTTTACATGTGTGCAAGTATGCAAATATTCATGACAATGGACACACTTGTATATGTGTGACTGTAACAGGGTATGCGTCTGTGTTGGCACAGACATACACATGATTCTTCTGTGTACATCAACATGGATGTGACACTGTGGGGTGGGGGTGAGCTCTGAGGAGGCCAGGACATCAAAAGAAGATGCCCCTCCCCATCCAGGAAGCTTTACTGGGGGCAGGGGCAGAGTCACTGGAGAAGCCCAGCCCTGCCCAGCAGAGAAAGCAGCCCCAAACACTGCTTGCACACTCATTCTTTTGAATTAAACATCACAAGTCTCCACATGTGTGTGCCAGGGGCTACCCTAGGCAGATCACAGGGGCCTTTGGCACTGAGCCATGCCAGGACAGCTGAAGCAATGACAAGAGGCTGAACTTGCCAGGGTGCCCACTTCTTCCCAAGGTGCCCCCTGAGACTTGGCAGCCCAGGTCCTCGAGATCAGACTCAAAACCACATAGAGGGCCCCTCAACAGCCCATTGTGGTGTGCTGGCTGAAAAATCTAAGAACTTGGAGATTTGCATAATCAGTGTCGTATGCATTATTCATGAGCCGCCTCCTTCACACACAATGCGGCCGCCCAGCCCGTTGGCACCAGACATCCTGCGTGGGTGACCTGAACCGGTCCAGTTGAACCTGCAGCAGGGGTCCCCGCAGAGCTAAGGCTGGAGCCTTGCAAATTCTCGGGCTTTACAGTCTGGAGAGAGAGAGAAATGGAGCTGCAGCACGGCCACGTCGAGCTGATAAACGTCACGCTCCACCCGGGGTCACGTGATGCCTGCTGCTGGGCGCGCTTCACCCGGGGTCACGTGTGCGTGCTGCTGGGCGCGCGCTTACTCCATCCTGCACCTGCTGCATTCCGCAGCTTGCAAGGGGCTCAGCCTGGGGCGGCAGGCTCAGAGGAGAACCGAGACTGACAAAGGGCCGCAATGCTAGGCAGCCCAGCAACAGAACAGAACCCCCACCACGCCCTCAGCCTCACAGGCCCCTGTGACCGCTACACTCCCCTGATTGCCAGGGTGGTGGGGGTGTCACTCTAGGGCTCTGCTTGTCATAACAGGCCTGTGACTCTGTGTATTGTCAGAGACTCTTGTTTGCTAAGGGAAAAGAAATTCGAAGTCATCTGTCCATCCTAGGAGCGTATTTTCACTCAGGAGGCAGGGCAGGTGTTCCCTGGGAGTCTGAGGCCACCTGGTGAAAGCCTGTTTTTAAGGGAAGGGGTCTTAAAGGAAAATCAATACTTTAAGAAAAATTTTACATCTAATTTTTTCTCAAGGAGGCTTAACATTTTTCAAAGTCTCCTTTGTAATATCATAAACATGGACTGGTTGGGCCCGGGGGAGGAAAACTTCCCGTCTGGAGCTTAAGAACCACGCTGCTCCAAAACAGACAGACAGACAGACACATACACCACACACACACATACACCACACACACACATATACACAGACACAGAGACATACACATGCATAGACACACACCACATACACACACATGTACATGCATACACCAGTGTATTTTTAAAACACCCTTTTTTTCTTTTCTTGACTTTTCATTGATGTATAGGCCTTGCACGTGGCACCAGGTTACATGAGGACACTCTCCTGCACATAATACTATACATTATGCACACACACTCTCTCCCATAATCCTTCTTCTCAATCCCACAAGCCCCTTGGTCCCCTAGACATGTTTGGTCCTACTCTCGTATCATATAAACATACTCAATTTTATAATCTGTGTCTACAGAAAGCCCGGGAGGCACAGATGAGGGACAGCATTCACTGTTTGTCTTTCTGAGGGGGGCTTGACTGTCTGTAGACTAACACCTTCAACGGTGCGATGAAACACTAAGAAAACCCCCGTCCTGGACACACACACAGCCTGGGACCTCAGGGCTCTCTCTGTGGGACAATTGTACCGTGGCAATGCCCCTGGCTGCGCTCAGTCCTGTTCCATTTCCATATTCCCGGATAAGGTGGCTGTCTCAGAATGAAGAGGTCAACTTTGGAGTCAAACCATAGGGTCTGTGCCACCTCTGAGACCTAGTGACGAGTAGGTGACCATCCCACATCTCTGGCTTCTCAACTACGGCAGCGGCAAACAGGACCCACTTTGCAGGAGAGTGGGGAAGGGTATATGGCAGAATGCCGGCAGCACCCCAGAAAACTCAGACCTACAGGGAGAGAAAGGCAACTCCAGACGGTTGGGGCTGGTTCTGCCCCCTGCACAGCTGAGAGCCCAGCAAACCCCAAGGCTTTTCCTGCTCCCGTAGGGCTGGCAGCCCTATTATAAAGCAGTCTTTTCTAGTTGCTGAATGCAGCTGGGGCCTCAGCCAAGAAAGAGCAGATACTTTCCGTGAATGGCTCAGATGGGAATTTTCAATAGAAAGCTTTTGAACACCCGGGAGCTGCCCTCTGAGAAGCCTGTGAGCCCTTTCCCGGGCTTTGTCAGGCCTGGAAATGTGAGAACAGCTGCTATCAGTGGCTGCTTTAGCCAGGGGAGAAAACTTCACTCCTTTCCAGGCTCCAGCCTGTCAAATCCCAGCCCAGGGGGCTCGGGCGCTGCTGTTAGGAGCAGTCTCAGCTAGGCCGGAGCCCCCAGCCCCTCCCATGTCTTCAGGATGAGAATATAAACAGGGTACGGCTCACGGGGTTCAACTCAACCAGAGCACGGGCATAAAGCCTAAGCAGGTAGGATGTCCAGTGATACCTTTGGTCACTGCCATCATCCTTATTCTGTTTAATCAATTCACTTCTTTCTAAAATCGACGTGGACCCAGATATGGTCCAGATCCTCTTTGCCTCTGTCCCACTGTGGCCAAGGAGTAGAAACCAGTAGGCGTTGGGCAGGCGAGGTTGGCTTGTTAAATAAAGGCTCTCTTGAGTTATTCTCTAACCACCACATGAGCTCATAGCTCACACAGACACTAAATAAAAATAACAAATTAAATGAAAAAAAAAACGAAAGAAGTCACTAGGTATATTGGATGGGAATGGGTTGAGAGCCAGAGGATGGAGGCCGGAACATAAGATGCAGAGATGTGGTGCGGAGGATGGAGGGAAAGTGCTGAAGGGAGGGTTCTACCCTCCCACATGCCTCTTCTGAGAGCCTTGGGCCGTGAACCATAGCATCTCCCAGAAGTCCTCCTAGGTATACCCCAGGCTGGAACAAGACAGACTAAACACTCTTTCCCTCACCTGATATTTTCACTCAGGATCGAGTCGAGGCTCAAGAGAAAAAAGAGGCATCCTGCAGCTGTCCCTTCAAAGACAATGAGAGGCAGGTACGAAGCGAAGCGGCGAGATCGGGCAGCCCCGGGCCCAGTAGCCTGTCCTGGCAAGGATGAGAGCCCCACAGCAATGAACAGCAGCCCACCCTGCCCAGGGACACTGGCACCCCTCCCCGTCCTCCCTCCCAGCTTCACCCTGCCCACTGCCTACTGGCACTTTGGACAGAGGACCTAGGAGACAGGCAAGTGTCTAACCCAGGGTCCCGAAGTGTAAGAAAACCCAGGGCACTTTTGACTGATGGGACAAAACATCTTGGACACTGAATGACCTGGGGATTTGGAGACAAAGTCATGAGAAAAGAAGAAAGGGGGAGAGTGGGGGTATCCCAGGACCTCCAACCTAAGGGTGAAGGGCAAGGGGGTACAAAGTGGGACCCAGGATGGAGATGAAAGTCCCCGACTATAGCAGCCCTCACACCTGCATCAACTTTCACCTCACTCCAGGCTTCCTGGCAGCCAGGAAGTGGAGATCCATCCAACTTGGTCCCCAGTTCACACTGATCCCCAAATACAGTACATGAGCAGTTCCCAGTGTCCTCAGAACAAGGGCCATCCAGCGTATTCCCCTGGGAGGGGGTCTCCTGTGACATAATGGACCACACCCCTAAGAGTAGTCTTGGTGAAAAGCAACCCTGCATCCATGGAGTCAACACACCTGAGAGCAGCTCTTGATGTCCTCCCACCCCCATGAGTCCAGCTCCCCAGCTCTGCCCTTCAGGGCACGGCTATCTGCCAGCTGGCCTTCATTCACAAACAGATTCCAGAGCAGTGAGCTAGGGTTCCTCAGAGTCCTTGGGTTCCATGGGAAGGATGACGCTGACACCTCTGACCCCACATTAGCCAGAGTGGCTTCACTCCATACATTTTCTATGCCACATACTCGTGGGAGTTGAATTGGGTAAAGGGTTCTGCTGCAGAAAGAGGAGAAAACAGGAAAACAGGGAAAGAGAAAGGCACCCAAACCAGGGCTGGAGCTGCAGGTCAGTGGTAGAGCCCTTGCCTAGCATATGAAAAGCCCTGGGTTCCATCCCCAGTACTTTAAAAAAAAAAAAAAAAAGGAAGGTTTTAAATGGCCACTTTATAATACCACAGACCCTAGATAGTGGTCATTGTCCAAGCCCAGGCCCCTTAAGCCAGGTTTGTGACATGCGTGTGTGCATATGCATTTGTGAGCATGTGTGCACATGTGCATGGGGGGTGAATGTGTGCATGTGTGTTTGTGTGCGTGCATGTGTGTGTGTGCGTGTATGTGTGTATTGGTGTGCATGCCTGCATGTGTGCATATGCATGTGTGCATGCCTGCATGTGTGCATATGCATGTGTGTGCGTGCATGTGTGTGTGTGTGCGTGTGTGTGTGTGGCAGGCCAAGATGTGCAGTTGCCTACAGAGGCCAGAAGGCATGGGCTATCTTGGAGCTGGAGTTACAGGCAGTTGGTCCTAAGCCTCTAACAGGGACCCTGGGAACCAAACTCAAGTCCCCTAAAGAGCAGTCCGAGCTCCTAACAGCCATCTCTCCAGCCCCGACGTGATAAATATTGAACAACTGCAAGCTCAAGGCCCCCTAAGTACAAAATACCCAGAGGGCAGCTGCCAGCTAAATTCAGGCCTCAGAGAGTTCCGGGGACAGCTGTTTGGAGAGTACAGAAGAGACTGACACGCATTCACTCTGCCTGTCCCAGGAGACAGCCCCCACTCCCTCCCTCCGTGGGGCTTGGGGAGAGCCTGGTGGGGCTGCCAGAGTAGGAGGGGAAAGTAAACACGACACCCAATTACAGCTGAATTTCATGGGGGGTTGTTCTTCTGCAGTGTTGGGGTAGAACCTAGGGCCGCTTGCCTGCTGGGAGCATGCTCTACTACAGAGCCACGCCCTCTGCCTTTTGAACTCAGATAAACAACAACTAGTAATTTAGTCTATGTATGTCCCGAACACTGAACGGGGGATATATTTTCATAGAGATGTGCTTTCTTTACGAAGCTGGACCTTTTTCTCTGGCAGTCCACCATTGATTGGACACCAGAAACAGCTGTCACCAATAGCTGCCCACAGGTGTGCTTCAGCGGGCTTGCGGGATGTATTTTGCTTTTTTTGCTTTGCGGTTTGGGTGGTGGTGTTGTTTAGCTTCTCTGAGAATCTTGTGAAACAAGAACAGAAGCCCAAAAGTCCGTCCACCACCTCCTTCCCAGCTTCTTAGGAAGGACCCAGGCCCCTGGTCCGTAGTTCACCCAATCTCTCTTCCTCTTCCTCCACCCAGAGCCCTAAAGGTGGCTATCTTTAGGGTGTTCAGAGCTTTCTGGGAACTCCCTGTCCCTAACAGCACTTTGGATTTACTTGCTGACCTCTGACCAGGAGGTCCCAGCTTACCCCTCCCTCTGGTACCCCTGAACCTCTGAAGGGTCTCTCTCTTCCCGGAATTACCCCAGGTAGGCTCTGGAAGACACCAGGGCCGACACTTCTGAATCTGAACAGCCTGCAGGACTGGGGTGGCAGTGGCTTCCCAACAGGCGATCCCCAGAGAGCAGGGCAGTCACTGTGGTCTCCTTAGGCCTGCACCATATGGCCCCCTGAGTCCTCTGTCCCACTGTGCTGCAAGGCCCTGCCACCAGCAGAAGTAGCTTTGCCCCTAAAAAGGGTCTATGTTCTCTGGGAGAGCCCTCAGTCTCCTCCTAGCAAGAATCTAATCAGAGATCCCTAACCGGCTACGCTGGAGCCCCTGTACTCCCAAAGCAGCACCACCCCTACTGCAAGCGAATGTGTCACTTCCTGCCCCCTCTTCCAAAAAACAGGCCCAACATACGAACAGCATCTTAAAATAGAGAGGAATCCATTCTCCCTGACGCAAAAGGCAATGCAAGTCTATACTAAATGCTGTCACTGTCTTTTTTGTGTTAAAGAGACGCATATTTGTAGAGATGGTCAAGAGAAAGATGCAGAACTCCAATCTCCAGGTGAGCGGGAAAGAGAGGAACCGGTTAGCCTCAGCAGCGCATGGCATCTCCCCCACCTCTGGGGCGGGGGTTAACCTCACCCACAGAGCAGAGGTCTAAGGCTCAGAGACGGAGGTGTCCCCAGCCACACAGTTAATGAGGAGATATTGGGTATTCCGGGCCAGTAAACTTACCACAGTTCCGGTAAGCATTTCTCTCCAATTCCGAGAGAACACCACCTAAAATATTCTTTTTTAAGAGCTGAGAATCAAGACTTTGACATTTTCAATAGACCAAACCATCGCAGTTGCGATCCAGCCCTTCCTGGAATTGCCCCAATAGGCACTCTGCCTTGCTGAAAGCAGAGGCAAGCTTGTGGAAGCCTGGGGAGAGACGCACTTCCTCTGTACGCGAAAGGGGAGGTAAATCTGTCAGAGATTCAGGGGTGCAAATGAAGGAGACATAGCACCCCCCCCAGTATGTCCTGGCCTCAGTGCTCAAACACACACACACACACACACAGTATCACCCTCGACAGCCTGAAGAGTTCTCTTGAGCTTCAGGGACCTCAACTCAGGCTAAACCAGGATTCAGAGCATCAGTGATGAAAAGCACTTCAAGACAAGCCAGTTTATAAAGCAGAATTGGAGATTTTCGATTTTAGTACAGAGAGTTTCATGTAGGTTTCAGCACAAAGGTTAGGTCAGACATACTCAAGTGTGGGTGTGGCTCCTCAGGGAAGAGTCAAGGTTCACCCTGTGCTTTCTGACCCTGCCTGCTTACCTGGTAAAGTTTCCTCCGGCGTCTGTCTCTGGCCGGGCGACATGGCTTTTCCTTGACTCTGCCTAGTTTTTCCCAGCATTTAGTCTAGTTTTCCCACCTAGCTCTATTCTGTTAAGCCATTGGCATTTTTTTATTAACCAATGGCAATAAAACATATTCACAGCACACAGAGGGGAATCCCACATCACCCTCCCTTGCAGCCAATAGTCTTTTGTCATTGTTTGTGGGCTACATGCCAAAGTAGACATTTCTCTAGTTTTCTATGTTCTAAAACATCCCCTCGAGACCTAGGCTGGGCTACCACACTGCTGAGCATGGGGTAGGAAGCGTGAACACCAGGTTTCACACCATGACAGATATGAGCTGAGAGCCTAGAATGTGGCAAATGAGGGCAGGTGTGGAGGTTAATCGTACATCCCCCAAAGGGGCAATGTGACCTCCAAGGGGGCAGACATAAATTCTTTATGTGTAAATCACATACATGAAAACACACATATGCACACATATGCACACATGCACACAAACTTTCTTAGCACTGACATATATATGTGCACGTGCATAATACATGTATGCATACATGAATACCATACATGACATTTTCATACAGTTGAGAGAGCATAGGGAAAGATACCCACAGTGTCAGCAAGGGGTGATAATGAATGAAGGGTTGGCAAGGGAACCGGATCAGAACACTCACAAGCCTTCCTCGCTTAGCCTCGGAACTATTTTTTTTTTTTTTTTGTTAAGCGGATGCAAGGGCTAATAATTACTTTGGTCAAAGGGCTGGGAAGGCAAAGGTCAGTGGGCAGAGTTCAGAGCCTCTTTCAAGGGGTCCCACCCAGTCAGAGGCCACAGAGGCATGTGGGGAGACGGCTAAGGCATCCGTGGTTGCTTGGGAACGGCTTGGCCTTGCGGTTTGCCAGAAAAAGCCGACCCAGTGTATAATTTCCACCTGGGCAGCACTGCTGCAGTCTGGGTTCTGTCCCTTAGGGTGTGGACTGTGATCCCAAAGATGGCAGACTGAACACTGGGTGCTGTCTGTCTGGAGGCCATCTCGGGCTGGGCTCTGCCAGGGCTCTGCCCCTTCCTGTTTACATCAGCCGGTCCAAAGTTGGCAGCTACCTCCTCTGCGCAGGTCTGTGAGCACACCTGCCTTCTGCTGGCCCTTCCCTTGTCAAGCCAAATAGACACCAAAAGTCCCTTCTTCCCCCACTCTTGGCAGACACGGGGGTGGCACCACCTGGACCTGGAACTCTATTTTTAATAAACATCTTTCTGGCTCTGGTGCCACAACAGGTTGGGGCAGCGGCATTTGGGAACCGCCTGCAGGTGGCAGCTTTATTGAAACCCCAGTGAAAGAAACACGAAGAACAGATCTTGGTTGCTGTCTGGCTGCTTCCTCCCTGGGTGTCAGGTCATAGTGGCCGAGTGGCCTTCTGTACCGGCTTTCCGCCCCTGAATGAATCCTGAATGCAGGTTCTCAGAACATATTCAAGGGCTGGGTACAGTAGGCAGCACAGGTCTGTAATCCTAGCACTTGGAGGTAGAAGCAGGAGGATCAGGGATTCAAGGCTAGCCTGGGCTATCTACCATTTCAAGGCCAACCTGGACTACATATTTTTGTGGGGGAAGGGGCCTCAAAACAGGGTTTCTCAGTGTAATAGTCCTGGCTGTCCTGGAACTCGATTTGTAGACCAGGCTGGCCTTGAACTCACTGAGATCGACTTGCCTCTGCCTCCCAAGAGCTAGGATTACAGGTGTGCACCACCACTGCCTGGCAAAATCTTGTCTTAAGGAAACAAAACAAGGGCAGGAGAGTTGACTCCTTGGTTAAGAGCACTTGTTGCTCTGCAGATCATTGGGGTTCGATTCCCAACCCCCACGTGGGGGCTCACAGTCATCTTAACTCCATCTCCAGGGCATCCAGCACCCTCTTCTGACCTTGTCAGGTATCAGGCATGCGTGTGGGAGCACACACATCCTTACAAGCAAAACGCTCACACGCATAAAACAATACAATTATTTAAAACAAAACAAACATATAAGGCTCCCATCTGCCGCTCATCTGGGCCTCCTGAGGGTAATTTCAAAGCTGTCCTAAAGCACAAAGGGATCAAGAGATAGCGTTCCTGTCAAGATGTTTCCAGAGACTGGAGAGGCACCTCTGAATGTTAGGGCACTTAATACCAAGTTTAGTCCCCAGTACTCACAAGGTAGAGACAACAGACTCCTGCAATTTGGACTCTGCCTATATCCATGGCATGTACACATATGCAACACATATACACACATGCACATGCATGTACATACATGCCTACACACCCAAACAAATAAAACGTAATTAAAAAAATAATAATAATAAACTTTCCCAAGATGACTCCAAAGTCTCTGAGAAAGACAGGCCCCAGAGACTGTCGGTGGGAAGTGGGGGGAGGTGTCGCGTAGTGACAGCTGGAACTCACCATTACCAGCCAGCTCCCATTTGCCTTGGGGTGTGTGTATACTACTGCCTGCAGTCATATGTGAAGGAGACAGCAGGAAGCGTGCATCCTGCTAGATAGGAACTCAAAAGGCCAAGGTGTCCACAGAACATTGAGGGTGGTGTGCAAGAGGGCTTCTGGGACTGTGGTGACCTACCCACAAATGGGGAGATGTGTAGATGGAAACAGAGATGGGCGTCTTGTGAAAACCGAAGGAGAGGACCGGATGCTGTTCACACACACACACACACACACGTCTACTTGACTACAAACACGCACACTGCAGACCTCTTCCCAGTCACGTGACAGGAAGCGAGTGAACGACAGCTAGAGTCTGTAAACCCTGATCCTTGGAGCCACCATCATCCAAAAAGCCTGGCTGTGACCTGGGAGCAGCATCAGGCCTGTGGCTACCATGGTGTCCCCTGCAGAGGGAGTGAGAAGGACTCAGAAAGGAGTGAGGGCCCCCTGAAGAGTCTGCCGTGTTCTCTTGTCAAGCCATCAGAGCCAGAGGGACACCTTCAGTCCTGTGACAGCTATGCTGGACACACCCCACCCTAGGGGCAGCCCCCATCACACAGCTCCCATTTTCAAATATACGGCGTCCAGTACAGAGGGAAGGAAAGCAGTCCGCACGCTGCGAGCCGCAAGGATGCACTCACGCATGAGGCTTATTTTGGGGAGCGTGGCAGTGTGCAATCATTGTACCCCCTTGTTCATATCTGTAGGCATACATATTTTACTTTGTTCCACAAACAAAAACTGCATAAGGGTCTGGAATTGATGGCCCATCAGTTGAGAGCATGTACTGCTCTTGCAGAGGACTAGGGTTCGATTCCCAGCACCCACGGCAGGAATCTCACAAATGCCTAGAACTCCAGCTCCAGGGACAATCTGCTGCCTCTGGGCTCCTCAGGCACCTGTACATGTATGCATGTGCTCATAAACATATAGACTTACACTTAATTAAAAATGAGGCAAATTTAGCCAGGTGGTGGTGGCGCCTTTAATCCCAGCACTCGGGAGGCAGAGGCAGGCAGATCTCTGTGAGTTCGAGGCCAGCCTGGTCTACAAGAGCTAGCTCCAGGACAGGCTCCAAACCTACAGAGAAACCGTGTCACAAAAATAAAATAAAGTAAATTTTTTAAAAATACATAGGCCAGGGGCTGGAGAGATGGCTCAGTGGTTAAGAGCACTGTCTGCTCTTCCAGAGGTCCTGAGTTCAATCCCCAGCAACCACATGGTGGCTCCAAACCATCTGTAATGAGATCTGGCGCCCTCCTCTGGTGTGTGGGTATACATGGAGGCAGAAAGTTGTATACATAATAAATAAATAAATCTTTAAAAAAAAATACTTAGGCCATTTGGGGTTCTGACTACATTGACAAATTTTGTGCTTTTGTTCTTTTTGCTCATTGAAGGTTGGAAGCAAGAAAGTCACTCAGAAGACAGGCCAAGAAAAAGAGACAAAAAAGGAGGCGTGCAAGTCTAGCCAGAGTCTGTCGTTTGTTAAGTCGGGTGGAAAGAACTAGAAAACACACTGTCCCAGGGCTCATGTGATCCTGAGTGAGTCAGTCTGACTCTCCAGTAAGCCAGGGACTTTTAGAGCACGCTAAAGATGGCTGCTTGGTTGTTTGGCTTTCTAGATTAATATTTTGTACAGAATTATTTTGGGGTGTGTGGAGAGAGGATTTTTTAAAAAATATCTATAAATGTATGTACACTCAGGTATATAAAGAATATGTCTATAACCCAGACTCCTAGCCTTGTGGATAGAGTTGTGTGCCAAGAAACCCAACTGGAGCCACAGGGCAAAGGGGAAGCTTGGAGCACTTGACCACAGTATAATGAATTTATATCTGAGTTTATTATAATAAATTTAGAATGCCAATCAATTTCATTGCTTCTGTAATCCTGATCAACATGTCTACGGCACTTTGCAGTTCTCAACACACTTCTGAATTAATCCTTTCCCCAAACCCTTCATTCCTCCACTTCACAGACCAGGATGCCGAGCCCGGGAAGTTGGCTGGCCTGCCTACAGTCACTCAGTAAACACAGGAGCTGGGTTTGGAAGCCCGGTTTCTAATTTCCACATTGTCCATCCTGCTGAACTGAACGACCTTAGTTTTCCCAGTCTCTGGCTACAGGATAGACCTGTGACTCAGTCCCCAAAGAAGATGTATTCCATTTCCATGTGGTTCACAGAGACTCATTTCTCCTCTGGTGCCCTGCCTTCTGTCTACCCACCTGGCCTCATCACTGTCATTCTCTCTTGGCCTTGCAGCCAGCCACACCTAGGTAGGGAAAGAGCCAAAAAAAAAAAAGCACAAAAATAGATTGGTTTTGTTGTTGTTGTTGTTTTATTTTTGAAAGCCACAATAAAAATATTTTCATATTTTATTCTAGTTTCATTCTGCTGCTATGATAAAATACCCAGATGAAAAGGAACTCAGAGAATGAAGGGGTTTGTTTCAACTCATTTTCCCAGTGTCAAGGCAGGAACTTCAAACAGCTAGTCACACGATACCCACAGCAGAGAGACATGAGCATGTCTGCTCGCTTGCTTGAGTTCAGCTCAATTTCTCTACTGTCTTAGAGTTCAAGTACCCTTGCCTAGGGAATGGGGCCACCCACAGTGGGCTGGGTCTTCCCACGTCAGTTAACTTCACTAAGGCCACGCCCCATAACTACGCCAGCAGACCAAATCACAGTAGACAGTGTCTCCGTGACACTCTCTTCTCAGGCGACTCCAGGTGGGGTCAAGTCGACAAGGAAAGCTAACATCGTGTATTCTAAAACCAAACGCGGTCTTCATATTTGTTAAATACTTGGGGAACAGAGAAGAAACTCTTTGTGTGGTATTCCACATCAGGTGTGTTCAAAATCAGAGAGAAAGGTGAACTTGACTTGATCCTGATGATGTTCCTGAAGGACTGGAGAGACGGCCCAGTGGGTAAGAGCACTGGCAGCTTTTTAGACAACCCAGGTTTAGTTCCCAGCACTGGTCAGACAGCTGGCAGCCATCTGTAACTCCAGCTCCAAAGGATCTGACGCCCTGCCCTCTTCTGACCTCCACAGGCAACTGCTTACACAAGGTACACATAAGCACAAACACACAAATACACACACACAAAAATGTAATTAAAGAAAGGCTTTCTTAAAGCTCTTTTTAAAAAAATCTCAAAAACATTTTTTTTTTCATGAAGAACCTGAACTGAGCCATGCCTGTGATCCCAGCACTCCAGAGTCAGGGGAAGTGGCAGCAGGAGTTCAAGGTCATCCTCAAGGATGTAGCAAGTTTGGGGACTGTCTCAAAAGGAGGAGGTTGAGGAGATGGCTCAGTGCTCAAGCATGAGGGCCTGAGTTCAAAGCCCCAGGACCCAGGTAAAAAGCCAGGTGTGTCTGTCTGTACACTCTCCTGCACCCATAGTGATCTAAGGGATACACAGGAGGATTTCTGGGGCTCGCTGGCCACCAGCTTAGATCTTGGGTCAGTGAGAGACCCTGTCTTGGTGGAATAAGGTTAAAGTAATATAGAGTGAGACA
Organism: Neodon shergylaensis; assembly: GCA_025134845.1. NCBI lineage: Eukaryota > Metazoa > Chordata > Mammalia > Rodentia > Cricetidae > Neodon > Neodon shergylaensis. Next base: position 1,362,121 of record JABTXL010003386.1, read on the forward strand.
CCCACAGCCTTCTCTGGCTTCTGCATCAGTGCATACACGAGAGCTCACATCAACACACATATGCACACATCAAACACACATACACACATGCACACACAAGCACGTGTGCACACATCCACACATATGCACACATCAAACACACATGCACATACAAGTGCATACACACATATCCACACACATACACATATCACACACATACACACATAAGTACACGTGCACATATATGCACATATCAAACACACGTGTACATACAGGCACGCATGTACACACATGCACACACGTATGCACACATGCACACACAAGCACACTTCCACACATATGTGCTGCCCACACACCAGAACTGAATAATTTTATTGGCCCTTGTCCTCAAATGCCACACACCATGCCCCCGTGTCTGCGCTCTGTGCGCTGGCACCCAGTTCGCGAGCTTCGGGCAAGGGGGCTGGAGGTTAAAATACACAGACACAGACAGACAGACAGCGACATGGGTCATCCTTGAATTCCCCAAGAATGCCCCCTTTATTTTGTTCAGGGTCAGATTATCTAGAGATAGCCACACCCCAGCCAAACCCACCAGAAACCACTCTCCTGCCATCAGGAACTCCTGAAGGTCTCGTGCTCAGAGCAGCTGTAGGCACTCAGATCAGGGGATTACAAGAAATTCGGGATCTGGGGTCTCTCTGCTCCCAACACTCAAACTCCCAAACAGCAAGTTTTCATCCAAAAACCATTCTAGATCACTAAGTTAAGCTGCAGTCAGAGCAGCTGTCGCATATCTGAGAACCAAAGCCTGTAAACCACACCCTGCTTCTCTGTTGTACACGTGCATAGGATTTGCATGTGCTGAAGGTAAGCATGTAGGAATCTATTGGATTCTAGACTACTCAAGGGTCAGATTAGCCAGGATGGTGGCACAGGTGTGTGATCTCAGCACTCAGGAGGTAGCTGGGCATGAGGATTGCAAGAGTAAAGTCAAGCCTAGGTTAGATAGTAAGTTGAAGGCCAGCCTGAGCTATGTAGGAAGACCTTGTCTAAGGAAGGAAGGAAGGAAGGAAGGAAGGAAGGAAGGAAGGAAGGAAGAAAGTTGTGTGTGGTCAGTGAGATATGGCTCTGTAGTAGAGACATTGTCCAGCATCACGAAGAGAAAGGAAGAAGCGGTGGGGGGGGGGGTGGAAGGAAGGAGAATGGGAGGAAGGAGAGAGAGAGAGACATGATAATATTTTTTTCTCACCTTTACAACTGACCTCACTTCCTGACACCTGCTTTCCCCAGAGCAGCAACCCACATCAGATTTGCTGTATCATCAGCCAAAGCGGATGGTTATAGGCAATTTCCCTCCTGGCTCTACCATAGAGGACTGGTTATAACCAATCTGACTCTCTCCCAGTTCAACCATAACAGGCTGGTTATAACCAATCTGACTCCCTCCCAGTTCAACCATAGCAGACTGGTTATAACCAGTCTGACTCCTCCCCACCCTCTCCCCCAGTTCAAGCTGGGCCCATCAGCACCAGCATTTGGAAGTGGACACTGAGATGCTATTCAGGTCCTCAGTGAGTTGGAGATTAATGGTGATACAATGCTATCCCAGGGCTGGAGCAGCCGAACACTTGCATTCAGAGAAAAAGAAAGAGCAGATTCTCTGGAAGGGAAAGCCAGAATATGTATATATATATAGAGAGAGTCAAGGAGCCCCAGAAGCCCAGAGAGACAGCATGGGGCCAGTATAAAGAGAAGCCACTGGGAAGCAGATCCTATCTCTGCTTGGTCACTGTGTGGTCATCTCCTTCCTCTGCAATATAGGCTAAAAGCTGAACATCTTGGTTTTCCCTCCTCCCTTGCAGCTAGAACATACTACACAGAGCTGGACATTGTCACAGATGTCAGAGTCCCGGGAAGGCTTTGCTTCTGAAAGAGAAGGAAAAACCTGTCTTCAAATAACAATAGAGTAGAAAGGAAGAGGGTCACGGGGCACCTGGTGGCATCCGTGAACTCTAAGGCATGACTGGGCTGCCTGTCTCTGGACTTTGTCCCCACAACTGAAACCAATGTAGTCAGGTGTGCGTCTGCTCCAAAACAAACCACCCAAAACTTGGCAACATAAAACACCAGATATTATGTCTCGTGATTGCACAGGTCCAGGGAGGCCGATGCTCTGCCGACTACCCTGGATGGTTACAGTGGCCTTGTTTACATGTCTGCTTCCTGACAAAGCCGTGGGTTGGGGTAGCGGTTCTCAACCATGTGCGATGCCACTAATCAGAAAGAGGGTGGAGGCTGAGGCTGCCAAATACCCCACACCTCGCAGAACCATCCGCTAATGCAGAGAAGCAGGTCGCCATCAATTAATAGCGAGTGAGATTGTGAAACTCAGCCTAGGGAGGCCTTGGCGGGGCTTGTTGCAGCTCAGTGCGCTCTCCCGTCCTCCCAGAGGACCAACAAGGCTCACGCGTGTGGTGGTGGCCACGGGTTCCAGACAGAAGCTGTGGAGAACAAGTTCCAGCACGTGCCTCTGTAGTCTCTACCTGCCTCGGGTCTGTTTGTCTTCCGGTAGACAAAGCCAGAGTTGGTACAGGGGGAGCTCAAAACCTTCACCATCCTCCCCTGCCATGTTGCTGTTATTTGAAGCTGAGCACATGGCCAGCTGGACCGCAGGAGAAAGCTGCCTTGCCTGGAGGTCACTCTCAGTCCTAGTTCCTTCCCTACTAAAGGGCAGCTGGCCCCAAGGCCTGCCTTTGGTTTCCGCTGGGGCCAGGTGCCTGGGCTCTGTTGGGTCGATGGTTTGTTGGTAAAGTACTTTCTGTGCCAGCGTGACGACCTGAGGTCCATCCCCAGAACCCACATAAAAAAAGTGGGGTGTGGGGGCTGGAGAGATGGCTCAGAGGTTGAGAGCATTGCCTGCTCTTCCAAAGGTCCTGAGTTCAATTCCCAGCAACCACATGGTGGCTCACAGCCATCTGTAAAGAGGTCTGGCGCCCTCTTCTGGCCTTCAGGCATACACACAGACAGAATATTGTATACATAATAAATAAATAAATAAATAAATAAATAAATAAATAAATAAATAAATAATAAAAAAGTGGGATGTGTACTTCTAATCCCAGAACCATGGGGGTGGGTGGAGACAGGCAGATACCTCATGCTCCCTAGCCAGCCCGAATAACCTAAACAGTGCATTCCAGGACCCGGTCTCAAGTCACAAGAGAGGGGACACCTAAGAGCTGATACCTGAGGTTGAATCCTGACCTCCACACACCGGTACATCACACACACACACACACACAGGTTCCTTGGCTGCACACAGGAGAAGCCCAGGAAAATAGTTAAGTTGTTTAAAGGCGTTGAAGTGAGTTAGAGCATAGAATAGAAAGGTTAGCCACACAGAAGCAGAGCCCAGAAGTGGCTTTTCGGCCCCATACACACAATGGTGGCTCTGAGACGTGCCAACAACGTGACCTTGGATGTGTGAGTGGGTGCGCTCTGCCCGACTAGAACAAGTTGTCTCATGTTCCTCCTGCTATGGCGCACATCTTCTTCTGCCTTTCTGGTGGCAGCCCGTGTGGAAGCCCGGAATCGTGACTCTGCAGCTAAGGTGGCTTCTCTCGCAACTTGGCAGCATCGCCGGTGCCTGCTGTTGCAGAAGCCAGAGTCATGAGACGTCTGGGAGAGAAAAAAATAAAAAAAACTAGCTTCCGGATCTTCATTTCCAAACCATGCTCCTAGGAAGAACTGTGGTTTCTGATCTTGGGCAGGGGACTTAGAGGGGTAAGCAATACGGACAGGAGCCGAGGAAACCGAAAACCTGCAAATGCTAACTGTGGCCCTCTCCCTCCTGCAAGGGGCCTCCTGAGCAGGAGGCCAGGACGGAATATTTCAGCTTATCAAGCTGGCCTGGTTTCCATCGAGATACACCGCTTGCATCCATCCTCTCGGTGTCTCCGGTTATTTTGGGCCAACTCATGACCTTATGTGGCTGGCTTTTTTTTCTTTCTTTCTTTCTTTCTTTCTTTCTTTCTTTCTTTCTTTCTTTTTTTAACGTTTTTCATTGCCCATCTGTTCCCAGAAATCCATAGCCACGCCTCCATGCCGTGATGGACACATTAGCAGGTTGTTTTGAGTCTCATCTCACTCTTAGCATAAACAGTTCCCCTCCCTAAGACCCCAAGATCTGGAAGCAGAAATCTTAGCTTCTGTTTAACTGGGGTCTTACATCAGAGAAGCGAGTTTCCTTTGACTGGTAAGTCACCTTTAGAGGGCAACAGATCCTGCTATGGGCCGGGAATGTTACTGTGCTAGCCCTCCTGGCTTTGACTTTTGCCCACTTCACATTGTAATCTATGGCTTTTTAAATTTATTTTATGTGTGTGAGTGTCTGCTTGAATGTTTGCACACCATGTGCAAGCAATGCCTGTGGAGGCTAGAAGAGGGCATCGGATTCCCTGGCACTGGAGTTACAGATGGTTGTGAGCAACCAGGTGGGTGCTGAGAACTGAACCTGGGTCCTCTGAAGAGCAGCCACTGTTCTCAACAGCTGAGCCATCTCTCCAGTCCCTGATCTATGGCTTCTTAAAATGTTTAATTTATCACTTAGATGTAAACTGTTCCCACCTGTGCAGGAGCCCATGGAGATCC
>JABTXL010003386.1:1370049-1485205 GCA_025134845.1 Neodon shergylaensis
TGTGTGTGTGTGTGTGTGTGTGTGTGTGTGTGTGTGTGTGTGTGTGTTTGCTTGCTCAGTTTTGTTTTGTTTTTTGAGACAGGGTTTTCTGTGTAGCCCTGGCTGTCCTGGAACTTGTTCTAAAGATCAAGCAAACCTCAAACTCAGAGATCTGCCTGCCTCTATTTCCCGAGTTTCCAGGCCAGATCTACGTCATCCCAAATTCCATATTCTAATGCAGAAACAGTATCAGGAAGTTTTTATAGCTGTACAGAACAAATAGTGTCATAAATCAAGGCAAGTTTAAAACACATTTGTGGGTCCATCATCAGAGAGGCGGGTACAGTGAGATGGGGAAGCTTTCCTATTGGCTCGAGATGCTATCTGATGACATCTTGGCTTTTGGATGGGCAGAAGCTAGTGGTGGGCTAAATTACTAGATTCCAAGAGGTTGTTAATCTATTAGTCACAGGATGTTAGTGTCGGGTTTTGGGAAGGCGGAAGGAATGGCCCACGATAAAGTGACTACTAGCCTTTGGACCCGCGATATTCTAACCTCTCTGCAGAACTGTAGCCAGTCCTTCAGTCTCTGCAGGCGCAGCATTGCTCCAGCAGATTGGTTCATAAAGAAATTCCTCAGCTGATGCTCCCTCCTCCCAGACTCTTCCAGATTTGTGTCAAATTAATAAAACACCAACTCAGCACAACCACCAACACCCATATATACATGCCCACACACATGCATATATAGGTGTGCACGTGTGTGCGCACACACACACACAGGCAGGCATACATGCATACACAAATGCATGTGTATATACATACATGCATGTTTACATGCAATTAAAAACAGCCTATTTGGACCTATGCAAGTAATTCTTCTTAGCAATTTTGAGGATAAAACACGGGGACCCATGCATGCTAGGCAAGTATTCTACCACTAAGCTACACCCCCAGCCCATATGCAAGTATTCTGAAATGCCACCTAGTTTCCCAAGTCAATTCAGAATCTCCAAGATAACTCCAAAGGAAAACTGTGTACGTGCGCTGTCTTCTAAAGATTTCAAATAGTTTCCACTACGACCTCCCTTTTCTCCACATAAGGGAGCCTTATCTTCCTAGCTGACGCCAGCTACTACCTTCACCGTGCCCATTGAATGGCCTCCAGATGCTGCAGGAGACTGTAGGGACTGTGACCCTCACCCTGCTGTCACCCATCGCCAGAGTAAGAATTGATGGTATCCCTTGACTTCTAAGCATCCCTGGTCTGTCAGGGGCTTCCTGGTGACTGGATGTTTATGGTGATGAATTAGGACACTAGCATTCCTGAGCCTTTGGCAAATTGCACACTGCTTACTCTGACCCACTCTTATCTCCACAGGCCTCACTAATCCCTCTCTTGATTCTCCAGTATCTCGGGGCTGAAGGGACCACCCAGCTCTGTCATACTCTGGAATGCGCCCAGTGTTCATGCCCTCTCTGGTCAACCCAGAGCTCCTCCCAACCCTTTCTTGTTCCCGTCTTCTGTCTTTTCTGGGTACACAGGCATGCCCGGGGGCATATGTTTGAGTGTGTGTGTGTGTGTGTGTGTGTGTGTGTGTGCGCGCGCGCACCCATGCACTCACATGTGTGATATTGAGTGTTCCACTCTATCTTGATGTCTGATTCCCGGGAGCTCTTTTTTTTAAAGTGTGGATGCTTGGGATTCGAACTCAGGTCCTCAAGCCTGCACTGTTCCTACCCTCTGAGCCCATCCCTTCTCTTTGTCAAACTGCTGTTGTTTTTCTTAACATGGCTTCGCTGCTCCCCAGAAGACAGTTATACAAGCAAATGTGGGAGGCAGAAGAGACATGTCAACGATGACTAAGGCTGCCTCGCTCCCACTTGCAAGAGCGTCAGAATTGGCTCTCACTTGCCCCAGCCTCTGGAGAAATCCTTCGCTGAGGGGGTGACTGTTCCTGAAGATCATTCTTTCTTCATGACCAGATGCTGGAATGTGCCACCAGAATAGATCTTTCCTGCTGCCAGAATCCATGCTCACCTCGAAGAAGTCACGGCCATTGTGACGGGACTTCCTCTAATAAAGAGTCAGCTGGTATTTCCTGGAAGTTTCGTCTCCAGTCAGAGCCCATCAGTCGCCTTTGCTATTGCTTTAGTTTCTAAAGGGGGAGGGGATGCTTCCCTGGAATCCAATGACCCCAAGAAGAAAGAAGAATGTAGCCTCCTACTTGTGCCTCTGGTTTGGGCAGGAAGTTCACCCAGGACTGGGAGACAGGTCAGACGGTGAAGTATTTGCCATGTAAGTGTAAGGACCTGAGTTCGATGCCCAGCACCCTTTGTAAAGAGATTACTCTGCAGTTTCTAGGTCAGTGAGAAACCCTGCCTCAAAATACAAGGTGAAGAGTGCCTGAGAAACACAGCCAAAGTTGGCTCTGTCCTTCACATGTGTACACATGTGCATACACGCGCGCACACACACGCACACACACACACGTAACCCAAGAGTTGTTTATAGGGCTTTCCACGCTGGGTAATCTCAGTACTCAAGGGGCTTAAACCAGAGGACTTCTGGGAGTTACAGGCCAGCCTGAACTATCCAGAGGGAGACTTTCATCTAAAATACAAACACCTCTTGGGATGGTTCAGCAGGTAAAGGTACTTAACTGAGTGCTAATCCTAGTACCACCATGAAAGGAGAGAAATAATACTTAAGAATTGTTCTCTGATCTCCACAAGTTCAGCTACACACATACACACACAAGAAGTATTAATAAGGATGCCCAGCCTCCTTCCCGAGGATTTTACCTATGCAAGCACAGTGGGATGTTAACTAAAGTTTAATGTACATGTGTATCTTCAAAGATTTCCAGCTCGAACCCCAGAGTGATCTTATATGCATGCTTTTCAAGGCGGCAGCCCCTTCCCATGATCTCACCACAGTGCAGTCAAAACAGAGGCAAAACTGCCCCTACTTAAGACACGGCCTCGTCCCGCAGAGCTAGGAGATGTGCTGGGAGCATAGTGAACAGCCGCGATGGCAGCACCCGAGAAGCCGCAGCAGGAGAATGAATCTCCAGTTTGAGGTCTGCCTAGACCACTTAGCAAGTTCAAGACCTTGGACTGCAAAGTGCAACTCTTTCTCAAAAACAAAACAGAACAAAAGATGGGGCTGAGCACATGGATCACATGGTAAAGCAATGCCCAGCAGACTCAAAGCCCTGGGTTCAGTCTCTGGCATCATATAAACAGGGTCCGAGGGCACACATCTTAAACTCCCAGCATATTTAGGAAGCCGAAAGATCAGAAACGCGTCATCCTCAGTTACACAGTGAGGTCGAGGCTAGCCTGGGCTACGTGAAATCTACCTAAAATAAAGTCATAGGTTTAGGTAAACAGGCTCACCAGAGCTTTTAAGTTCACCTACCCACTTTGCAAGGACAATCGGGACCACACCTAGGCACGTGCAGAGGCAATTTAAATACTCAAATCTTTGCCCCTCCCACCTCCATTCTTTGTTCCCTTGAAATCAGTAAACCCTGTTCCTTCCCTATGGCCCTTTCACAAGCAAATGGATCAAAACACACAACGCTATCAACATATCAACAAGTTGTTTTTTGTTTTTTGTTTTTGTTTTTGTTTTTTTTTTGGTTTTTCGAGGCAGGGTTTCTCTGTGGCTTTGGAGCCTGTCCTGGAACTAGCTCTGTAGACCAGGCTGGTCTTGAACTCACAGAGATCCGCCTGCCTCTGCCTCCCGAGTGCTGGGATTAAAGACGTGCGCCACCACCGCCCAGCAAACTCACAGGTTTTTAAGGAAACAAAATGGCAGGCAGATCTTTGCGAGTTCGAGGCCAGTCTGGTCTAGTTACAGGACAGGCTCCAAAGCTACAGAGAAACCCTGTCTCGGAAAAAAAAAACCTCTTAAACTTAGCATCTTTATTAGACTTAACAACCTCACAGTGAATCAAAATTTTGCATTTTCTAAACTATAGATTTCTTCGGGCATCCATTTTATTCTTTCAAATACCTTTTCATTCTACAATGTTTTGAACGCGTCCACAAATATTGATTGAGTGTCTTCCGCTGCAAGTCATCCTGTGGCCGCCTGCAGCAGTCACCTTCTGGGGTGTCCTCTGTCTCCACAGCATTGCCTTCTTAGCCTGTCCCCCCATGTTTTCTCTCACCTTATCTGTGGGAGTGAGTAGTATCTGGGTCTACGGCATCGTCCTAACATCTCAGAGAACAGACATCCCATCTGTGCCAGAGACTCTTGACTCCAGAGAATAAGGCTTTCCCAGGTGCCCCCAAAAAGCAACTTTTTGGACCCCGGTGCCAAAGGGCCCAGGTGTCAGGCTAGGTGGGGCCTGGGGATCAGCATTATAGCTAGTGTCCCTGCAGTTGGCAACGGAGCACCTCAGCTTTGGGGTTTCATTCATTCGTTTGTTTGTTGAGACAAGGTCTTGCTATGCAGCCCTGGCTGGCCTAGAACTCCTGATGTAAACCAGGCTGATTTTGACCTCGCAGAGATTGCCCAGCCTCTGCCTCCTGAGTACTGAGTCTAAAGGCTGCACCACCATGCCCTGCTCAAAGATATACTTTATTTTTAATTATGTGTCTGTAGGGGGAGGGGGCCCATGCACAGGTGTGCAGGTGCATAAAGAGGCCAGAAGAGGGTCTTGAATCCCCTGAACCTGGAGTTCCAGGCCTTTGTGACTTGCCATCTCTTACCCCCAAACCCCTATGTGGGTGCTAGGGACCGATCTTCAGTCCTCTGCAAGAGCAAAAATCACTCTCAACAACTGAGCCTTCTCTCCAACCCAGATTGGGGGTTTTGAAGTGACCCACTAGATGACAGAGCCAAATCCTCTCTGAACTCTCCCTTTCCGCGCCCATTCCTGAGCCTTTGGGAAGGAGGTCTCTCCTCAGTGACTCCCATCAAGGAGGCTACATCAAGATCTCTCTGAAATCGCTCTAAGGTGGAGGCCCAGGCATCACCCAGAACGAGCAGCTATGTGCTGAATCATCGCGGAACAGGACGAGTCCCTTCCCCTTTCCCAGTTCTTTGGGGACCTTTGAGGACTTGGGTGGGTGCCACCTCCTTTACAGTAACTGCCCCACCCTTGAAAGATGCCAGCCATTCTGACTCTGGGGACAATCTCAACTGGACTCCAGCGCCAGGGTCCACCTTCTTCAGATTCCCGCAACCTTATCAAGAACACCCAGTGTTTCACTACCAGTGTCTCCATGGCAACCGACAGGGTGTCAAGAGACACAAATGGTGGGGATTCCAGAGAAGGGGTTGCGGGGAGCGCCCCTCTCTAGTCCTAAGACACACATCCACCAAACGGACCCTTTTTCCCTCCCGCAGGATTGGGACACTCCCCACCACCAAAACAGGTTCTTTTTCAAAGGTCTCCCGGGGACTCAGCGGTCTCCCAGAAGTCACCAGAGGGATGTTGACGGTTTTTCACGGCGGGGAGGGGGGCGATGATGAAGAGCTGGGGCGCAGGATGCACTTGACTCCCTCCCCGGGGACCAAGAAAGATTGGGCGCGCAGCGCGGGCGGCAGGAGCCGGCCCGGGGGCGGGCGGTCCCCTAAGTCCCACCTTCGGGGCGGCGCCTGTCGGCGGGGAGTGTCAGGAAGAGGAAGAGCGCGGCCGGCTGTGCGGTGCAGAGCAGGGGCCCGACTGAGGCAGCTGCGCGCGGGCCACCATGGCCACGGACGAGCTAGCCAGCAAGCTGAGCCGGAGGCTGCAGATGGAGGGCGAAGGCGGCGAAACGACCGAGCAGCCGGGGCTCAATGGGGCGGCGGCGGCGGCCGGGGCTCCCGACGAGACTGCCCAGGCGCTGGGCAGCGCGGACGACGAGCTGAGCGCCAAGCTGCTGCGGCGCGCGGACCTCAACCAGGGCATCGGCGAGCCGCAGTCGCCCAGCCGCCGCGTCTTCAACCCCTACACCGAGTTCAAGGAGTTCTCCAGGAAGCAGATCAAAGACATGGAGAAGATGTTCAAGCAGTGAGTGCCCTCGCGCCCGGTTCCCTGTCACCCTAGACCCGGCCTCGGGCCCGAACCCCAGCATCCCCAGCCAGGCTCCCTCAGGACCCTGACTCACCAGGGTGGAGAACTCTGCCGCCCTTTCCGGAGGGCCACGAGGCTTCCAGACCCGCCACCCCAGCGCTCAAGTGGGTCTGGGGACCTCCCCCCATTTCCTGGCTCTGGCAATGACCCCCTCCTGGTGATGCTGCCCTCAGGATACCCCACATGGGTTGGGGACACCCGAGGATCCTCCCAGATAATCACAGGTCCCTAGCGAGTCCCCACCACCACACAGGGTGCCGACTCCCCTCTCACTGTTAATGTTACTGAACCTACCACCCGACACCCACACACACCGAGAAAGGGCCGGTGTCTTCCCTTCCTCTTCCATCCCACTTGGACTCCCTATCCCCAAAGCGGTACAGGCGCCCCAGTGCCTCTCAAGGGGGGCCGTCCCGTTCTCGGCACCCGCGCCAGGCATATGCCTTTTACTAGGGTCCCTTGATTTCTTTTGCTTGATTTCTGGTAGCTCTAGTTCTGGGTTGGGACTCACACCCCCCCACACACACACGCACACCAATTATTGTTTACTTACTGTGGTGAAAAACCCTTCAGCCCTTCCCACCCCCTCCCACCCACCCTGTTGACCAGGTCCCATTTCCTTAACACTCAGGTGGGCTTGCTAGGAAAGGGCTCCTCTGTACCTGTCGTCCCCCCCCCTTCCCGTCTACAAACATGTACCTCCCCTATCATCCCTTCAGGGCAGAGTCCCCTCACTCATCGGCCATGCAGTGATGACCCCCGCTTTCTGCCAGAAGGCTGCCCTCTCCCCAGCAATAGTCCCCCTCTTACTTCCCTTACAATTCCTGGCACCCATCCTCTCTCTGGGCAAAAAGGGGGTCCCTTGCTCTGTGCCCTGCCTAGGGACTCCCACCCCTACCTTCCAGTTCCTATGATTCCAAGCTGTACCCTTACCAGGCTAGAAGGATGAATGCCCTCTAGACCTATGGGCTCCGCCATTCCACATCCCACAAAATCAAGCAATGTGGCGGGGGAGAGAGACAGTACCCATGGGGGTAGGGATGGTGCCAGTGCCCCTCCATATCCCGGCCATCCCTACTTCCTATCACATCACCTACGGTTCCTGGAAAGGGAACGGTCAATCCTATAGGTACTAGACTGGAGTGCATGCCAGATGGGGCAAAAACCAGCGCTGCTGAGCTCTGGGTGGCGTCCGCAGGGAGCCCTAGAGCCGACAACAGTGGGCAGGTAAAGGATTGGCAGCCCCACCCAGTGGACAGTGCCCAGACACCAATCAGGAAGCCAGGAAGGGGGCGTTCCCTACAGCCAGGGTTCAGAGAGGTTCTTCCCACTTCTCCACACCCACAGCCAGCCCTCACGTGGGAAGAGAGTTAGGTTCCCAGCCCTGGGTGACTAGAAGCCCCTGCTGTTACTATAATGCCACCCCAGACCTCTCCATGGAGGTTAAAGGGCTAGAGGACACCCCTGCTTCAGGCTCCACTGAATCCACACTTGCTTTTGAACCCGAGGCCAGCTGTGACTTCCAGGTAGAGCTGTCCTGTGGGGCAGTCCAGAGGGCGTTCACACGTATCGTAGATTCCCGAAGCGATAGGGTTGAGAAGGAGCTCACGCCTGCCTCCCACCAACCCCGTGACCCAGGATGGTTACATCACCCTTGCAGAGATGGAGTCCAGCCACAGACTATTACTTGCCAGGACTTCACAGTTCCAAAATGGTAGGATCAGAATTCGAACTCAGACCGGCAGCTCCAAAAGCCATGGTCTGCCCTTCAGAGTTTTCTATCACAGACAGATACCTGTGTCAGTGTCTCAAAATATATCCCAACACCCCTTTCTGTGTGTGTAGCTGACTTTCCCCCGTGTGGCCGCTACCAGCCCACTTTACCTTACTCCTTAATCACCCTCCTCTTGTGTTTCTGTAGTATTCTTATCCCCCAAACCATAGCAATATTTTGGGAACCCAGATACCCCTAAAGAACAAGCTTGGGAGAAATAACTTTGGTGGAAAGCCAGTAGGGAGAATGGTCTGGAAGCTGTGTGCTTGCAGAGAGCCCTCAATTTATACAGGCTGTTTTGGGGGAACGAGTTTGATGGAGAAGAACTTCTGTGGACTCCTCAGAGCTGCCTCCTGGCACTAGCTGCTTGCTGGGGTGTTGGGAGGGGTGGCAGGGCAGGAAGGGACCAGACAACTGGACCTCAGGGGAAGGAAGTGCCACTCGCCAGAGTCCCCCTGGCTGGGGCACAAAGCTGCTGATGTTGTATTCAGGGAAACAAGGCCTTACTGTGCCCGTTGAGCCCAGCCCAGCCGAATCCCGGCTGGGAACCACCACAGAAGGCCTAGAGTGCTTGTTCTGCTTCCACTGTGCGAGTGGCTGCTGCCTCCTGGGGCCCAGCAGGTCTCAGGATCACAGCCAGGGCTCTGTGGAGAGCAGGGGGGCAGGGAGGAGAGGAAGTGGGTGTCCCTGGGAAGTGAAGATGGCTTTACTTTGGTATCATCCCTGGACCTCAGTCTACCCAAGTGCAAGGGGGGATAGGTGTGTAGTGATTCTCAAAGGCTCTTATGTTCCAGCCTTATTCCATCAGGGTCTTGAGCCTTGATGTTCTCCAGAACTTCTGTGCAATCTCCTGGTCCATCTATTCAGTGTGGATGAACAGATGTGCCCCTAGGACAGTCAGTGGTGAAGGGAGAATGGGAAGAAACAGCAGCAGGCTCTGCCATCCGCCACACTGCCAGCTGACTCCAGCCCCTCTCCCCATTTTACAGACAGGAAAACTGAGACCCAGAAAAGAGAAATGGCCTGCTCAGGATTATAGGTTTTCCTGAAGGTAGGACTTAGAGATGACACGGGCTGAGTTTTGCCTGCTGCCAAGCATAGAGGCCGTGCATCTTAGAGCCTGTGCACCCCATCCCGATAGCCTCAGGCAATATTCATCCTCTCTCTCTCTCTCCCCCCTTGCCACCCTTCTCCCCTCTCTCTGCCCACTCATTCAGAGTTGTTTCTAGAAGCTTCCAAGGCAAAAAAAAAAAGATGTGGGACAGATCCACAAAATTTCGGGGATGGCTACCCTTGCGCTGACAGCAGCCTCGGGAGAGCTCTGGAGGATTCTCTCTGTAAGCTGACACCTGCCTGCCTTTCAGGCAGCCATGTAACTGTGAATCTGCTGTGGAATCTGAGGAAGGTGCCCTAGTTCCTTGTCCTGCCTGGCCCGCACTGGCCCTGTCCCTCTGCCTAGCCTCCTCCCGGCCCGCTTCATCTCACGACCCCTTGCGTCAGGCAGGATAGCTTCCCTTTCCTTCTGGCCGCAGCTTTTCATCACAAGCTCCTGGGGCCACCGTCCTTCCCTCTCTTCCCTTCCTGCAGACCCAGGCCGTGGACCTAACCACACGTGAACCTTGAGCACCTTACTTTTAACCCTTTTTAACCCTTTCTGGGCCGCTTTCCTCATCCTGATAGTGCTTTCAAGTCTCAGCCTGGCACAGAATCGATACTTACTAAGTTACTGGTATCACAATCCCAAGTCCAGCATATGCCCTGGCCCTGGTGGCGGTCATCAGCGCTGACACTGAGGTAGCTCGAAATGAGCCTCTGGCTGCCTCTGCTTCCCCCCAGCGGAGCTACCAGGCTGTTAGGCTGGCAGCCGTCCTTTGCTTTGGGCCAGAATGACAGAGATCCAGTCCATGAACCTCTTTCCTCTTGCCCAACAGACACTCTGATTGACAGCTACATATTGCTTTGATAAATAACAAAAATAGAGAAATGAATGCATTATCACTTAATTACGTGGAAGGCAGGTGGCAGAAGAAAAGGGAAGAGCAAACAGCAGGAGTGGCACAAAACTGGGACACAGCCCCTTGTCACCCAGCTGAGCTGCTCTGGGCAGGGTACAGGGCCTCTGAGCCTCGGTTTCTCCTGGGCCTGGAGGACCTAGCTGGCCAAGTGCTAAGAATTGAGTGTGTGAAAACAGAAACAGCACAGACACGGTCTGGGGACTTTTAAGGTCATGAGTGGTCTGCCTGTCACCCAACATCTAGCTTCCTAAGTTTTTGCATATGCAAATTCCAGCCAAGGGCCTCAGAGAACCTCATGGGAGTCTGGCGGAGGGCCAGTCATGGGATGCTTTTGTATTTTTACCCTCTGAAAAGACTGCGGTGGGTGCTGTCAAGCTTAAGCTGTCCCAGGGCCCTGGCCTTATTAGAGAGAGTGCCCAGGGAACTCACCTGTACCTTAAGGGGTCAATTTAGACCACAAGCCTCAAAGGCTGAGTCACTTGACCAAGTCCTGTGTTCGAGTTGTGTGACTAGATCCAGGAGGCTAGGGGGTGGGGGTGGGTGTCTGATCTTGCAGAAGTCAGAGCATAGCTTGGTGGGGGTTGGGGTGCCTCAAGCCCAAGGGAGGGAGGATTCCCAACAGAGGGCCCCCTTCTTTCCTCCCACTTCCCCTCTGCATCTGAGTCACCTCCCCTCCCCCACTCCTTCTGGGGACTTCCTATCTGCCCTCTTCTCTCTCCTTCACACTCTCCGTGAGGCTCCGCTTCAGCTGGAAGAGTCCGGGCTCCAGGGCCCTCAGTGCTGCCAGAGGCAGGTCAGTGGCTGGTTCTGCAAGGCCAGCCCGGCTGAGGTGTTAGTGGCTTTGCAGCCTCGCAAGGACAGTCCCCACACCCTGCAGCCACTAACTTCCTTCTGGCTGCCCGGCAGCCTTCCTGATGGACTTCTGCTTTACTAGAAGAGAGGCTGCGGAACCAGGCAGGTGTGAGAAGCTGGGACTGGGTTGACAGTACCAAGCAGGAAGTTCTTACTTGGCTGATGAATGGGGCCACTACTGACCCATTGGGTACCAGGACACTAGTTCTCTTCTTCTTCTATTAGTTGTTATTATTACTGTTTTATGTATACAGGTGTTTTGTTTGCATGGAGGTCTGTGCAGGGAACTGGATTCCCTGGAACTGGAGTTATAGACAGTTGTAGCCGCCATATGGGTGCTGGGAATAGAACCCAGGTCCTCTGCAGGAGCAGCAAGTGCTCTTAACCACTGAGTCATCTCTCCAGCCCTGCCGACTCCCTTCTTAATAATTTCCTAACATCCCTGCAAGATCCCCACCACCCACTTCACAGGTAGGGAGACTGAGTCTCAGAAGATTAAGGTCCCATACCTAGTGAGAGGCAGAGGCATCGCTTCATCCTGGGTCTGACTCTGGATCCTGATTCCTCCCTCACGGGATCCATAGACCTTCAGCATTGTGCCCTAAAGTGGTCAGTTCAGAATATGCATCTCCACAAGTCTCCCTGTGCACAAGGGCCTCCCCAGCCTGGCGGAGCAAGCCTGTCATCCCAGCTGCTCAGGAGGCTGAGGTAGGAGGATAGAACATCCAAGGCCAACCTGTGCTGCAAAGCGGGTTCAAGACCAGCCTGGGCAACTTGGTGAGACCTTAGCATGCGTGAGGCCCTGGCGTTCATCCCCAGTACCACTAAGGAAGAAAGTAACAGGCTCCTGCCACGTCTGTTACGGGTGACTGTAGGGTGGCAGGTAATTTTGTCTGTCTGAGCTGTTCAGGAATAAGATGAATGGAGTCAGGCATATGTAACCCCACTCACCAGATTATATTAGACATTAAGTAACGGTCTCCATGATCACTATCATAAGTGATGATTAAGGGTGGATGGGAAGTAGAGCAGAGACAGGAGGCTCCCACGTTGTCACCTCGGCTCAGCCTGTGGGTGGTGTCAGACTTGGGGTTAAGACAACCCTGAGCCACCACAGCCTCCAAGCAAGTAATTGTCAGCTCAGGGACTCTCGTGGGACCCTCAGGCTCTCGGGAAGCCTAGGGCTGGAGGACTGGGAGCATGGCAGCCTGGTCCCTCCCTAAATCCCCCTGACTTGGGTCAGGCGATCAAAGTCACATTCTACCCTAAGGAGAGGAAGGAGAAGTGATGCTTGTCTGGCTTTTCCCATGAGTCAGTCAGTGGGGGTGGGGACATGCCATGCTGTCCCTGCTGAGTTGTCCTTCCTGGGACCCACCTGCACTTCCCATAGAGACAAGCAGGCAGGCCCAGGCTGGCCAGAAGAGCTAGCAAGGTGTCACTTACCCTCAAGGATACCTTCCCATCTCTCAAGATAGAGAGGCTGAGGAGCCACTAAGACCCCTCCTACACAGGATGGGGGAGGCCCCAGAATACAGCCACTTAATGGTTAGAATAGAATTAATAGGTTTGAAGCGTCTGTGGTTGCCCCTTTCTATTCATGATTACACTTATTCCTTAATAATCCTGAAAATAGATATTCATAATGATAATGTAGCACATAGACGGGGACCCCGAACCTATAAACAGCACCCCTTCCGCAGTCTGTCCTGTGGCCCCTTGGAGCCAGCAGCACAAGCCCGGGCTGGGTACCAGAAGGGACAGAATGTAGTTCCCTGTGCCCCTTCCCTTTGCTGGTGCAACAGCTGTGATAGTGGCTTTGCATCTCAGCCAGTAGGCAGGGATGGGGACGGGGGAGCAATCAATGCAATGCATCCGATGGCAAAGGGAACAGCGAGCCTCCTGCTCTCGGAGGTATTCAAAACACCAAGCGGGATAAGTGCGTGGGCATTTGGCCCTTACTGGGGGAGGGGGCGTGGTGAGATGACCTCCGCTGCACTATCCTTTCCAGCTCTGGAGCTCTCCCACGTGGGTCTGGGAGCATCGGGAGCTAGCGTGGTTCTTATCGCATTTGTACCCCGCTGTACCCGTGTCCCCACCGACCTTGGCCCGTCCTTTCTGTGTCTCAGTCTCCTTGTCTGTTGAAACGGGATGTCTGTACTGGGAGTCTGACATAGCACGCTCGGCCCAGGACCCAGCATATGATAAGGTGTTCATCAAAGCCTCCACGAAGGATAACCTTGTGACAGAGCCCTGCCTGGAGACTGGGCCAGGCATCCATACTGCGTGTCACTGGAGCCAGGCGCTGCCCACTTTGGCGACTCTGGATGAACAGAAGTTAGGGAGGGAGAGTTGAAGCTAGGAGGAATCCAGCTTCTTTATAGGACCACAGTTAGGCCGAAAGACAGGGTCTGCCTGGGTGGCAGCTGTAGGGAGGGTGATGGGAGGGATTTTTGTCGCTGGCATCCGGGGCAGCAGCTGCTGAGTCCTCCCCTAGTTGAGAACTATGCAGGGGGAGGCAGGCAGGAATGTGGGCCGGATGCCAGGCCCACAGCCTCCCTCCACTGCTGGGGAAAAAGGTGCTGAGCTCCAAAGCCTGGGAGTTTCGTTGACAGAGCTGGGTGACATTGACCCTTCTGGGCTAACCTCCCCACCTCACCTACGTACTTGAAAAACATGAGACTCTCCCCACCCCAGTGGTCCAGAAGGAAGAAGGAGGCAGAAGATGGGACGAGCTCAGCTGGTAGAACCCCACCTGCTGTGTGTCTCTGGGTTTATCACTGCCCACTCTGGTGGACCAGGCTATGTGGATGAACCTTGAGTTCTAACCTTTCATTTCCTGGATCCGCTGAGCTTCAATCCCTGCTCAGAAGGGCATTAGGGTAAGTGGCCTCCCCAGCCAAGGTCTCGGGCTTCACTGGCTTGGAGGCATGGGGACAGCCACCACCGTCACTTCCCTTTCCGACAGACAGAAAGCTGTGCAGTTTGAGGCTCCTTCTCCTTCAGCTTAGCCAGACCCCTAAGTCAGGCCTAGTAGGGGACAAGTAGGTTACGAGGAGGGGAAATTCTGGGGAGCCCCTTTGTCATTATCCAGACAGATACACCTCCCACCTACCCCCACCCTGGTCACTTCCACCTAAGCCTCTCCTCCCATCCCTGCACCATCAAGCCCTAAAGCAGGGGTTCTTTTTTTTTTCTTTGTTTTTAAGACTGCCCTAGCTGGCCTTGAACTCTCTTATGTAAACCAATCTGACCTCAAACTCACTGCAATCCTCTTGCCCCTATATTCCAAATGCTGAGATTATAGGCAAGGGTTCACACTCAGCTCCAGGGTTTGGTTTTGGTTTTGGTTTTCTTTTTTAATTTAGTGTTCTGGCGTGTGTGTGTGTGTGTGCGCGCGCACACACCTGACCCTAGATATGTATGTATCTATGTGCATTTTATGATGCAGTACCCCAGAAGGCCAAAAGAGGGAGTCGGATCCTGTGGAGCTGGAGTTAAAGTGAAGAACTGCCTGACCAGGGTGCTGTGATCCAGACCCTGGTCTTTATGATCCAGCATCAATGCTTTGGGCTCCAGGGTGGCTTTTATTATTCCAGTGTTGCTGCCCTTTTCATAGTAAGGGAGTGAGATGCTCAGTGCAGTATCTGGTGCGTGATCTTGAGGACATTAACAGGTTTTAGGCACCTACTGTGTGCTGGCCACTTTATAGCAGCCTTTACCCTTTCATATCCCTAAAGGCAGGCCATAGCATTTGGTTATTATTGCCAATTAGCGTGTATTAAGTACCTGCTGCAGGCCTGGCCCTGTGCTGAGTCAGCTTGAACCATCTCCCAATTCTCGCCTCAATCCCAAAATGAGTTCTTTAATCTGTATGGTAGGAATGGTGAAGGTGAGGGTCGTGGGGACAGGCGACCAGCAAGGCCACCCAGCCGGCAGAGGCAGAACAGAGGTTTGGATTCGATGTGAGCATGCAGTCAAGTCTTTGGTCAGGTTAGCCCTGCCAGCCCAGCCTTAGGCCACATCAGGACTTCAGGCACATCACAGATGTACATTTTTAGGGTCTTTGGGGAATGGTCACCTCCTCCAGGACCACCTCGCACCAGGCTTCTGGCTCTATGTCACCTGGCTGAGGACTGGTATTTTTTTTTTTTTTTTGGAACTGTTGCCAGCTCCTGCATTGTCCCCCAGGGACTGGAATCTGCCTGGGTTGGAGCCCAGCCCTAGTAATTGATTGACCTTTTGATTGATGTAGACTGCGGTTTGGGGCCTGGCCTGGCCCAGTCTGAAGCTGCCAGAAACCAGGGAATCCACAGCCCGACTTGACATCCAAGTTTAGATATGCTGTATGCTTCCTTTAGACTGAGTTGTTCTGGCTTTGAAAAAAGCATAGACCCTTGAATGTAGGTCCAGCTGGGGACCCAGAAAAACAAGGGACATGTGCCTCCCAAGCTGGGGTCTGAATCCCAAGCTAGTTCCCTCCTCAGTGGTCTTGCTCCCCGTCCTGACCAGCTATGATTGCTAAGCATATGAAAATAAAGTGCCTGGCACGTGGTGGTTCCTTGGCAAGATAACGAAATCTCACGGTGATAGATAGCCACCATGCAGAGGTAGCTACCCTTGAATGGACTCTTTGCTGTGGGTTTGGCATCTGTGAGCCCAGGCAGGTCTCCCGGTAACCAAGAGGCACCATGACATCTGGGTTTCTCCACTACGGCCCAGTGACATTTAGGACCCCTGGCGGTTAATTTTGAATTGTCAGCTTGCCACAATTTAGAATCCCCTGAAAGGGGACCTCAAGGAGGGATTGTCTAGGTTGGCCTATGGGCGTGTCTGTAGGGGACTGTATTATGCTAATAGATGTGGGAAGACCAAGTGTAGGACTGGGCCTCACCACTCCCTAGGTTTGGGGTTTTGTTTACATAACAGCATTATTTCCTTCCTGTACTTGGACCAAAAGCAATTTGAGGAGAAGAGGATTTATTTGGCTTACACTTCAATATCATAGACCATCATTGGGAGACAGCAGGACAGACCTCAAGTAGGAACTTGAAGCAGGAACCATGGAAGAATGACGCTTCCTCTGCTCCCTGCTCAGCTAGCTTCCCAATACAGCTCAGGACCACAGCCCAGGGAATGGCGCTGCCTACAATGGGCTGGGCCCTCAATTAGCCACCAAGGCAATCCTCTCCAGAGACACCTGCAGGCCAATCTGATATGGGCAAACCCTTAATTGAGATTCCCTTCTCAGATGATGCCAGGCTGTGTCAAGTTGACAATTAGCACTAACTAGGGCAAGTAGGGAAAGTGAGCTGAGTAGCAGCAAGCTTGCCAGCGTGCGTTCATCCACTCTGCCCTGCTGGGTACGATGGGACCAGTAGCTTCAAGCCCCTGCCTTGACTTCCCCAGCCATCGTGGCTGTAACCTGGAATTGGGAGCAAAAAGACCCCTTTCCCTCCCAGCTGCTTTGTGTCAGGCTGTTTTAGCACAGCTTCGGGAAAGAGGCTAAGACAGGGTCGGACCATTTCTTCTTAGGATGCTGGACGCTGTAGGCATCTTCGTGGGTGTTTGTTCAGTAGCACCCATGACTCCAAGAATGGGTCCGGATGATAACAGATGTCCCTCAAAGGACACACATTCTGCGTTGTGCTGAGGGGGAGCCCAGGCCGTCTGACATCAGAACTATGATGTGCCCTTCACTGGGGGGCTTTGTAGTGCCAAGGGGCACAGAGGAGAGGCATCCTTATGTCTTGCCCTGGGAAAGGCAAGCCCCTCATTGGGCACTCCTCTTGTCAAAGGCATGCAGCAGGTACCCAGCCCTCCACCACCTGCAGACATCTCACGGTGACAGAAAGGGTACCCAGTCACCTTGCGGCCCTTCCTGCTGTGGATGGAGGCCATGACACCCTTGCCTACCTCACTGCCACCCCACCACATACTCTCTCACACTCGCCCCCCCCCCCAGCAGTCCCTCCGCCCTCAGGGCCATCTTGCCTGCCTGTCCCCCGCCCAGCCCTCTCACTCTGTAGGGAATCCATGGTCCCGTGTTCTCTGTGCTTCATTACTGACTCATTCAGACATGAACTATTTATACCCCTCATACGGATGCTCGTCTTGGCGTTCCTGGCAGACACTGTTCTGCACGTGGCCGCGGGACACAGGAGGAGGCTGGGCACAGACAGACAGATTGATAAGTGCATCACCCTAACAGGCCTGGGATACCAGCCCAGCTCCTTTACTGCTGTGCGACCTTGGCCAGGTCAATTAGCCTCTCTGAGCCTCTGGATATGAAAAGTGTTAAAGTAAGCAATAAAGCTCCCACCCAAAAGACAGTTTTCAATTCCTGGGGGCCGTTAGATGTCTCAAGTCGGGCGTGGCTGTATATAACTGATGAGGGGTTGGCGGCTGGCTCCATCGCGTCTGCCCCCACTAAAGGGAAGCCCATAGATAAGCAGGGAAGGCACTCAGTGTCTGTAACTGAGTGCCTTGTGTCAGACTGTTGTCATCTGTCCAGTTGACGGCCTCGGGTACCAGAAAAGCCCCGCATGCCACCCTGTCCCAGGAGACAGTCACCCTGACAGGAAGACCCAATGGACCTGCAAGCAAAGCCATTGCTTCAGGTGTGGGCAGCACCTTACCAGCTAGGGAATGAGCTGGAGGCCACCTCTGGTCACTCACAACACAAGGAGTGTGGCCATAGGAAAGGGGCACTTAGACCCTGTTCTCACCCCTCCCAGTCTCCACCAGGCTGTTGGTGGCAGAGGAAAGAAGGGAAAGGCAGGGACAGGCCTCGTTATCAACTGGTTCTGTGCCAGGCTGCCCAGCAACCCCCCGCCACTCCCTGCAGGCTCCCAGAACAGCCCGTTCCTGGACACACCCAAGGCCGCTGCCCCGCTGTGACCATGGCCTTGCCTCTGCCTCCCTCCTGGCACGGAACTCTACGAAGGCCACTGAGACTCTTGGCTCTGGATTCCTTCCTGAGTTGCTTAATTCAGCAGTCTGAGCACCTATCAGGTGCTTCTCACTCTCTCCCCTGGAACCTAGCATGAGCTGGAACAGGAAGTCAGATCCCCGTGTGCAGGTTATGGTGTGAAAGGAGTCACTGGTCCCATGTGAAGGGACGTGGCTTTAGTGGTGGAGCGGAACGTGCACCACAAAAAAATAAATAGTGGGGCATGACGGTGCACGCCTGCCTGTAGTCCCAACGTGGGAGGCAGGGGCTTGCTACAAGTGCAAGGGCAGCCTGGGCTACATAGTGACTTTCAGGACAACCGGGGATGCATAGAGAGACTATGTTTAAAAAAATAAGAGACCACCTTCCACGCCATCCTCTGGCCACTGGGAATTATTTTGCACTCTATGCCCGCCCACCCCCCACACACATACAGGAGACAGTTGGCAGTGTTGGCAGGACATTTGGCTGTCGTGGCCCAGGAGGGCTCCTTCTGTGACCATTCGACAGTGCACAGGTCAACCCCCAGAGCAAAGAGCATCTCAGCCCCAGCTCACAAGGGCCTACCACCTAACTGGAGGCACAGATCCTGGAGGGTGAGCCTGAGACACCCCTCAAGTGCCTGTAGAGGTGCCTGGACCAGATAGCTGGATCCACGGGCATGGTCGAAGCTCTTCCTGCTTCCTGCTCACCCCACACTCAGGACGGGAGGCAGTGGCTTCCTCCCTCAAGCCTCGGGTTCGTGTGAGAATCAGCATTGTTTCAAATACAGGATGCTGCCCCAGCATGTGGTGAGGTCCCTTCCAGCTCTGATAGGAAGACACTGACCACTTCCTGTATCCCAGGCTCATGGCCTCCCTACATGGTCAGACGTGAGGCACATCCGGGTACCCTTAAGCCTCTCTGTGTCCACAGGTATGATGCCGGCAGGGATGGCTTCATCGACCTGATGGAACTGAAACTCATGATGGAGAAACTGGGGGCCCCCCAGACTCACCTGGGCCTGAAGAGCATGATCAACGAGGTGGATGAGGACTTTGACAGCAAACTCAGCTTCCGGGAGGTGAGTTCGTCCTCTGCAGACTGCTCCCCAGCCTACCACACATGAGCACTGGGTGGCCTTTGCTATGGAATGGCACTGTCATTGAGCAACAGACTGTGGATACCTGATAGCTATGTGAGGCCTGCAAGGCATTCTTGGCAGGTGTCCCCCTGCCTCCGCCTCCCAAGTGCCGGGATTATAGATGTAAGCCACCACAACCAGCTATTTTGGATGACTTCTGTCTGCCCAGCTGAGTTGTAGGAAAGGCTGCGTAGTCTGATCTAGAAGGGGAGGCACCTGGGACGCATGCTTGGCTCAGAGGAAAGGGAGTGGTGCCTGCTACCAAGCGAGGTAGCCTCACATTCTCTGAGGCAGAAGCTGTGGGCCAGCCTGTTTAGGAACTGGCAGGAAGGATGAAGGTCAAAGCGTGACGGCTGTGGTCCTAGGTCCTGAAGAGCATGGGGTTGCGCGTTTGAGGAGGCGGGTGCTCAGGGAGCCCTGGCCCTTACAGCTGGCAGGAGGTCGGGGAGAGAGGTGTCACGGGCTTCTTGGGGTGCTGGAGGTGACAAGAGGCTTGAGAAGAACATCAGAGTGGCCATGGGAACGGGTTGGGGTCAGAGCATCCATCCCCATCCGGCACTTAAGCCTTTGGCCACCTCCGAACCATCTTTCAAACTGCAGAATGGGAGCGAGCCACCCCACGCCCACCCGGGCTTTGGGAATAGAATACAGTGCAGATTTATGCGGGGGAACCGTGGATGACAAACAGGAGAGGCAGGCTGAAGCTGTGGGTGGGAGCTGGGTGTGGTCCTTAGCCCAAGGTCCTGGCAAGGTTCACCAGGAAGATAGGGACTGATAGGGACAGAAACCCAGCTCTGGCTCCCAGCCCTGCCGGTGAGCACATAGCTCTGCCTTTCTACAGAGATCTGAGCCCAGGCTTGGGTGTGGCCTGGGACTTTGTTCCACTCGTACCTTGCTGACCCCTGACCCCGTGTCTCCCCTCCACAGTTCCTTCTGATTTTCCGCAAGGCAGCAGCAGGGGAGTTGCAGGAAGACAGTGGCTTGCACGTCCTGGCCCGCCTCTCGGAGATCGACGTCTCCACAGAGGGCGTGAAGGGTGCCAAGAACTTCTTCGAGGCGAAGGTGAGGAGCCAGGGACTGCGCGTGGTCCAGCTATGTAATGGCACGGCTCAGACTGGGGACTGGCTCAGTCCCTCCCTGTCCCAGTTGAGCCAGCTCTTTGTGGGGTGTGCAGGGCTAGGGGCTCTTAAAGAGGGAGACAGCAAGCATTGCTCCCTAGACACCCTGCCCTGTCAGCCCTACTCTGGAGGAAGCCGGGCAGGGGTGGGGGGGGGTCCTCAGACCTCATACATCTGTATGTACAGCACATGCATAGATGGGGGGGACACATTGGGTCCAATGACTCCTGAGTCCTGCCCACCCAGGCCCCCCACCTTTCCTTAGTCCTCTTTTCCAGACTAAGACCTCTGCTTCCCAAGGCTGCCCTGCCTCCCCTCTCTTCCAACCTTTGATAGAGATGTCAGGGTCCATCAGCAGACCTGTATGCTCACCTTAGGACAGGACATCAAGTGCACCATTCCTGCCTGCAGAGCCCGGCACTGCTCTGCCAATGACTATTCTGTGTCTCTGTCTCTCATTCTTTCTCCGTCTCTGAGGGACAGGGTCTCACACAACCCAGGCTGGCCTTGAACTCTGACCCTCCTGCTTCAGCACCACGCCCCATTTTTTTTTAAGTACAGCTCAAACCCAGGCCATCATGCATGCTAGGCGAGCATTTTACCAGTTATACCCTATCAGTGCGTTATTTTACCCTTCCCCAACGAGCCCCTGGGGTCAGTCAGTGTATGCCGGGTTCTGTGTGGAGAGAGACTGAGGCATGGAGGGGGAACCGTGGCTCACGAGGGCCACTGTCGGGGAGCCTGGGACAGAAGGTGAGCAGCTCCCAGGGGTGCTGTGGACACCGCGTCCCTGACCTGTCACCCTCGCTCCCAGGTCCAGGCCATCAATGTGTCCAGCCGCTTTGAGGAGGAGATCAAAGCCGAGCAAGAGGAAAGGAAGAAACAGGCTGAGGAGGTGAAACAGCGGAAAGCAGCCTTCAAGGAACTGCAGTCCACCTTCAAGTAGCCAGGGCCAAGGCCGAGACCCAGCCCTGCCCAGTGTGCAGTCTGGGGGCACGGATGGGTACAGGAGACCTGTGGGAGACAGGCCTGAGTCCTGGTCTGTGTGTGCCAGGACCACTACTAAAATCTAAACTGTACGTGAACGGATCTCATTGAGGAGTCTCCCCAGTGACTGGGCCAGTCCCTGCTCCCTCCCGCTGTCCCTGAGGCTGTGACACCAGACACCAGCATCCTCTGTCTGGCCACCCTGCTGCCTGCTCTAGCCCAGTTCCAGCCCATTCACCATGCCCCTGCCTTGTCTACCAGCTACTTTCTCCACCAACCCACCCTTAACTATAGGCCACGCGCCCTGGGCCTTGATGGCCCCTTCCTAAATAAGCAGAGAGAGTCAGTCCTTTCCCCAGGACTCTCCCTTTCAGGCCCTTCTCTGCTGGGCGTGGAAGGACTCCTGTTTTGGTGAAGAGATCCAGGTCCTAGCCCTCTAGGCTAATATGAATGGGGCTAGAAGTGGAGGGACTCCTGTTTTGATGAAGAGACCCAGGCCCTAACACTCTAGGCTAATAAAAAAATGGGGCCCAGGCAGGGTGAAGGCCACTGAATCTACCTCACAGGCTGCACTCTGCGAGGCATGTCGTGGGGACATGAGTGACAGGGCTCTGTGGGGAGGGGCAGCTATGTCCGTTTCTGACACCCTACCCCGAGAACAAGCTGAGGGTCCCAAGGGGCTGGGGTGGGGTGCCAAGGGATTGGCCTTCCTAGGGACCTCAGCACTCTGCCTCGGAGTGCCTGACGTGTTTGTGTACTGGGACAAGGGCACAGGGCTGGCACCCCCTTCACACGTATCCTTCCCTGCGTTTGTCACCAGTGACAACGCCCGCCTGTCACGCCCACCCCTAGAACGCATGGGGGTTCCCCAAGCCCACCCATCGCCAGGCAGGCCATAGTGAAGCGCGTGCCGTTCCTCCGTAGCTCCCATGTGCTTGCTCACATGTGTGTGTATGTGTGTGTGTCTGTTGCCGTGTTGGTGAAACTGTGACGTCACCCAGTCTAAGTGAACGGCCGTAGCGGCCATGTTTCTGCAGTGTTCAGTGTGCCACCGCTTTTGGAAGTTGATGACTCTTTATTTTACCACAGCTCCAGGAGTCCACACTTGCCCCTGTGGGACTCACAAAGGTTTTATTTTTTCGGCCTTAGCACCCATGAGAACCAGAGGGACCGAGCCCAGCCCAGCCCAGCAGCTATGGCCCTGGCTTGTGTCTGCCTTAGTGGATATGTTTATACAGATGGATATAAATTCCCTTTGCTTTTGGCTTTTTGCATTTTATTTTTTTGCCTTCCCTCTCACCACCTCTCCCCCCGCCCCCCCCCCAAAAAAGAAAACAGCTACTTCTTCATTCAGTGGTACGATTATTTTTTTTAACTAAAATGAGATAAAAGTCTATATTCTTATGTGTGCGTGGTTTTTGATGGCTCACTGGAGAGGGCAGGGGATGGGACAAGGATAAAGGTCAACTGGATTTGGGCAGTCACATCAGGAGCCTGGGGAGGACTGTGAGGTTGGGCCCTTAGCGCCTTTGAAACACTACCAGTCCAAACACAACGTATATTAAACTCATTTCATCCTGAAAGAAGCTCACTGAAGGGCACTGTCTTTTAAACTCCTTTTAGGATAAGAATGGGGGGTGGGTTGGAGAGAGGTTAAGAGCACTGGCTACTCTTCCAGAGGATCCAGGTTCAATTCCCAGCAACTACATGGTGGCTCACAACCATCTCTAGTGAGATCTAATGCCCTCTACCGTCGTAAAGGTGTATATGAAGATAAAGCACTCATATACATAAAATGAATAAGTCTTTAAATAAATATAGATACAAAGAATAGGGAGGCCTAAGGTGGCCAGGCACACAGACCAATTGGAGCTAGCCCACAGCCCGTGCGTGCCACCTGACCCCAAATGATGACCAGGACCAGATGTGGTGCAAGCCCCTCAACCCAGCCTTCTCGAGCCTGAGTTGGCCTGGGCTACACTGCAAGACCCATCTAAAGAAAGTAACAAAATCCTCCAGAGAGAGGTTCAGAATCAGTGAGTCCCCATGGTACAGATACCCACCATGCTCAGTGTCCCTGGAGTGGGGGAGAGGCTGCAGTGGTGGCACCAGTAGCTGCCCCTGTGGCGCCCGTGGCATCCGGGTCCCCACTGCCAAACATGTAGGTAGACCGGTCTTTGCAGACTTGTGGTCAGACAGCCTAAACAGAGTGGGAGAAGTTTCTGATTTGTCTGCGTTCTTCTGCCCCCATGTGGTTATGCGTGGAACTGCATCATCAGGTGGCCCGTTGCCCCTTTCTCAGTCTGGCTGACTTTATAGAATAGCAAAGATGACCAGGTATTAACACAACCACTCACAACCTCCTGGATGGAAAAAGTTGTCAGTTCTTCCATTGAAGAAGAAAGCTTTGTTTCCAGAGTTGTTCAACAATTCAGGGTTTCCTGGCATTTATCTGTGAGCTCTTGCCCTCTATACCCCTTGCACTAGGGATTCCCTAACTTGCTAGAGCAGTGGTTCTCAACCTTCCTAAGGCTGCCATCCTTTAATTGTGATGTATGTATGAACTAATTCTGCTACTGTTATGAATCGTAATGTAAATACATGATAGCAGGGTATCTGATATGCGACCCCTGCAAAGGGGTTATTTGACCCCCAGAGGGGTTGCAACCCCACAGGTTAAGACCAATGTGCTAGGGGGACAGACTCGGGTGGGGGAAGGAGACAGAAAGAGACCAGCTTCCATTCAAACTGCAACTGTACTAGCGACGAATGTGAACTCTGAGCCCTCAGAATCAAATCCCAACAGGCTGATTGAGCCTCAGCTGTTGAGGACTGCAGCCTTAGCCTGCCAAGACCCCAACCCACCCCCACCCATGGCAGAGCCCTACAGAGAAAGCCCACTGAGAAATGAGGAGGCCTCAAATGACCCGTTCCCATGAGGGACTGCTCCAGAAACCATCCCTAGGGCACCGGCCTATCATGGCAGCACTGGGGAGGTAGAGGCAGGAGGATCAGGGGTGTAAACCAGCTGGGCTCCATGGCCCCATGTGGCAGAAGGAGAGAACCAACTCCACCAAGTGGTCCTCTGGCCTCCACATGTACACCATGGCGTGTACATGTATGCACACGGAAATAAATGTAATTTTAAAGTTTTTTTAATCCAAACAAATGAAAAACTTCCCAAGGTCCCATCTTCTCACTACACCTCTTTACCAGGTCCCAGCCACCCAAATCTCCATTGCTTCCCCAGATCCTCCACTGAATTTGGGTTTTGTTTTGTTTTTAAGACATGGGGTCTCAACATGTAGCCGTGGATGGCCTGGAAATCTCTGCGTAGACCAGGCTGGCCTCAAACTCTGAGCTCTATCTGCCTCAGTCTCCCGAGTACTGGGGTTAAAAGTGTGCACCACCACACCCAACCCCACATTGAACTTACCACTCTACCTCGCTGATCTGAAACTCTTCAGTGAACCCCAAACTCTCTCTGAGGCCACAGTTCTGCCCTGTAGTATTGGAGGAAAACCCTCACCAGTCCTTCAGCCTCCCCCACTTAATGAACCTCATTCAAGAGGCAACAGCTGCCACCAGGCTTGTCGAAGGAGGCAGAGAATCCAGGCCCCTGTCACTAGCACCTGTCCCTTTCCCGGGCTCTCCTCCCTCACAGCCTTCTCTGGAGGTCACAGCCCCCACGCAGTCACATATCTTTAGTGGTTACTTTTCCATTACAGCCTCTGACCCTGAGATCCTAGGTCCTGAGAGCCAACAGCGGGTGTTGGGAATCGGGGATATGGTGGGAAACAGTGGAGGGGCCTGATGCCGTCAACACCCCCAGTTCTCTGGCTCCTTCTGAACATGGGATGAGCAGAGCAGAGACCTCACTGCATGCCATCCACCAAGCTCCCACCTAGGATGGAGCTCATCTGCTGTCTTCCCCAGGGGACACGTCACCCTGGCTGCCAGGGAGCTGCCTCCAGCGCACAGGGCACATACATAGCAAGTGCTCAATGAATCTTGGGGTCGTGAATGAACCCATTCATGTTTTCTATATGTATTGTATGCCAAATAAAACACAAACACATCTGTAAACAGACAAGTCAAGCCCTATTCCAGAGTCACAGGAAATCCACCAGCCCCCTATGATAGCAATGTCAGCCCACTCAGTATCATAGTGTGGGCCAAGGCTAAGGGAGTCCTCCCTCTAGCCACTCCCTGCAGCAGAGCTAGAGACCAGAGGGCCAAAGTAATAGCTGCCCACCCCACCAGCGGCTCTTGAGAAAGGGCTGCTCACAGGCACACTGAAGATGCCCAAGGGCAGTGCCAAAGCCCTTGAGAGGCCCAAGAGAATGCTTTTGATTTCTTTAAGATCATCAGGAGGGGCTGGAGAGATGACTTAGTGGTTAAGAGCACTGGCTGCTCTTCCAAAGGACCTGAGTTCAATTCCCAGCCACCACATGATGGCTCACACCTATCTGTAATGAGAACTGGCGCCCTCTGCCTGCATCCCAGAAGAGGGTGCCAGATCTCATTACAGATGGTGGTGAGTCACCATGTGGTGGCTGGGAATTGAACTCAGACCTCTGGAAGAATAGTCAGTGCTCTTAACCACTGAGCCATTTCTCCAGCCCAATAAATAATTTTTTAAAAAAAATCAGCAGGAAACAAAGATGGCTCAGTGGCTAAGAGCATTTGCTGCTTTCACAGAGGACCCAAGTTTGGTTCCCAGCAGCTCACAACCGTCTGCAACTCCAGTTCCAGGAGGCCTGATGTCCTCTTCTGCCTCCTCTGGCACCAGGCACACATGTGATGTACAGCTGTACATGTAGGCAAACATTCACACACATAAAATCATCTTTACATTTAAAATAATATAATAATAGTAGCGATAATAATAAATCTGCAGAAAATATACAAATTGAGTCACAGGCATCTACAAAGGCAGACAGCCTGGAGTTTGGACCAGTATTCTGATGGTAGATAGAGGCCCTGTGGATTCATTCCACCTTGGAAACCCCATACTTCTAGCCAACCACAACTCCTGCCCAAATTAAACAGTAATTACCAAGGTCAGGAAAAGACCTTGTCAGAACAGGTTTGTCCCCAGGCTGAGGTCAGCCTTGACTCCTGGGCCCTCACCCCCCCACACACACACTTAGGCCTATAAATGCCCAGCCTATCTCCACACCAGCCAGTCCTGAGCGCCTCATCATGCTGGGAATTACAGTCCTCGCGGCCATCATAGCCTGCGGTAAGCTTGGGAGTAGGGACAAGCTGCATCCAGTGGACTGTAAGATCAAGCTGGCCTTGGGGTGTCCTCTGCTCCCAAGAAAGGCACTTTGGGGTCCTGTGTGGGTTCGGTTACTGACAGTTAAGCCACTTCCAAACTAGTAGGTGCTGGAGAAGGGAAGAACACCCTCTAGGGAATGAGGCTTAGACCGGAGGCCTGAGCAAGGCCCCCAGAGGCGCTTGACCCTGCGTCCACTCCAGGGGGCCACTGGGCCTGCCTTTCCCACCTGTGTCTCCCTCTTACGGTTCCTTTGCTCTCCCACTTTGGTGGCATTCTCCCAGATTACAAACTGAGGGGTTTGATAGGCTTTGGTTTGGTTTTGGCAAGTGAGAGCCCTTCATCAGGCATCAGGCTGAGCTCTGTAGATGCAGGAGCAAACTGGACCATATATAGCTATCAGGTTTGTCCATAGCTCCATTGAACAGTGGGAACACAGAGGGCCAGTGATGCTCGGGCTCACATGCTGGCTGCCAGACAGAATGCCAGCCCCATCTCCTCACCTCAGAGCAAGCACACACTGACTTCCTAGACATGACAGTGTTGGACTCCGTGTGGCCCACACTGAATGCTCCCCCATATGCACTCTGCTGATAAAAGGCC
Organism: Neodon shergylaensis; assembly: GCA_025134845.1. NCBI lineage: Eukaryota > Metazoa > Chordata > Mammalia > Rodentia > Cricetidae > Neodon > Neodon shergylaensis. The sequence goes on from JABTXL010003386.1 coordinate 1,396,805, forward strand.
TGCTCCTTTCACTACAGGAAGCATCCCTCCTCCTTCCGTGTGGCTTTTTTTGTTTTGTTTTGTTTTTCAAGACAGGGTTTCTCTGTAGCTTTGGAGCCTGTCCTGGAACTAGCTCTTGTAGACCAGGCTGGCCTCGAACTCAGAGATCCACCTGCCTCTGCCTCCCGGGTGCTGTGCCACCACTGCCCGACTTGTGTGGCTTTTATTTATTTATTTATTTATTTATTTATTTATTTATTTATTTTTGGTTTTTCGAGACAGGGTTTCTCTGTGGTTTTGGAGCCTGTCCTGGAACTAGCTCTTGTAGACCAGACTGGTCTCGAACTCACAGAGATCCGCCTGCCTCTGCCTCCCTAGTGCTGGGATTAAAGGAGTGCGCCACCACCGCCCGGCATTGTGTGGCTTTTTTTAATGTGTCATGTGGTTTAATTCTCAGGAGACACTCAGATTAATGTTATTCTACACACACACACACATATACAGGGTCGGGAGCACTGAGGCCCAGACAGCTAGGGGGACTCTGAGTAGAATATGAGCCACCACCACACCTGAGCTTCCCACCTGCCCCTTGCAGGGAGGGGCAACACAACAGTCTGCTCACCTTCATGCTCCTCTTCTCCCCAGCCTCCAGCTCCAGCTGCGGGGATCCCACCTACCCACCCAACCTGTCAACCAGGGTGGTAGGAGGAGAGGATGCTGTCCCTCATAGCTGGCCGTGGCAGGTAAGCACTTCCTGAGGCAGCCGCAGAGGTTGGAGGGACAAGGCTGGGGATCCCTGGAAGACTGATGTGTGGCCCTTTTGCAGATCTCTCTGCAGTACCTCCGGGACGGCGTATGGAGGCACACCTGCGGGGGCACTCTGATCACCGATAGACATGTCCTCACCGCTGCTCACTGCATCAGGTGAGCGGGGATGCCATCCCGAGACCCAAGTATCTAAGGCTCCAGGCACTGGGCTCTGTTCGCTGCTTGAAAACATTTCCTGTGCACCTACTATGCGCCAAGAAACAACAAAGGCAACAAAAGCCAGCCTCCGGGGCTATTTTGTCGGCATGTTTTATTCCACTGTTCTAGCAGAAAGTAGAGCAATAGATGAACAAGAAAATATGTAACTTATCAAACAAAAAGGAGGCTGGAAGAGGGGAAGGGTACAGGCGGTTTGGGCTCAATTTAAAAGAAGATAACCCAGAACTCGGAAGATGGGTAAGAGGGAGGGAGGGAGTTAAAATAGCAAAATAAGGGAGCTGGGAATGTAGGTTAGTTGGTGGAGCTCTTTCTTAGCATATACAAAACTGTGAGCTGACTCCCCAGGTGTGACGGGACCTGTAATCCCATCAGTTGAGAGGTAGAGGAAGGAAGAGTCGAGGTTAAAGGCTGTCCTGGGCTGGGATATCCTTGCATTTGAGGCCAGCCTGGGCTAAAAAGAAGAAAGGGGGTGGAGAGTGAGGAAAAGAGGGAAGGAGAAAAGGAGAGAGGAAAAAAGAAAGAAAAAAGGAGAAGGAAAGAAAGAGATGGGTCTGGGAGAAGGTCTCTCTGAAAGAGCAAGGACACAAAAGGAGGGAAGGAGGGAGGCCATGGCTGATCTGTGGAGTCCAGGAACAGCCTGCCTGAAGGAGGCACCTCTCTGAAGCTTGGGAAACACTGGGGCAGCCTCCTGCTGGGAGCAGAGAGTGAGGCCCAGATCGGGGTGTGAGGGTGTGTTTGCAAGGCTACGGGTGCAGTTAACCGCTGTTTTAGGAGGTGCCGAACAGTCAGGGAAAGCCAGGTGTGGTGGCGCTGGCCTGCCACCCTAGAGTAGGAGAGTCTTGTTGTAGGGAGGGCAGAGTCAAGCAGGAGTCACTCAGATGGCTACTGCCATGTGGAAGTCAGAGAAATGGTGATTTGGCTTCTCCTAGCCTGCCAGTTTAGGGCGGCAAGGCCATACCTGACCCAAGTCCCTGGCTCTAAGACATGGGTCCTTTCTCTCCTCTTACATGGGGTCGATGGGGTCGATGGATACAGACATTAACTACTCCCTTTCCCACAAAGCCCTGCTGCAGCAAGAGGACCAGGTCACCAAGGCTCTCAGTTTCTGGTTGGCCCTGCCAGAAGCCACTTGACGTCTCTTTCCCCCCTTCTAGCGATACTTTAACCTACCGCGTGGCCCTGGGGAAGTACAATCTGACAGTGGAAGATGAGGAAGGTTCCGTGTACGCGGATGTGGAAACCATCTACGTCCATGAGAAATGGAACTCCTTCTTGGTGAGGTGAGTGCCAGCCCTGGGCAGCTGGAGCCACAGAGTCCAACTCCTGCACTTGGCATGCCCAAACCACAGGGTCACACGATGGCACCCATTCAGTCCTTCACAGTGATCAAAGATTAGGATTAAGTACATAAGGGATCTCTATCTCCAAGACCCCCACCAAACTCGTCTAGAATTCACCCAGCCAGAGGCTGAGCCAAGTGTCACCCAGAGTGAGTGCCCAGCACATGCGCAGACTGCAACAGACATGTGAGGTGCCGCCCTTCATCTAAGCCTCACAACAGACAAGGAACTAAAGCTCCGAGCGGTTAGGAAATATAGTCCACATGGAGTTTGGTGATACAAGCCTTTAACCCCAGTTCTGAGGAGGCAGAGGCAGGTGGGTCTCTGAGTTCAAGGCCAGCAGCTTGGTCTGCTTAATGAGTTCCAGGACAGCCAGGGCTATGTGGAGAGAACCTGTCTCTAAAAAAAAAAACAGACAAACAAACAAAAAATTAGACAGCACGCTTTGTGAGCTTGAAAACCCGAGTTCAGATCCCTGGCGCCCACATGAGAAGCTGCGTGTGGCTGGGAGAAACTCTAACCCCAGTGCTGTGGGAGGTTCAGACATGGGGATCTCCAGGGGCCGCTGGCTGTCCCCAGGGAATAAGGTGGAGAGTGAGAGAGCAGGACACCTGACATCCATGCACGTGTGCATACACACACACACAGTCATTTGTCCTCCAGGGTGTCCACCAGCTAATAAGCCGCTAGGAGGTCTTTATGGGGAATCTCTGGCCACCAAGGCTTGACACCCAGCACCACCTTCTACACACTTGCCAAACTTCTGCTTTGCATTCCAGGAATGACATTGCCATCATCAAGCTGGTTAACCCCGTGGAGCTGAGTGACACCATCAAGGTGGCCTGCCTCCCAGAGGAGGGTGTCATACTGCCTCAGGACTACTCCTGCTATGTCACTGGCTGGGGTCGCCTCTGGAGTGAGTACAGCCTGCCCCGGGACATCCCCGAGGCTTCCTGGAGGAGGTGCCACTCAAGATCAGCCTGTCTCCCATGTTCTCCCTCCTGCCTGATAGTTTCATAGATTTTAAACCTTTGTGATAATGACAGTTAATATTAATTACTCAGCCCAGATCATGTGACAAGCATGTCACAAGTGAATGTGTTGGGAGATACAAGGATTAAATAGGCTAGAACTCATCAAGCATTGAAGAGAAATTGGCTCATTGCCTCAGCCACATAAGTAAACTAAAAACAAAAGGCAGGCTTGGTCATGCAGGCCCGCCTGTGATCCAGAACTTATAAGGCAGAGGCTGGAGGATCAGGAGCTCAGGGTCACTACATAGGGAGTTTGAGGCTAGCCTAGGCTACATGAGAACCTATATCAAAATAAGAAATAAACTAACCAACTAATTAAAACCATCCTTTTAGGGGTAGGAGGCTAGTTCTCATGGCAATCCTAGCAGATGTCAGCTGAACTAGAAGGTTAAATGGAAATTAAAGCTATGCACGGCTTAGAGAAAGCACAGGCTGGCTCTTAAGGACATCATGGGCAAAGAGAACCTTCAGATATATGCAGCTAAGATGGAGTTCTGGAAGGAAATGATAGTTGAACCCTCAAGATCCTAACTGAGGCAGAGGGATCACAGGTAAACCTGCCTCAGTATAGAGTGAGTTCAAGATCAACCTGGGCAACTCAGGGAGACCCTGTGTCAGTACAGAGTGAGTTTGAGACCAGCCCCGGCAACTCAGGCAGATCCTGTCTCAGTACAGCGTGAGTTTGAGACCAGCCCCAGCAACTCAGGGAGACCCTGTCTCAGTACAGAGTGAGTTCGAGACCAGCCCCAGCAACTCAGGCAGACCCTGTCTCAGTACAGAGTGAGTTCAAGACCAGCCCCAGCAACTCAGGGAGACCCTGTCTCAAAACTACCAGTTTAAAGAAGGCTGGGTATATGGCTCAGTGGTAGACTGCTTGCCTAGCATACTCAAAGCCCTGGGCTTGATCCCTAGCACAACAAAACAGAAAGGGAGTAAAAGTCAGACTCCAAACTAAAGACGCGGTCTCCAAGGGACTGCGACCCAAAGATTTGTGCCATCCTGATGATGGGCACACTCACGGTTTCCACAGCCTTCCATGCGTCAAATGTCGGGGGGGGGGGGGGACAGCAAGAGAGAGAAAGACACCATGTAACAGAGCTCACGTGGAAGGTTGTTTTGTTTTGTTTTGTTTTTTAACGGAAAGGAAACATAAAAAGCGGGACAGAGGGGGGAGACTGGTCTCTGGAGACAGGAGCAGCAGAAGAGAAGAGAGAGATGGGCAAGGGGGAGGAGACAAAGAGATAGGCAGAGAAGCAGAGAGAGAGAGAGAAAGGAACAGAGAGAGAAAGAGAGAGATGGGAAGTGGACAGGGCCTTTTATAAAGGGAACGCAGTGAATGTGTCCAGGAGGCGCCCTTAGTAGCTGCAGCTGAGAATGTAGCCCGTCAGAACTCCAAGGGCAGGCCAGTACGGATGCCTGAATGCTAACACCAAAACCTGCCTTTGCCAAGTCCCAGTCTCCTGCTGGCTGGAGGCCAGAGCTATGGCTGGGCTGAGGGCACAGGCTGACTCCCTGGCACGACTGCTCTCTCCCCAGCCGATGGTCCCATCGCTGATGTGCTCCAGCAGGGCCTGCAGCCCATCGTGAGTTACTCCACGTGCTCCAAGTGGGGCTGGTGGTTCCCCATGGTCACCAAATCAATGGTGTGCGCTGGGGGTGACGGCGTCATCTCAGCCTGTAACGTGAGTGTCTTGGCACCATACCAGGGGGCGGCCGGGAGGTGGGCAGAGCAGGGTGAGAGGGAGCCAATCAAACCCCTCCCTCCAGAAAGCCACGCCCCGAGGGACCCTGCAGGCCTAGGGGAAAGCTGCCACTCCAGCCCACTCCTCGCTGCTCACCCCCAGTGCATGGGAACAAGCAGGGGGATGGACGTGAGCGGCCCAACTTCAAGCCCCAACAGAGCCGGCAATTTGGTGGTCTGCCGAAGTGTTCTGTAAAGTGGGGGGCAGGGGAGAGGTGGCTCAACGGGTAGAGGGGACCTGAGTTTGATCCCCAGAACCCACGTGGTAGAAGGAGAGGACCGACTGCCACAGCTGTCCTCTGATCTCCACACTGCCCTGTGACATGTATGCATGCACACGACATAAATGAACGAGAAAGAAAACGGGGCCGGGGCTGGGGAGGTGATTCAGTTGGTAGCGGTTGCCTTGCAAGCACAAAGACCTGAGTTCGAGCCCCAGAACTCACGTTGTAGAAATGCCAAGCGTGGTGGCGCAGCTGAATCCCAGGGCCAAGGAGGTGGAGATACGAGAACTCTTGGGTCTCACTGGACAATGACTCTAGGCCAGCTGGCCAGCTCCAGGCCGAAGAGAAGAAGTACAGCTGAGGATGGCATGCAAGGGCATCTTCCAGCTCCACACACATACACATATATCTGCATGCACACTGGCACACATACCTGCACCCTCACACACACATATACATACATGCACACATGCATGAACATGCAAACATCAAAAAAAAAAGAGGCCGTAGAAACCACTACACAGAGCCGCCAAGAGACTTAGAGTCTTAGAAGCATGAAGTAGCTTCCCTTCAGGTTTCATACATGCTCCTGAAGGCTCCAAGGTGCCAGTCCAGGGAAACGGGGTCTCGGAGTATGACCAGAACCACAAAACATCCAGAACAATGCGGGACTGTCCATTCTGAAACAGATAACCCTCTCCCCACACCAGCCTCCCTACTTTCCCAGGCCTCTTCAGGGTCCCCAGCCTCCTTGACTCTCTAGCAAGTTCATAGAAGCCTACACACAGTGACCTGAACAATAAGGGAAACTGAGGCAGAGTAGGTTGGCATCATCCCAGACAACAGCAAACCAAGAGCTAGCTGACACCTCAGGGCCTCACAGAATGAGGTCAAGTCAGTCCCTACACTTTCTCTGTCACTATCCCTCCGGCTAGTCTGAGGCCTAAATAACAGATAGAGAGGTCAAGGGCCCAGCTCACATCCCCCCAGCAGCCAAAGGCAGCCCTGGGGGAGAACTGGAGCTGAGGCCTGCTGCTCTGTTGCAGGGAGACTCGGGTGGCCCACTGAACTGCCCGGCAGAAGATGGCTCCTGGCAGGTGCATGGCATCGTGAGCTTTGGCTCCTCTCAAGGCTGCAACGTAGCCAAGAAGCCAGTGGTCTTCACCCGCGTGTCTGCCTACATTGACTGGATCACGGAGGTAGGTGTCCCCTGCGCCCCTCCCTGTGTCCCTGAGCCCACTTCCTCATGTAGACTCTCCTTCACTGGCCCACATTCAAGTTCCATTCTTCCACTCACTGAGAAACCCTGGCTGAATCCTTCTTGGAGTAGGCCTCGAGTCAGGAATGGGGATGGGGGTGGGGGGAGTTACAGAGGGGGCATGCGGGTGGCCACATAAAGGCTTGAGGGTGTAGGGACAGAGGCATCCTGGGCAGGGCTCCCAATAGGTATGGGATGTGTTCTAAGCCCACATGGACTATGCTCTGAAAAGCTGGGAGACCCAGAGCCTTTGAGGAGAGACCAGGCCTAGCCATGTCCCTGCTGGGAACCTACTACCCCGAAGCGCCTTGTTCTGCCCCAGAAGGTAGCGAGTCCCAGAACTCATAACGGCTTCTCTTCCACCAGAAAATACAACTGTGAAGAGCTGGTTCCAGAAGCCTTGCGCCCCATCTCCCAGCAGCAATAAAGCTCCTTCCAATAACGCCTGGGTACACTCGTTAATGCCTTCCGGGGGTTCCCGGGTCTCTGCACACTGGAAACATACACCCTAGACCAAGCCATAGAGACGTTAAAGGCAGGTGTCACTCGTCAGCCAGAGGCAAGCAGGTAGCTTGAGGGGTCAGAATTAAAGTCTATGGCCTCCAGCTGGCGGAGGCAGAGGGCTCCTCAAGGCCAGGTCACAGGAAGATGCATGGATCTCAGAGACAACCACTAATTCCTAGGGATGAGCGCCCAACAGGTTCCTCCTGCCCAGCACAGTCGGGAGCAGCTGTTGGCCAGAGGTGTCTGATTGAAGAAGGGTTTAATGAATCCTGAACCAGAGTGGCACAGGAGGGGGAGCCCCTAGACCCACCCACGGGCTTGAGGAAAGCAGTGGTTTCCACCCAGTCTAGGAAAAGCCTTCACTGAATAAGATGGGGAGGGAAATGGAGGCCCCGAGAGAGAAAGTGCTGGACTAAGTCTCAGGCACAGTGAGCCAAGGGAGAGCCACAGTGGACTAAAGACAGGAGTGCTCTCAGGAGGCAGGTGAGACTCCAGACCTGAGTAGCCAGGGTCTGGGGAGAGATATCCCTGCCCCTCCGTCCCCTGACCAGAGGGTCCCCTGGCCTGGGACACGCCAGAAAGTGTGCCATTAGTCTTAGCGTTCCTATTTCTGTGATGAAACACCATGACAAGAAGCAAGTTGGGGAAGGAAGGATGTGTTTGGCTTACACTTCCACATCACTGTTCATCCTCAAAGGAAGGCAGGACAGGAACTCGGGCAGGGCAGGAACCTGAGGGCAGGAGCTGATGCAGAGGCCATGAAGGGGTCCTGCTTACCGGCTTGCTTCCCATGGCTTGCTCTCAGCCTGCTTTCTTATAGAGCCCAGAATCAACAGCCTAGGGGTGGCACCACCCATAATGGGCTGGACCCTCCCCATCAATCACTAATTAAGAAAATGCCCCACAACCAATCTTAGGGAGACGTTTTCTAAGTTGAGGCCCCCTCCTCTCTGGTGACTCTAACTTGTGTCAAGTTGACACAAAACTAGCCAGCACAACTGACCCCTTGCCACCTGGCACACAGACACATCACTGTTAAACAACAACCTTTCCTTTCTTGTTCATCCCTGAGAGGATACATTAATAAGAACAATACAATGTAAAATATTCCAAGTATTAAAAACTCCAATCTTTACAAATTCAGACACTTTAAAATTCAGTCTACCTAATTTCCAAAGTCTCTTTTAAAACCTAGAATCTTGCTGGGCAGCAGTGGTGCATGCCTTTATTCCCAGCACTCAGGAGGCAGAGCCAGGTGGATCTCTGTGAGTTTGAGGACAGACTAGTCTACAGAGCTAGTTCCAGGACAGGCTACAAAGCTACATAGAGAGGCGAGGGCTGTGGTGGGCTCCCCTGCCCAAGGGTGCCACTCCCAGGGGTGTCCTTTGTTACTCAGAAAGTGATAGGGTGTAAAGGTCCCCAGGTTCAGAGAAGATCCTTGCTCTGCAGTAGACAGAACACTGTGTGCGCACGAGGGTACGTGCATGCGTGCATGTTCAGATACGCACACCAGGGGAACAGAAATGAGCTACCTTAACCGGGGTCTGTTGGCAGTGGAAGTCCAGGAGGGATTCCTAGAGGTGGCAATGCCCAAGCTAGTTCTTAAAATTGGAAGTGTCCTAAGAGTATTGCTGGCTGCTTGACCTGAGCATCCTCAGAAACCTTCTTTCATGCCTGTCTCTATGTGGGAGGTGATACATGCGCAACTCTTGCTGACCCCAGGTTTGTTGCAGGTAGGGAACTAGGAGGATCGGTTTTGGCCAACAGAACATAATAATGGAATAATCTGGTGTTCGATGAGCTCTGTGGGTTTTACATTCATCTTATCTCCCCAGCCCAGGCCCGTGAGGCTGGCTGTCATCACACACCCCCGCTTTGACGGATGAGAAAACTAAGGTCAGAATGATCTAGTGGCCTTCCAGGATGGCTTAACTAGAAAGTGGGAGAGCTCGGACTCAGACATTGCCAATCTGGCTCCAGAGTACATGGATCGGAGCACTAATGTAAGGAGAAGGAAAATCGCCCTGTAAGGTGAACCAACACACATTGAGGTTATGCCTTGAATACAGGCTCCACGGCTGGAGCTGAGGCAGCCATCCTGTGGCCGTGTGAACTGCAGCAATACCAGCTCGGACCTTGTTCAGCTGATGCTGCAGAGCTGAGGCCAGCAACCACTCCCCTTCAAATTTCGTTGCTGTGTGAAAAAAATGAAAATAAATCTTGTGGGGGTCCACAGATCCACTCCACCTTGACTGAAGGCTTAAGTCTGCTCTCAACCTTTCAAAGTTACTGACAAGAGGTCTGACTTAAGAATAGGCTACAAACAAGATGTAGGGTGTGGTTACTTGGTGTTTTGGATATTAAGATGGCCAGTAGAGGTGGACCTGCTCCACATCAGCCAAAGGTCAGGGAATTCAAGCCTATTCCTGCTCCTTCAAGGATATGACAGGAGGTTTGACCTAGGGAGTGGCTGCCTACAGGATGCTTGGTCTAAGGTGTGGTCCTTACATGTCCTACCTAAACAACAGAATACGTAACTATACAAGTTACTTGATATTTCAAGTATTGAGGCAAGTAATTGTTCTGTTTGCTCTTTGTGTCATGTTAGAGCAGTCTTTTTGCTTTCTTCCCCCCCCCCTTTTGATTGGGGTATAGAAGCCTATGGAAAGTAAACACTCAGTATTCACTGGATAGCCCTCCCGGTTCTATCCTATGTCTCTGTGTTTCTTTCATATTTCTGTTGTTCCTATGTGATTTTTCCAATCCAGATGCCCCTACCCTTGAGTGTGTGAACCCCGTGGGGGCAGCACCCCAACAGATGTCCCCCAACATGTGACTAAGACAAAATCTGCATTTGTTTTAGCCACTGTCATTAATGGTCCATTTCTTTCTTTCTTCTCTTTAGACGGGATCTTTTGTATAGCCTTGGTTGGCCTGGAACTTCCTATGTAGACCAGAATGGGGCATGATACTCACAGAGATCCACCTGCCTTCTACCTTCCAGGTGCTGGAATTAAGGCAAGCCTGCACAGCCTGGCTATCTCTCAGTTTCTTGCAGCTCAACACACTCCTAACGGGAAGCAGAGCAGGGAAAGGTGAAAGGGGAGGGGGTCCCCTTCGGGAGCAAAGCCACAGTGAAAGCCTAGAAGGGAACTCTAGCAGCTACTGTTGCTAAAGCATGGTGACTATCTTGAAAAAATACACTCAGTCAACTAGCACCATGTTAAACAGGAGCCACAGGCCTGGGGAGCACTGAGTTCCAAGTTGGCCTCAGAGACAAGGTGAGCGCCTGTCTTCAAACACAGGGAGAGTCTGGAGAGATGACTCAGAGCTAAGAGCACTGGCTGCTCCTGCAGAGGTCCCAGGTCTGGTTCCCAGCACCTATTGCAGTCCACACCTTCTGTAATTCTAGCTTCAGGGGATCCAGCACCCTCTGCTGGACCCCACAGGCACCTGCACCCATGCTGTACACATACAGAGGAGCTTTCAGAGGAATTCTACAGAGAAACTGCTGTCCAAGGGGTCACAGATGACTACCATGGAAAAAAATGAGCCAAGGTGCTGAAGAAGAAGGTGGCCAGCGCTGGTGCTGAGGTTGAGTGCGCAGGGGATGGAGAAGAAATTCAGCTATAGGGTGAACAGTGCAAGAGCATAGGCCAGCTCGTGCAGCCTCGGGATTGGCTGAGTGTGGTAGAGACTGACAGGTTCCTGGGTTCTAGGTGTCTGTGGCTTTCTGGAGCTTAAGAGGGGTTTCCCCGAATGAGCAGACTCCAGCTTCAGTCCCTTGTCACAAGTTTAGAAACCTCACAGCCTTGGGGCTGGAGAGATGACTCAGCAAATAGGAGCACTGGCTCCTCTTCCAGATGACCCAGGTTCAATTCCCAGTACCCAAATCGCAGCTCACAATTGTCTGTGACTCCAGTTCCAGGGGATCTGACACCTTCACATAGACATACATGCAGACAAAACACCAACACACGTGAAATTAAAAATAAAAATAAAATAAAAACACTTCACATCTTAAGGTCTGCTTTGCACTTGGGTGAATGTAACTGCTTCTTGCAATCTACTGAAGAAAGCCCTTTAGAAAGTGTCACACTTTCTGGTTTGGTGACCCAGTCCACTTATGGTGCCCGAAATTCAAGGTCTGGGTTAAATAAATCATGTTCCCTGAAAAGTTCGTGTCATAACCCCAGAATCTATGAACATGGAAGCTCCCGGGGCAAAGGAGGATTTTCAGATTTGATTTAGAATCTTGAGATGGGGTGATCCATCTGTGTGTAAGTTTTAGCATCACCGTGAGCTGGCAGAAACAGTCTACAGAGGGGAAAGATTTGCTTTGCTTACAGTTTCAGAGCGTTGTGGCAGAAGAGCACGGCTGTGTAGCCAATATCCTGGGGAACGCGGAGCAGAAAGGAATAATAACAGGAACTGGGTAAAGAAAGACACAACCCCTAAATACCTACCTCCTCCAGCCAGGCCCCAGCTCCCCCAGTCCCACCTCCTCCTAAGTGCTTACTGAAATCTTGAATCCACAGATGAATAAAACTGTGGAGGAGGCCAGAGCCTGCTTGGCCAGACCCTTTCCAAAAACATCACAGACATGCCCAGAGGTGTGCTTCCATAATCTCTTAGGTGACTCTCAAGCCGGTCAAGACGACAGAACTGACCATCATAGCCTGGGCCCAGTGTAATAAGTGGGGTCTCCATAAGGAGGAGATAAGAGTCACATCAGAGGCTTACAGATGAAGGATGACCCTCCCCCAGGAGGTCTGTATCAGGGAGACATTAACATGGAGGAAACTCCACAAGACAAGAGATGGAGGTGGTTACCAGGAGCTGGAAAAGGGCCCGATCAGTGGTTCTCAACCTGTGGGTCATGACCCCTTTGGGGATTAAATATCAGATATTCTGCATATCAGATATTGACATAATGATTCATAACAGTAGCAAAATCACCGTTATAAAGTAGCAACGACAATAATTTTATGGTTGGGGGTAACCACAACATGAGGAACTGTATTAAAGGGTCATAGCCTTAAGAAGGTTGAGGACCGCTGGTCCAGATGAACTCTCTCTGCAGCTTGCAAGAGAAAGCCAGCCCTGTTGACACCATGACTCGGCCCTGTGGGATAAACTGGACTCCCCGTCTCTAGAACTTAAAGATGAGAAATTGACATGGTGTGTGGTGGCTGTTACCATAGCCAACGTAACACCAGGCACCACTGTGCCTGACAGAAGGAACCTGTCAGAGTCAGGGATAAAGGAAGGTCATGAAAACTCCCTGGGGCTACTTGGGTGATAACAATATTGGACAAGTTGGTTAAGAGGCCATAGACTGGTGGGTGGAAGTGAGGAGGACTGGAACTCGGGTTTTAACTGCCCCCCCACACACTTTGAGACAGGGTCTTTATTATATAGCCCCAGATGTCCTGGAACTCACTATGAACCAGGCTGGATTTGAACTCACAGAGATTCACCTGCCTCTGCCTCTCAGTGTTGGGATTAAAAGTGTGTGCTATGACCCCCAGCTTTATCCCCCATTCTCCTCGTGGTGTTGATGAAGAAACGGCATTCACCTCAAAGGAATAAAATGCATGGTTTATTCTGGAGCCAAATAGGAGTGGCCATGACCCAGGAACGTAGGTTTGGGTCTCCTCAAATACCATGTTCCAACAAGATTGCAATTCCATGATCTTTTTATAGTAACAGAACAAAGAAAGCCACAAATTAAGACACTGTTCAAACATTTTGGTGGTGACGTCAGGCAGGTGGGTTATAGCAAGAAGGGGGACTCTGCCTTAGGCCTTCACTGTTATTCAACAGCCCTTCGTTTCTGGTGGAAAAGTAGGGTTTTGTTAACTTAATACACTCCAAACAGTTTTTATCTGTTTGTCAGGGTGCCAAGGCTAGGTGGCAGCAGGGTATTTGTTTAGACACAGAGCTGGGGCGAGGAATGGATATTTAGTAGGCTAAAGACCACACAAGATACACTTAGCTGTGTTCTGAACCTATAATCTTCCAAAGCCTCCACATCACTGCAGGTCTGATCAGTCAGCCAGACACAGCTTCTTTCTAGGAACTCACACTGGGTTGAGGAGTGGCTGGCTCTGGCTGGAGGGCACTGTGCCATTACCCATGATGCTGCTGTGGGTAGGAGTGACAATCGCTCTGACTCACACACGCTGAGAACCATCACTATCAGCTTACGTTAGCCACAGAGAACCCTGACCACTATCCCTTCGAGAAGAGAACCTCAGGCTCAGAGAGGCTTAAATCCCTACCCTCGGGTCACACAACTAGGAACAGGGCACCAAGATTTAAAGTCCAAACACACAGCTGTGCCCTGGATAGCACACTATTCCACCAGGAGCCTAAAGCCACACAGACTCCGTCAGCACAGAAGTGTTCTAGTTACCAGGGAGGGAGTGCAGGTGGCAGGGAGCAGCAAGGAATCTAGAGAAACAGAGGAAAAGAATTACTGCTCCTCGTGAAGCAATGGAGGAGTTTAAGGTCACTCTCAACTATATAGCAAGTTATAGACTAGCCTGGACTACCTGAGATCCCCATCTCCAAAGATAGGTAGGTAGATGGGTGAGTAAGTAGGTGGGTGGATGGATGGATGGACGGATGGAAAGACAGACAGACACACACACGTAGGCAGATCATTGGGTAGGCACGGTAGTGAACGTCTATGATAACACCATTGGGGAGGCTTAGGCAGGTTCTAGGATCCTTGTCTAAAAAAGGAAAAGGTCCAGCAGTGGTGGCACATGCCTTTAATCTCAACACTCAGAAGGCTGAGGCAGGAGGATCTCTGTGAGTTTGAGGCCAGCCTGGACTACAGAGCTAGTTCCAGGACAGTCAGTTTCATAGAGAAAAAAAAGAAAAGAAAAGAAAGAAAGAAAGAAAGAAAGAAAGAAAGAAAGAAAGAGAACAAACAGAATGCACACCTCCCAGGATCTGGGATTGCATCTATGTGCTATATGTATTCACTGGATTCTTGGTTATTTGGTGATTTTTTAAAATTGCTCTTGTGTGTATACAATATAGGAGGTGCACACAGGCCACATATGGAAGAGGACAACTTTCAGGATTCATTCTCTCCTTTCACCTTTACACAGAAGTGTTGACCCACTAAGCCATCTTATCCAGCCTACATAGTGAGTTTAAGGCCAGCCTGGGCTAGATGAGACCTTGCCTTACACACATGCACATACATATAAACACACCCACATAAACACAGACACACACCCAACTAAACACAAACATGCATACAAGAGACATATACAGCTAAACACAAACATGCATACAAGAGACACATACAAATACACACACACCTAACACAGATACATACAGACACATAAACACACACATGTACACAGACATATGCAAGTGTACACACAGAGATATATATACATTCAAGAACATATATACTTATGTACACTCACACTTGCATATATACACTAATACACATATATGCATAAACACACATGTATACATATCTAACATATACACATATGCATAAATACATACATAAGTAAATACACATATGCCCACTCACACAAAGAGACATACATACATACAGACATACATATATTGATATGCATAGAAACACACATATACATGCATACACACAAAAAACACATGTATTTAAACACACACATATATCAATACACACATACATATACATAGAGAAACATCCATATACATATATACATTCATACACAAACACACACATATGCTGATACATATACACATGCATATATACAAAGACCACTGAAACACACAGAGACATACATATAGAGATTTATACACATATACACACATATGCACACACTTAAACATAAACTCATATACATACAGGAAGACATGCATACACATAACAAACACACACAACATACACACTGCTTACACAGTTCCCCTTCTGAAAATCTGAGGAAATAGGCAGCCAGAGTCAGGGATTAACATTGACTTTGAGATTGTTTGCTAAGGAACGGTGAGATGCCGCGTGCTCTAGTGCCAAGCCAGTATCTCACCTCAGATGATGTTTGGCTTCAGTTGCCGAATCCGGAGACCAGAGGTCCGGTGGGAGTTCCGAGCTTCCCATCTGCTCCAGCATTGCTGGCCCCGGCGACAAGGCCAGGCCAGAACCTCCAACCAGCATGCCCACACAGAAACGCCCACGCTGAGCCCAGGCCCAGAGCCAGGGAGCCAGCCACCTGGTTTCTCAGAGTAGCTGTTCTGACGGAGTCAAGAGCTGGTGAGAAGGTCCCATCTGCAGGACTGCTCCACCTGGAGAAGCTCAAGGTCACACAGACCAGTTTAGAGTTCACTGGACAGCCAGGCTATCGCACAGTGCAGCACTGGGGTGTGGGATAGATGGGGGCTGCAGTGGCGCCTTGCTGTTCCCTCTCAGCACAGAAGAAAGGATTGGATTCATGTACAGTCCAGTCTTAGTCCTGGGAAAGTGGTCTGGGGGACACCTTCCCTGCTGAGACCACAGATGGAGCATGTGCTGCAGGCCCCACCAGTCCCCAAACCACATCCCTTTCCCTAGCAGGCCTGGGTCCTAGGGAGGTCATGTGACCAGAGGCAAGCCCAATCCGCTTGTTGGGAAGAACTACCTTAAATTCTCATGAAACAATCTGAGGCTACAACCACAAAACGGAAAGGAAACAACCGAGCGGCAACTTGACTTGTTCCTGGGGTACAACTGGCAGTGGGTTGAGACATCTTTGGTTGTCAAAACTGGGGATGGTGTCTAAGGCATGGAACCAACAGCACTTTGAAGGCTCCTACAGTGAGACGCCAAGCATCGCTAGAGAAAAACACAGCTGGTGGAGGGGGCACGCAGCTCAGTTAGTGGAGTACTTGGTTGTCAGGCATGAAATGATTTGGGGCTGGAGAGATGGCTCAGCAGTTATGGATGGGGGCTGGTGGAGACAGAGTTCAGGAAGCGGGTGCCTGACTAGCATGTTCAAGTCCCAGGCTCACATTGAAAGAGACGGAAACTGAACGTGTTTTCTTCCATTTTGTGGATAAACAACCCCCCTCAGGAAAAAGCCTGCCTTCGTTGCCCAAGGTCACCACGGCGAGCTCATGGCTTGTGCCAAACTGCTGTTTGTTCAATGGCTTTAACCGGAGAAAAACTATTTCGATATCAGAGCCAACCCCCAGAGGAGAATGCCACCTGCACTTTGAACTTTAAGGCAAAATTGACACTTCTAAAATGGCTGCTTTCACGACCCTAATGACCATAATAAAAGGTCCTCCCGATTACAGGGCATTAGGGGTAGAACTAGAACCAGAACACAGGATTCTGCACCCAACACCCCTCATCTTTGCCAGACTCTTTTGCCCTGAGTTTGCCACCCACACAGTAGTCCCAGAACTGTGCGTGGCTGACTTGCTCACTTCCTTTCTTTCTTCCCTTCTTCCCTCTCTCCCTCCTTTCTTTCTTTTTTGAGATAGGGTCTCACGTAGCCCAGGCTGAAGTTGCTGCATAACTGAAGATGAACACCTGATGCCCCTGCCTCCATCCACAGGAGCCCTGGAATCACAGGCCTGAGCCACCGGGATCTAATGCTCTGCAGGGCTTTGCTACGTAAACAAACACCCCTGAACTACATCTGCAGCCCCTGTGGTTGCTTGCATGGATTACACGCATTAGTGATCAGATCTGAGTCCCCAGTAACTGTGCATTAAGGAAAGAAATGAGAGCACTTCCCCCTTAGAGTCATTGAACCAAGAGTGAGTCCAGATTTGAATTTTCTACTTCATGCTCCCGGAGACTTCTATTCTTTGTCTGTTGACTGTATGCGTGTGAATATGGGCCTGCCTGGAGGCTCTGTGACTCTGTCTGTCCCTGTGTCTGTTTGTCCCTGTGTGTGAGACTGTCTCTTCTGTGTCTGTGAGTTCTGTGTCGGTGTGTCTGTTGTTGGATGACTGTGTCTGTCTGTCCCTCACAAAGGGTTTCACTCTTTATTGAGTTATTGAACAGTACAGAAAGTATCATATGGGGAAAGAAACTGGATACATTACTGAAATATTTTTTGTTTGTTTGTTTGTTTTGATTTTCAAGACAGGGTTTCTCTGTAGCTTCAGAGCCTGTCCTGGGCCTCTCTCTGTTCAAGGCTGGCCTCAAACTCACAGAAGGCTGCCTGTCTCTGCCTCCCAAGAGCTGGGATTAAAGGCGTGTGCCACCACTGCCCAGCACATTACTGAAATCTTTAGCAGAGTTTTACAAGAGGCTGAGTATTTGGCGCCAATGGATTCCAACTGAATCCAGACAATAAACATCATTGTTTATCAACCAGTATCCATAAATGGATGCTCTCAATCTTGGTGTTAGATTTAGAAAGTTACTTTCTTTCTATCTATCTTTCATTTGTTTTTTTGTTTGTTTGTTTGTTTGTTTCTGTTTTGTTTTGCTTTGCTTTGCTTTATTTTTTGAGACATGGCTTCTTTATGTTGTCTTGGCTGTCCTGGAGCTCACCCTGTAGAACAGGCTGGTCTTGAACTCAGACATCTGCTTCCTTCCGCCTCCTGCCTCCTGAGTACTGGGATTTACCTGTGCCCCACACCCAGCTGGGCCTGAATCCTTTCTTAACTAAGAAACTACGGCCCAGAAGACTGACAACTTGTCTGAACTATGGCTCTCTGAAGTCACTGGCAAGGACTTGAGTCCAGGTCTTAGGAGTTGAAGTCCAGAAGCTGGAGATGGTCCAGTGGTTAAAAGCACATACTACTTTTGCAGAAGACCAGAGTTTGGTTCCCAGCACCCACATCATAGTTCCAGGTCCAGGGGATCTGATGCCCTCTTCTTTCTCTGTGGGTACCTACAGAACATGAACATACTCACATGAACATACTCATCCACAGATACACATAATTTTACAAAATGATGTCCCACTAACACCTAGTCTGCAACAGCAAGGAAAGTCATTTCCTAAGAAAGGGGAGAAAAGCCATCTTGCTATTTCATCCCTTACCAGCAGGGGAGTGATGAAGTTCTAAAGAGAGCTTTGAAATCAGATCATGGGGGATTCAAAGCTTCATTTTGACACTCTGATGCTGTGTGTCTTGGGACAAGACACTTTAACTCTCTGAACCTCAGACTCCTCATTTGAAATAATGAGGCAGGTTTTCTAGGCTTTGGATTAAATAAGAAAATGAAGGCACCTAAAGGTGCCTTGCCTGTCTCTGCTTGTACCCTTCCTTAAGACAGTCTTGTCTTAAACCCATTCAGAAGACAGAGAAAATCCAAACCATGTTATCTTGGGAGCAGCTAATAAAACACATCTCAGTGTCAGCCATGGTGGGTACAATTTGCCTTTTATCCCAGCACACAGGAGGCTGAGGCAGAAGGATTGCTATGAGTTAGAGCTATGATGAGAATGTCAGCCTCATGAGATCCTGTCTCTACCCCAACAAAACAGTGAAAATAAAGTAGGAGCTAGATAGATGGACGGCTCAGTGGGCAAGAGCACTTGCTGTGCACGCAAGAGGACCTGAGTTCAAATCCCCAGCATAACATCTTATGAAAAACCAGTCACAGCCACACATGCCTATAACCCCAGCACTGGAGGGTGGAGGCAGGCAGATGCTAGGAGTTTGCTGAGCAGCCAGCCTAGCCTAAATGGAGAATTTCAAGTTCACTAAGAGGATCTGTTTAAAAAAAAAAATCCTGGCACTCAGGAAGCAGAAGCAGATGGGTCTCTGTGAGTTCAAGACTAACCTGGTCTGTAATAGTGAGTTTCAGGCCACCCTGTTACATAGTAAGACCCTATCTCAAACAAAATGAAGCAAGTATTAAGGGAGGAGCGATAGAAGAGGACACCCAAAGTCCTGCTCGGGCCTCTGCAATACGCATGTGTGAACAGAGGCACATCTACCGCACACACTAGATAATTAATGAGTGAACATACTTCCCACCCATCCCAACAAAGCCTTCCTCCGGCACATTATCATCTGCTCGGCCATGGATCCATCCAGTTCACATCTGGCTCTTCTCCTCAGGAAGCATATTCTCTCTGTTGTGAAAATCTTCCCCCAAGACGCTGTGTCGCACACTGGGTAGACATGTCTCATCTTGTCCCTCTAAGAGGCAGCTGTGGGCCTAGAGACCCACACAGTTCACCCCAGGCCATATAGCCAACCGCAGCCTGGTCTAAGGCATTCACAATCTCAGCACACTTGGTGATTGGAGCATGACAAGTCCCTCATTGTCCTGTGCCTTCGGGATGCCCAGCAGCCTCTCTGTTCTCTATCCTCAGCTGCCAGTAGTACCTGAACCCAAGCCATGACAACCAAAAACATCTGCAGGCAGCATCAAGTGTCCTCGGTGGTTAATCCAGCCCACTGGAGAACCACTGGCCTGCAATGCTGTGTGCTCCCTAGGGTGGTTTAATATTTCCTTTTGAAAATGCAACTCCAAGATCAAGCAGTAGTATTCTTCCTCCCCTAACATACAGCACAGTCTCTCTTTTTTTATTTTTTATTTTTGGCATAAAGCTAAACATTTATTAAAGGAGAGAGAGACAGAGACAGAGACACGTGCGTGCATGCCAAAAGGGGACAGTAAGAGAGCCAGTCTCTTTTTTTTTTTTTTTAATTTATTTATTAAGTATACAATAGGTCTGCATATATGCCTGCAGGCCAGAAGAGGGCACCAGATCTCATTACAGATGGTTGTGAGCCACCATGTGGTTGCTGGGAATTGAACTCAGGACCTTCGGAAGAGCAGGCAATGCTCTTAACCGCTGAGCCATCCTGCCAGCCCCAGCACAGTCTCTTGAAAGCAAATAGAATCTACATCTCTATTGGTGTTGGTGTTTGGAGGTTGGGGGGCATTGGTGAAACAGTCCTGTGTACCCCAGACTGGCCTCAAGTACACTATATAGTCATGGATGATCTCAACTCCTGATCAACCTGCCTCCACCTCCCCAGTGCTGGGATTCCAGGTGTGTGCTGGCATACTCAGCCCAAACCAGGCTTCCATACCTATCTTTGGTATGTTTCTCGGTGTACTTCCATGATGATAGGTAGAAGGAAATGGAAAAAGAAATATTTGGATTCCAGCCCTTTATTCCACTGAACTTTGGGAAAATCTCCACCTTGCACACACTCCTTCCGCTTCTCTGGCTGATAAGTCCACTTATAAAAAATGAAGCTCAGCCGGGGCCAGACCTACAGACATCCACGGAAGCACCATGATCAGGACCTTGCTGCTATCTGCATTGGTGGCTGGAGGTAACTTCTGTCTAGTGAAACTGGGACCAGACACTCTCGCCTTGCCTTGAGCAGCTGTCCCCTCTCCCGGTCGGTCCCTCAGTTATAGGAAGCTTGGAGCAGGGTGTGATGACACACTCCTATAACCCCAGCCATCGGGAGGCTGAGACAAGAGGATCACAAATTTAAGGCCCGCTTCAGTTACCTGACAAATTCAAAGACAAGCTGGGAACTGGGATGAAGTACCGACTGACGGACCTATTAGATCACCCCAAAGCAAGGGTTTCCCGCTGGGATTTGGGTATGTCCACACACACAATCCCCAACTGGTACAATCCTCTCTCTTCACAGCTCTCAGCTGCGGGTACCCCGCTTATGAGGCCCAGCAACATGTGAGCAGAGTAGTTGGGGGTGAAGAGGCCACACCCAACAGCTGGCCCTGGCAGGTGAGTCAACCACACCGGTGGGTCTGATATTCAGGCAAACATGAGGACTGGAGGAAACACAGAGGGCAACCTGGGCAATTTCACCAATACAATACATTCCTGGCAGCCTCGGCCAGTTTGGAGGTTGAGAGAAAGGTAACTTCTCCAGAAGACAAGGAGCCGCCAGAGGCCCACTTCTCTGAGACACACATTTGCAATGCTTGCTGGCGCATGGGGTTACTCTGTGAGGCAGTAGACATCTCTCTTATGCAAATATTCTTTGTTTGAAGGGACCAGTCAGGGCTGTTTATGCAAATTAACTCTTAATTACACTGTTACCAATGAAAATAACTGTTTCCTTGCACTGATGGAATCATAGTGCTGTCAAAACTGAAATTTGGCACAGGCACAAATGACTAGATCTTTCATAGGACATGTGTGAACTTTAAAATGGGTATTTTTTAAAAAAATCTCTTACCTGGCATAATTTGCACTTAGTTGAAAAGTTGGCTGTAGAAGAGAACTTTTGTTGCTGTTGATTGTTTCCAGATAGGATCATAGGTCTGTAAGACTGACTTAGAAAACCATACCCAACACCAAACACATGTTTTTATATGTATTCTTTTTGTGGGTCTGGGTTTCTCTGTGTAGCTCTGCCTGTCCTGGAACTCGCTGTGTAGACCAGGCTGTCCTTCAACAGAGATCCACCTGCCTCTGCCTCCCAAATGCTGGGATTAAAGGCACATGACACCATTATCCAGGCTATTTTACATTTTTAAAAAGACTTATTTATTTATTTATTTATTTATTTATTTATTTATTTATTTAATGTATGAGTGCTCTAACTGCATGTACACCTTTATGCCAGAAGTGGGCTTCAGATCCCACTAGAGATGGTTGGGAGCCACCATGTGGTTGCTGGGAATTGAACTCAGGTCCTCCGGAAGAGCAGCCTGTGCTCTTAACCATTGTGCCATCTCTCCAGCCCTGTTCTACATTTTTTTAAATGTTAGAAGCAAGTCTGTTTTAAAATAGCTTTCCTGGGGAGCTGGAGAGAAGGCTCCAAAGTGAAGAGTACTTGCTATTCTTTCAGAGGCCCCCAGTTCAGTTCCCAGCACCCACATAGCAGCCCACAACAATCTAGAACTCCAGTTCCAGGGCATCCAGTGCCCTCTTCTGGCCTCAAAGGGCACTAGACAAAACACATAGTGCATACACATACATAAAGGCAAACACTCATACACATAAAATAAAAACCAGTAAGCATTATCTTTTTTAAAAATATTTATTAAGTACAGTGTTCTGCCTACATGTATACCTGCAGGCCAGAAGAGGGCACCAGATCTCATTACAGATGGTTGTGAGCCACCATGTGGTTGCTGGGAATTGAACTCAGGACCTCTGGCAGAGCAGCCAGTGCTCTTAACCTCTGAGCCATCTCTCCAGCCCCAAGCATTATCTTTTTATATTCAACTGCTTATTTATTTATTATCTATTTAGATAGGGTCTAACCATGTAGCTCTGGCTATCTTGGAACTCACAATGTAGACCAAATCGGCCTCAAACTCAGAGATCCACCTGAGCGCTGGGATTAAAGGCATGTGCCACCACTCCCATCCTAAGTGCTGTTTGTATGTGTGGAATAGGTAAGCTCTTTCCATAGGTCACATGAGAAATAGTTCACGGTCCTGCTGGCATTGCTGCACGCAGCTGCCTTTGCTCACATGTAAAATGGGCATGATAAGCAGTAAACGGTGCCCTGTGGGGTCACAGGAGTGATGAGAAGTGACTCTTGTGCTCAGCTCAGAAAGATGCGTGACACACGGCAATGGCCACAGTATCTAAATACTGTTCTATTGGAATTATTAGTGATGTTGAGAGCCCTGTCCAAGTGGTCCCTATTTTTCCTGATAAAGGAACTGGGACTCTGAGTGGTCACATAACAGCCCAAAGCCACCCTGTTAACTTGGGAAGAGTCAAGATTCAAATTTGATTCAGAGGTTGAGTATGTAGTTCAGTTGGTGTTTGGTAGTTCTGGTTAGATCTGCATCGCCACATAAAACTTTGGGCATGACGGTGCAGGAACATAATCCTAGTATTTGGAAGGTGAAGGCAGGAAGAGAGGTGCTCAGGGTCACCTCCGGTTATACAAAGAATTTGAGACCACTTTGGGATATGTAAGATCTCAAGCATTTTTTTAAAGCAACTGATTTTTTTGGTCCCCTCCATGCAACAGGAAGCTATTTCTTTTTCCCTTCCTTCCTTCCTTCCTTCCTTCCTTCCTTCCTTCCTTCCTTCCTTCCTTCCTTTTCTTTCAGTTTTTTGGTTTTGCTTGTTTGTTTTTTGAGACAGGGTTTCTCTGTAGCTTTGGAGCCTGTTCTAGAACTCACTCTGTAAACAAGGCTGGCCTCAAACTTACAGAGATCCGTCTGCTCCTGCCTCCCCACTGCTGGGATTAAAGGCATGTGCCACCACTGACCAGCAGGAAGCTACTTCTTTACTTCTCGATAAATTTTACCTTCAAAACCAAAAGCAATGGCTCAGTCCTGGCTTTTCTGCCCATGAGAAAAAAGTTTCTATCCACGGGGGGTGGGGGGTTGTGTATTTTAGATTGGAGCAGAATCCTTTTGAGTATCTTTCTTCATTTTATTTATTTTTTAGTTATACTTTATTTTTATGTGCATTTGTGTTTTGCCCCAATGTATGTCTGAGTGAGGGCTCTTGGAACTGGAGTTACAGAGAGCTGTGAGCTGCCATGTGGATGCTGGGAATTGAACCCGAACCTCTGGAAGAGCAGTCACTGCTCTTAACCGCTCCATCTCTCCGGCCCCTCATTTTGTTTCTTTTATTGCATTTATTTGCCGGGTAGGGACTCATGTATGTCATTACCCTTGTGGATGTCAGAGGACAACCTGCAGAAGTCGGTTCTCTCCTTCCGTGCGGGTCCGCATGGGACTGAGCTCCAGTTGTCAGGGTCCCTCCCTGAGCTCTCTCCCATCCCTCATGTGTCTATCTTAACCATTGTCGGGTTTGGGGCAGTACCAGGAATTTAACCCAGGGTGCTGCTTACTGATTTCTCCTCATGGCTTGCTCATGCTGCTTTCTTGCACAACCCAGGACCAGCTGCCCTGAGGTGGTACCTGCCATGGTGGGTTGGGCCCTAAGTATCGATCAGGAAAATGCCCGTATCAATTTCTCTATAGGAAATCTGATGGAGGCACTTTCTCAATTGAGGTTCCCTCCTCTTCCCAGATGGCGCTAGCTTGTGTCAACTTGACATAATACTTGCCAGGACAGCACGTGTGTGCATGTGTGCACTGTTCTGGATGGTGTTGTCATAGAAACTTCATGGAGAAGGTGGCATCAAGCAGAGACCAGTAGGAAGTGGAGAAAGTTATGCTAACAGATTGCAAATACAAAAGCCCCGAGATTACATATCCACCTCCATGTCCTATTTAGCGATTTTTTAAATTTATTTTGTTTATCATGGATTTGTGTTCATTTTTGTTGCTGTTTTGAGACAAGGTTTCAAGTAATCCAGGTTGTCCTGGAACTTGGTACAGAGCCAAGATTGTCCTTGATCCTTCTGCCCACACATCCCCAGAGCTGAGATTATAGGCATGAACAACCACAGTTTTGTGCTATTTTTTTCTATAAAGCATTAAAATGCTTTTATAGTAACTAGGTTTGGTGACACACACCTGCAGCCCCAGCACCCAGGAGGTGAAGGCAAGAGGAATAGGGGTTCTAGGTCATTCTTGGCTATGTCCCAATATACCCTGTCTGTTGGGGAGGAAAATGTTTTATCTTGATGGTTTGGGTCTGAAGTTAGACCCTTAAGCACGGGTCTGAGGGAAGTGCCCTGCCCACCTTGCCTTCCTCCAGTGCCCTCCCACCCATGCGCCTGTGCTTCCCCCCAGGTCTCCCTGCAGTACCAGTCCTTGGCGAAGTGGTACCACACCTGCGGAGGCACCCTGGTGGCCGACAACTGGGTCCTAACAGCTGCCCACTGCATCAGGTAACTGACCACCTTTTCCTGCTCACCCAGCTGCTCACCCTACCATCAGGTGACACTCAGCCCCAGAGCAAAGATCCCAAGTGACCGGATCCACGTACTGTAAAGGAGCCTGGAAAACCGCCGCTAGCCTGGCTGACACACAGGCACAAATCTATGCCTCAGTGTTGAGTTCCTCTGTCCATAGGTGACATACACTGAGTGCCTTAGGCCGGGAGGATGTAGACGAGGGAAAAGGCCAGCAACTTTCTTCTCAGTGATGGTTCTGAACAGGGGACTGTTTCCTTCACGGCGCTCTGCACTGGGGATACTCATGGGGTGTTTGTTCACAGAGGCTAGGGAAAAGTGGTCACTGACCTGTCTTGTCTCTCTGCCCCTCACAGCTCTTCCAAGACCTACCGTGTGGTGCTGGGCCGACACAGCCTCTCCACCGAGGAATCCGGCTCAGTGACTGTTAAGGTCTCCAAGCTTGTG
The DNA here is from genome assembly GCA_025134845.1 of Neodon shergylaensis. NCBI lineage: Eukaryota > Metazoa > Chordata > Mammalia > Rodentia > Cricetidae > Neodon > Neodon shergylaensis. The sequence continues at coordinate 1,422,019 of JABTXL010003386.1, forward strand.
GTCCATGAGAAGTGGAACGCCAACAACGTTGCCAACGGGTATGTTCTATCCTGTCTGGCATTCTCAGGGATGGAGTTGGTAGTTGCACCGAGAGGGGTCAACCCACCCGTCCTCTGCCCCTTCTGTATGGAAGGGAAGGAGCTCTCTCCTCCTAGAGATGGAGCCACCCCCGTAGCTGCTGGGGCCTATGTGGGAATTCTGGAGTTACCAGAGGAAGGAGAAGCAAAGGCTTATTGGAGAGTCTGCTACCCTTTCTGTGGGGGGGGGGAGAGGGACAGGGGGGCAGCCTGAGATGGTATATGGGAAAATGACAATGGTTGCAAACAGGCATGCAGGAATAGCCAATGCCCATGTTCTACCTTTCTTCTGACCCAGGTATGACATTGCCCTGATCAAACTGGCCAGCCCAGTGACCCTGACTAGCAAGATCCAGACCGCTTGCCTCCCAGCTGCTGGCACCATTCTTGCCAATAACTACCCCTGCTACGTTACAGGCTGGGGCAGGCTGCAGAGTAAGTGAAAGCAAGCAGGCACCTCCAAGGCCTGGCAAGGAAACGGGGTGGTGTCACCTTTGTCACTGGGGTGTTTGACTGCCTTGGAGGGGCAGGCTGGTGGAGACTGGAAAGGACACCTGGTTCAAATCCCAGCTCTTCCACTATTAGCTATGTGATACAGGCATATTACTGAGCCTTTCTAGTGGCTTCCTCATCTGTAAAATGGGCAGAGGACAGCAGGAGGAGGGAGGGAAGGTGGGGTAGCAGCTGTACATGATTAACGAGGTGCAGAGCAGGTGACAGAAGAAAGTTCAGAGAAACACTCAAGACACGGCAGCCCCTGTGTGTGAGCTGTCGCTGTCCCTACGGTGGGGTGAGGCGAGAGGTGTACAGGTCACACTGTGTATTTTGTGTGGCCCCATAGCTCAGAATAACACGGTCTCTGTGACCTCGAGCTTCTGGAGATCCATGAAGTCCGCACAGCTCTCAGTAGAGCCTCTCCTCACGGGCTAAAGCTGAGCCAGGTTTGATTGGTTGTGTCCTGCTCACTGGTGATTGGCTCAAGAATGAGCACCTGACTCAAGCTAAGCCAATAGGAACTGGGACTAGGGAAGACTCTTTCCCAGACATTAGCAGCGGCCATTTTCTCCTCCACAGAGAGGACTGAGGCCCGTCTACCAAGCAAGGGAACTAAGGAGAGACAGGGAAGTAGCTCAGGCTTCTTGGCTGTACCCGCCTAGTTCCTCATTGGTAAAGTGGAAAGTGTGACGAAGATCAGAGATGTGTGTGAAATGCTCTGGACCCTGGAAAGTGTTAACCAAGGGTCAATTGCGTGCTAATTAGAGCAGTCTTGGGCAAGACCCTTAAGTCCCGTGGCTTCCATATCCTGTCTGTCAAACAGGAGTAAATGCTGCCGTGAGGACAGCCTGTTTGGAGAGCCTGGTAAAATGCAGTTGAAGGGCGCTGATGAGGGCTGGGGACAGTTCAGCTGGTAAAGCGCTTGCCTTGCAAACATGGGACCTGAGTTCCATCCTCGGAAGCCATGTTAAGAAGCCAGGTGGTTGTGTGTACTTATGCAAGCTCTGGGAATGCAGAAACAGGCAGCTCCCTGGGGTTCCCCACTGGGTGAGCCCTAAGCTAATGATAGACCCAGACTCAAAAGAGGGATGGCCCTAAAGCGGCAGTCCTCGACCTGTGGGTCACAGCCCCTTTCAGAGAGGGTCACATAGCAGATATCCTGCATATCAGATTCATTATGATTCCTAACAGTAGCAAATTACGGTTATGAATTAGCAATGAAAATAATGTTATAGTTGGGGGTCACTACATGAGGAACTGTATTAAAGGGTCACAGCTTTAGGAAGGCTGAGAACCATTGCACTGGAGGAAGAGAAAGAGAGAGAATGAAAATGAACTTTATCCTGGCCAACTGTGGCAGTGATGTGGGGCCATGAGGAAAATTACCTTCACGACAGAATTTTCTTTCCCAGCTAGAAGGTTCCAGATGGCTCCCTGTCTTAGTTAAGTAAGAGAAACGGAACCAACTAGGTGTCAGGAACATTCCAGAACAAGGAGTCTGAAGCCTGTAAGAACCATAAGCTTGCCAGGCAGTGGTGGCGCATGCCTTTAATCCCAGCACTCGGGAAGCAGAGGCAGGCAGATCTCTGTGAGTTCGAGTTCGAGGCCAGCCAGGTCTACAAAGGGAGTTCCAGGACAGGCTCCAAAGCTACAGAGAAACCCTGTCTCCAAAAACCAAAAAACAAAGCTACACAGAGAAACCCTGTCTTGAAAAACAAAAACAAAACATAAGCTCTCTTTCAGAGAGTCTTTTCTGCCTCGTTCTTCTCCGCGTCTAAAAAAAAAAAAAAGGCATTCACAGCCCACAGCTCTCTGGCTTTCATCTCTTTATGCCACAGCCTCAGAGAAAGGAGCCCATTGGCTTTAGCTCGAGTCAGGTGCTCACCCCAGAACCAATCACCAATAGCCAGCATACAAGCCAATTGAGGGCACAGTGCAAACAAACATGGCCACCTCCACTGCAACCTTGTGAGTGGGAGAAAGTTGCATGGACCAGAAAGAAAGGGGCGAACAGAAATCTAGGCGGTGATGCTTACGCACCCACCCCACCCCTGTACCATATGTACGGCTGGCAAGCTTTAGGGACCCTCCTGCCTCCGTCCCCACCCCCACGGCCACACTTGACTCTGTCCGTGAGCACTGGGGATCCGAACTCAGGCCCTCAGGCTTTCATGGCGAGCATTTAACGGACAACCCCACTGCCTCCTTTTTACTCGGAGTCTCTGCCCACTCTCACCTTCTCTCTGGTCTCATTCAGCCAACGGGGCCACCCCTGACGTCCTGCAGCAGGGCCGCCTGCTGGTTGTAGACTACGCCACCTGCTCCAAGTCTACCTGGTGGGGAAGCACCGTGAAGCAAAGCATGGTGTGCGCTGGCGGTGATGGTGTGATCTCCAGCTGCAACGTGAGTATCCACCACCAGGTGGCCCAGTCTACAACCAAACGTGGCCGGGATGTGGCAGGGGTGGGGGGTGGGGTGGGTGAAATGTTGGGGGTATCCTAGGATCCATCTTCTCCCTCCCTCCTAGGGCAGGAGCCTTGCAAACGGTTCTGGACCATTTCAGAACCTGACCTTTGTTCTCAGTCCCCAGGAACGATGGTTTAAGCTCCATCACCCTGTAGCGTCCTCTTTGCCTAATGGCTAGGAAGTCTTTAGTGTTTCCTTGGATCTCATCCAGGTCTTGTTACTGTCATCCCACTGTAATGGCCCAAGGTGGCCTCTTAGGTAGCTGCTACAGAAGTCTTCTTAAAGACTGTGGCACGAACCAAAGGTCTTGTTACAGGCAGATTTTTCTGAGGGGGAGGGGGTCCCCACACCCACAGTCAGTGCTTGGCCTGCACAGACCCCTCACTCCATGGTCTCCTTCGGGCAAGTCTGAGCCTCTAACACTCAGTTGCCTTCTCCAGTGAACCTGAGAAACTCAGGCTGGCCTCACAGGCTTGAAAAGACAAAAGGCACAGAAAGTGTCTAGGTGCAGCTTGGGGCACGTACCTATCATCCCAGTGCTAGGGAAGGTGAGGCAGGGGGATTGTTGCACCTTTTAGCTCAGCCTGGACTACATGGAAAGAACCTGTCTGGGAGGAAAAATGTGAGCCAAGCCTTCCGGTATAATCCACACCTGTAATGCCAGCATTTATGGGGCTGAAGCAGGAGAGCCAATTGTGAGGCTGATCCCCAAATAAAGCTATGCCAGCTCCCGTAGATAAGGTACCACAACCTGGGACCTGGCTGGCCTCAGAGGACAGTGATCAACACGGATATACTAAGAACCAGGCCCCCTTGGGCATCCTCCGTTCACACCCGACTCTGGCTTCCTAGGGGGACTCCGGCGGACCACTGAACTGCCAGGCATCTAACGGCAAGTGGCAGGTGCACGGCATCGTGAGCTTCGGCTCCTCTCTGGGCTGCAACTACCCCCGCAAGCCATCCGTCTTCACCAGGGTCTCCAACTTCATTGACTGGATCAACACGGTAAGCACCACCAGCCCCGAGCCCGCAGTATGCCATGAGGCCTGCGGGGCTTCCCAGGATCAGCAAGTGTTATCTCATTTCTTCTTATGGGTATACAGGTCCAGCCTTCACCCTCCAATGCAGTCAGTGGTCATATATGTTTACAAAATCCACACCCAAAGGTTTGAGACCCCTACAGCCTTAGTTGTCAGCACTTAGCTCCACTGAAGAGTGCTCCCGCATCCCCACAAGATGACCAACTGTCCCTATCTGCCCCCAGAGAAATGGGACTGAGTCCTTTCCTGGAAGCCCAATTTCCTTTTTACTCTAACAAGCACAAATTATTAAAAGGATAGTAGGGGGAATGTAGGCAGTACAGTGCAAGCCTTTCGAGTACCAAGACCTGAGTTCAATACCCAGAATCCCTGTAAAAAGCCAAGCATGGTATGGTAGCCCATGCTTGTAGTCCCAGTGCTGGGGAGGCAGAGATGGGAGGATCCCTGAGACAAGCTGGCCAGCCAGAGCAGCTGAGGACACGGGCAGCAGTTGTGGGGAGCAGCCAGAACAGTGGGAAACTGGCTTGCTCAAAGGATGGAGGGAGAGGGAGTCTGGGGAGGGATGCTAGTGAGGGAGGGGTTCTGCCCACTGGGTGTATTTTAATTCACTCCTCTGTAGTCACCCTTTTGGTTTGTTTTTCTGTAAAATGGGATTTGAACTAAACAGACTTCTGAGCAGGAACAGCAAGGATGGTGGCACTTGTGACAGAGCCCATAAAGTAGGGAAGTTGTCATTGTCTCATTCCCTCCAGTTCAATCTGCAGGGAACCTTAAATTGAATTGGATTGTTAGAAAACCAGATATGAACTGGCAGCCATGCACACGGGGAGAGAGTGCTGTCCAAGCCAGCCTGAGGCCGCTTCCAGGTTTGCCCACTCGTCCTTGGCAGCTTTTGTGTGCTGGTTCTGGTCGGCCAACACTAGACTTAGCCCCAGAGCATCCAAAAAAGATTGTTAGAGCTCAGAAATGGATCAAGGAGATAAAGGCTCTTGGTGAAAAATTTGACTGACGGCCTAAATTCAAAGCCCATGACCCACATGGTAGGAGAGAACAGACTCTCACCAAGTTGTATTTCAACTTCCATACTTGTGCTGTGGTACATACGCGCGCGCGCGCGCACACACACACACACACACACGCACAAATACATGCTTCTTTTTTAAGTAAGTTAGAGGAAAAAAAAAACAGGAAATCAAGAGGGTTTTTTCCATTTTGGTTTTGATTGTGAACTGGGGAGAGAGCCATGTCTAAGTTTTGGCAGAGGGAAATCTAAACTCAGTTTAGAGCATTTCAAGGAGCCTCAATGACTGGGCAGAAAGATGCTAATGGGTTTTGTCTCGGGCAGATCCTGGGATCTTTTGTGGCCCCAGCTGCTGCTTTGTCAGTCACTATGCAGCTGAGCCTGGCAGCACCTTTGGGACCTAAAGCATGACTTGTTGTCCCAGCACCTGCTGTTCCCAGCCACAGACACAGGCAGACAGAGCAGGGCAGATGGCTGCGGGTGGGGGTGGGGGCAGTCAGGAAGATCAAAAAGGGAAAGCAAACCTTGCTGGGCACCTGAGCAGAGCCCTTCCATTCTCAGGAGAGGTCAGTGTTGGAAGGCGGGGATTGGGGATGGGGGCCAGCAGGAGTAGGGAGCTGAGGAGCCAGCTGTCCCTGGAGGAGCAATGGGAGCCTCACAGGGTCCCAGCCCAGGGCCGTGCGTGCATGCAGCCTTAAGTCTCAAACAGCTGCAACCCTGAGGATGCTGGGAGCACCTGTCTAGACAGCCTTAGGTGATGAGCCAAGGCCAGCAAGCTGCCAACAAAAGGCACAAATGAGATCAGGCAGCACCCTCTCAGCAGCTGTCCATTGGAAAATGTCAGCCTGGATGCTTCAGCAATCACAGCTTTATTGTTCTGTCCTGAATGGAATATATTTCTTTATTTAAAATATTGTTTATAAAAAGAATATAGGAGTTTATAAAAAGAATATAGGAGTTATTAAGTAAGCAGGGAAGATCTCACTTTAACCTGTGTTCCCATTCTACAGAGGGAATCACTGTGAATTACATGCCATGTGCTCTTCTGGGTTTTATGTGCATATAAGACAAAAATATAAAACAAAGCAAAAACCTGTATTGCCAGACATAATCAAAACATTTAGCCTGGAATGGTGGCAAACACCTTTAATGCCTACATTTGGGAGGCAGAAGCAGGCAGATGTCTGTGAGTTCAAGTCCAGCTTGGTCTACAAAGTGAGTTCCAGGACAACCAGAGCTGTTACATAAAGAAACCCTGTCTTGAAGAAGAAAAAAAGCAAAACCAAACAAACAAACAAGGGATGTTTCATCATTCCATTGTAATGCCTGCACTGCTGCGGTGAGCAGCCTTGGACAAGCCTTGGACTCTGCTGAGGGCCTGGGCTATAGCAACCGGCAGCTCCACTGTGTACGGAGACTGTATGTTAGAATGTACAGGGAATCCCAGCACAGGGGGAGGTGAGAGGGTCGGGAATTCAAGGGCATCCCTGGCTACAAAGCAACTTTGAAGCCATCGTGGGCTATGAGAAACCTCATCTCAAAAAAAAAAAAAAAAGCTCCAAGGGCTATTGTGCAGCGCCATGGTAGCGTAGGTGTGAGACCCCAAATTCCATCCCAGCACCAAAACCAGACACATCCAAAAAAGTATTTGATCCGCTAATTGGTCTTGGAAACAATTAGCACGGTGTAGTGGTGCACACCTTTAATCCCAGCACTGGGGAGGCAGAGAGAGGCAGGCGAGAGGCAGGCAGCTCTGTGAGTTCAAGGCCACTCTGGTCTACAGAATGACTTCCACAACAGCCAGAGCCTCACAGTGACACCCAGTCTCAGAAAAACAAAGAAACAGATTGCACCCAAAGCCACACCAATCTGTACATTTGTCATGCACTCATTAGAGATGCGTGGCCTCTGGTCCTGAGGCCCCAGCAGGACTCCAGGTGAAGATCCCTCTTTACAGGTTGGGAAAGCCATGACTCCCTCCCTGAGAGTCAGCCATCAGGCTAACCTCACCTTCTCCTGTGTGTCCTGCAGGTGATTGAAAAGAACTAAGGGAAGATGGCTCTGGGGCTGTCACCTTGAAAATGCAATCACATGGAAAGCAGTAATAAAGTGACTCTATGAATCACATCCTGGTATGATCTGTCTTATTAACCAGACGTCCTAGCCTCAGGGCCCGGAAAACAAAGCCCTGGAGGAGCGTGGTGCGATGGGGCACGCTATAATCCAGTGCTCAGGAGGCAGCAGGGATGCACTACACAGAACCCAGCTCAGAGATAAACCCTACCATGTGAGCTCAAGTGGATGTTCACAGAGCAAAGACTATCAGAAAGAAAGGAAACTAAGTCAAAGTCAGGATAGCTATACAGACCCCAGGGGCAGCACCTTCTCCAGGGAAGGCCAGCATTTCACCATTGCACACCACTGCCATCAGGGGACAGGTTCACTTGGCAAGGAAGACATTGGGAGACAGCGGTGGGGACTCAGGATAGCCGAGCTCTGTCCAGGTGTCTCCAGAAGGGTAATCATGGTCCTTCAGACAGGAGACTTGATCCATGGAGACTCCGGGCTCCCCCAGAAGTCACCTCCTGGACTCAGGGAACTTAGAAGACACAGAGAAACGCTCAGGAAAAAACCAAAGTCTCCTTTGTAGGGAAGAACAGACAATAGGAGTGGGGACGACACAGGCAAAAGGAAGACCTTTGGCCTAAGATTTATTTTTTAAGAATAAATGATACAATAAAGGAAAAACGAACCCTTCTGGAAACTTCAGTGAGACTCAGAGATCCAGGTGTTCACACTGGCCCGCTGGACTGCGGGTCTGAGCCCAAGACCCCTGTGGACAGTGGTCCTCCAGTGGGGGCTGTTATGTCCCCTAGGGCACATGTGACAATGTCTGAAGACATTTCTGGTTAGCAGAACTTAGGAAGGGTCTCCTGGCAGCTGGCAGGTAGAGACCAGAGATGGTGCAAAACACCCTGTAATACACAGGATAATCCCATGACAGGATTACACCCCCCACACGTCAGCCGTTCAGCGGCAGAGAAGCCATGCTCTAGAGAGGGCCTGGGGCCACAGGCCAGTCCCTAAGCACAGATGAAGAGGCCAGGTGGCATCCACAGCACACTCTCCCTCTCCCTCCACCGCTCTGCGTCTCTCACCAACCTGGAAGCTGCTAAGAGCCTGTCTGCCACACAAGAGGAAGAGCGGCCTGTCCCAGTTCCAAAACCCTGGCTTTGCAGGACAGTCCTGGTCTCAGCCACCTCCAGGGTATGAAGGTTTAGGGAAGAACAATGAGGCAATGAGCAGCCCCAGCCTCATTAAGTCCTGAAAAACAGTTTCTTCCGGAGGAAGTTAAAACAGCCAGGAATCTGCTTATAAATTCCTTTCTCAGAAACAGCATTGGCAACCTGCAAAACAGAACCACAGGGGGAATCTATGAGTTCAGTGTCCTTGTCTGAGACCATAATTAAGAGGGAGGGCCACTGAAGGGGCCATCAGAAGGCCTGTTGGGGTGGCTTATAGAACAAACAACACAGCTACTGTGAAAGAATGGCGGCGGGGGGGGGGGGGGGGGGAGGGGGGGGGGGGAAGGGGAAGACGGGACCCAGAGACCACATGTGCTGCTCAGCTCCCCCTGCCCAGTAGGGCCCCACTCAGGACCAGAAGTGACTCCTATACCCCCCGGAGTGTGTACCTGAGCGGAGCAGTGAAAACCCACAGGGTCCTCGTTGTTTGAAATATTATTTTAACTGGGCAGAGATGTGTTTGTGCTGCATTTCTTTAACTATGTAAAGATGTGTTCCATTTGTTTCACCTTGCCTGCCTAAGGCACCTGACTGATCTAATAAAAAGCTGACCTGGCAAAGCTAGGCAGGGGAGGGAGAGATGGGCCTGGCGGGCAGAGAAGATAAACAGGGAAGAGAAGAGAATGAGGGAGGAAGAGGAGGAAAAGCCAGCCAGGCACGAGAAGCAGTGAAAGTAAGGTACACTGATGGAAAGAAAATAAAAAGCTCCGAGGCAAAAGGCAGATAAAGAGAAACAGGTTAACTTAAGTTAAAAGAGCTAGCCAGAAACGAGCCTAGGCGGAGACGAGTATTCAGAACTAATAAGAAGTCTCCATGTCATGATCTGGGAGCTGGTTGGTGACCCAAAAGAAGGGAGCGAGTGCCCCGAGTTGGCTGGCTGCTGCGGAGCAAGGCCCCGCCAAGCCCCTTCCTGTGCCTTCTCCTTGAGTGTGGGAGCCCGCAGTGACTCTATTTCCATCTTGACTCAAGGTCAGAGAGTTCAAGCTTGTCAAGGCCAAATAATAGGGTGTCTGGTCAAAGGCATGGTCGCTACCTGTTTTGCTCCTCAAGGCCAAATAACAGGATGTTTGAGCAAAGGCATGGTTACTAGATGTTTGGAGAATTAAAGAGGTGATTACACTTGTTTGTTCCTTGAACCAAGGGAAGGAAGTCTTGCCCTCCCCTTTTTGCTTTGGGTATAAAAGGGCTATGAGTAATAAATTCGAGGCTACTCCAACATTCACTGAGAACCCTCCCGAATCTATCTTCTTTTTTCTTTCTTAATTCTCACGCCCTGTTTCAGGTATTGCTCGACAAGTTGGTTGGTTCCGACAATTAGGCCTCCAGGAAGGGGACACTCTAGGACAGAATCACAGTGCTTGATGGTCAAGAGTCAATGACATTGGGCTCTAGATGGAGCTCAGTTGGGAGGTTACTTGTCTAGCACGCATGACATCCTGGATTTCACCCATAACAACTGGGTGTGGTGGTGCACAGCTGTAATCCCAGCACTTGGGAAGTAGAGGCAGGAGGACCACAAGTTCAAGTTCATTGCTCACTACATAGCAAGTTCTAGGCCAGCCTGGGCTACATGTGACTCTATCTAAAGAGAGCATGTTGGGGACTACCAAAGGGTTAAGCGAGAGACACGTGGTCAGGCTTCAGGGTACCATGCTCTTGCCACTGAGCCACCCCACCTGGCACTTAGGACACTCTGTCACTTGGGAACCAGGGGTCAGCCTGGGCACCTGTCTCCAAGGAAGCAGGGGATGACAGCACTTCGCCAACAGGACAAACGTCATTGCCATGCTCACGTTCCTCAATTGAGAGGCAAAGTACTTCCCGACTCTCAGCCAGGGCCCAGCCACCTTTGCAGCCAGGGCCTGCTGCCCTGCTCTCCAGGCCTCTGCGCCCCTCAGGAAGAAGGACTCACCCTGAGGAGGAGGGACTGCAGGTCTTCAGAGTGAGCCCACTGCCCCAGGACGCCATCCAAGGTCTCAATGTACCAGGAGCCACTCTTCTTGTCTCTCCAGGAGACAAAACCTGCAGGAGAAGGCCGAACTCTGTCACCCAGCAGAGAGGCACACTCGATGGCAGGGTAGGCAGGCCACAGCCAGATCCACACTGTGGCTCACGGTCAGGTGGCAAGGGCGGCCCCATCCCCGTGGCTCCCTGAGCAGCTGTGGCTCCCATCTTCTCCCATGGAAATCAAGGTTCTGGGAAGTCGGGGGTCTCAAGAAGGTCAAAGGATGCACCTGATCACCCCCTTACCACCACACGCCCAACACTGTGCTGAGGGAAGTGCCAGCCCCATCCCTTGTTTACTTTGCAGCAACCCCAGAATAATCACTGTTCTGAAGCCTTGCCTGCTTCACCCTGAGAAGGGGCTCAGGAGAAGGGAAGTGACTTGCCAAGGACCCTGCAGGCTGTGCCTAGCAGAAACAAGACTTCAGGACATAGCTGCCTCCGGGGCTAGGGGTGGGGGCACCCCTGGGAAGGTGGGATAGGATAAATGAGCTAGCTCACCTGGGAAGGTGGAATAGGATACAAGGATGTCACTGGGAGTGGGCAAACTTGACACGGCATCCAGCTGGTCACAGGTCCTTGGGCCTTCCTGGTATGGGACAGCGTCTGGCTCAGAGTCACTGTCAGAGGCCTTGCCTTGAGAGGAAGTACAGGCCACCTCAAAGCCGTGGTCTTTCTGCTCTGCAATAAGCAAAAACAGACACCCAACGTCACTACACCGTAGAAGCACTATAGCACGAGGTGCTTCTCCTGAGAAGGGAAAGGCCTAGACCTGAAGCCTTCACTCATGAGCTCTGCCAACACTGGAAGAAAACCAAAGCTGGACATGGCGGAGCACATCTGCCTTGTTTTCAGACAGGGTCTCACTATGCAGCCCTGACTATCCAGGAACTCACTATGTAGACCAGGCTGGCCTTGGACTCAGAGATCCATCTGCCTCTGCCTCCCCAGTGCTGGGATAAGAGGCATAAGCCACCACGCCTGGCAGAGTATTTATTGTTCATTCTGCGTGGAGGTGGGTATGTGCACATGACTGCAGTGCACACAGCGGCCAGTAGAGGGTGTCAGATCACCTGGAGCTACAGTTACAGGAAGCTGCCCAATGCAGTTGCTGGGAACTGAACTGGGTCCTCTCTGCAACAGTATATGCTCTTAACTATGGACACATCTCTCCAGGCCCTGGCCTTGACTTCTGCTCACCCTGTTCAGGCTTCCCAAATAGCTGAGATTACAGGTCTGTGCTACCCTAACCATTTGTCTTTTTTTAACTACCCTAATCATTTTATGGTTTCCCAAAGAGGAAATCCAAACTATACCAAACAGGGGGACGACAAGATGGCTCAGTAAGGACAGGCATTCGCTGCCAAGCCTGGACCACATGGGTCTAGTGCCTTCATGGATATAGGAAGCCCTGACGAGAACTGACTCCAAGTTTCCTCTGATCTCCACGAACGCACAAGTGTGAACATACAAAGTTTTATGTGTGTACGCATGTGTGTGTGTCAAATAGATTTAGATTTACACCATATTAAAACCTTTAACTGCAACTTTGCGGCAAATGTATACCCCAAATAAAGAAAATCAGTCACAGGTATACCTCCCAAACCCACAATTTCCTAAGGAAATAACTCAGGTGCAGCCCATGGCCCTGCGTAGTGTGAGCTGAAGGGTGGCCATCACCCAAAGGGCCACTGTTGGGAAATTGACATGGGAAAGAGGAAAGATCAAGTCAGAGAGGGAGACCAGTCACATCTCTGTTACACACTGTACCCATGAAGGGACTGATCCCCCGTATATCATACAGCAGGAGGCAGAAGGTCCCCTCAGCACGAAAGCCCTCAGCTGCTATGGTCAATGGTATCACACCAACAACACCACACCAGTTACCGGCTCTGGGGAACTTTCTCAAGCCTGGTTCTGTGCTACCTCCTAATAAACGGGAGCTGACATGATGCCTCTTAAATTAGGATGCTAAATTTGAAAACAGCAACAGTAGAGTCACCAAAATCCCGGGCCTCATTTGCAGGTGTGTGAACAGGACACCCAGCCAGGCTAGGGACAGGGAAGTCACTATGTTTCCATTCTTAGGTGACATGGCGCCACCAGGTGGCAAGAGCATTAAACAACAGGGCATACTTCCCAGTGGGGATACAGCTAGACAAAGAAGGGAGGGTAGATAGGCGCTTATGTAGCCCAGGCTAGCCTGAAACCATTTTTGGTCTCTCTATGTAGCTCTGGCTGCCCTGGAACTCACTATGTAGACTGGCCTAGTCTGGAACTCACAGAGATCTGCCTGCCTCTGCCTCCCAAGTGCTGGGATTTATCTTGTCAAGGAAGGGGGGCAGTTAGGGAAGACTTCCTGGAGGCAATGACAGTACACTGTAGCCAAGAGAAAGAAGAGTTGGGGGCTGAAGGGATGGCTCGGTTGGTGGTAGCACTGGCTGCTCTTGTAGAGGGCCCCGGTGTGGTCCATATGGCAGCTCACAACCATCTCTAACTGCAGCTCCGGGATCTCATGCCCTCTTCTGGCCTCCACCGACTTCCGCACACTTGTGGTGCACAGACATGCATACATGCAAAATACCCACATACAAAAAACAAACAAAAAAAACAAAAAAAAAAGCCAGGCGATGGTGGCGCACGCCTTTAATCCCAGCACTCGGGAGGCAGAGGCAGGCGGATCTCTGTGAGTTCGAGACCAGCCTGGTCTACAGAGCTAGTTCCAGGACAGGCTCCAAAACCACAGAGAAACCCTGTCTCGAAAAACAAAAAAACAAACAAAAAAAAAAACAAAATACCCACATACATAAGACTTAAAAAATAAAAATAAAAAAGTCGCTAGACGCCAGTGGTGCACACCTTTAATCTCAGCACTTGGGATGCAGAGGCAGGGGGAGCTCTGTGAGTTCGAGGCTAGCCTGGTCTATAGCGTGAGTTCCAGAAAAGCCAGGGCTATACAAAGAAACCCTGTCTCAAAAGAAAAGAAAATAAATAAAAGTCTGAAGAGTAAGACCATTCACATACGTGGGACCAAAACCCTACTTGCTACTGAAACCAGTGAGATTGGGAGAAGCAAAAACTGTGGCCGTCCCGGAAGCTGGCATTCCACTCAGCTCTGTTCCTAGATCCCTCTGTGTCTTTCAGGGGTCCAAGTTGGAGCATCATCGCAGAACACATTGGATCAGGAAAAGTGTAAACAAGAGGGCATCGCCATGACCCAGGAGCCCAGCGTAGCTTTTCCCTCCATGTTCCATATTCTGATGAAAGAGCCCTGGCAGCAAGAAGGGGGTATGAGGTGACCCTGGGCCCTGAGGTAGGGTGGGGAGAGTGTGGGAAGGGAGGCCCTGGGACAGAATAGCCAGAGTTCCTAGTTGTCATTATCTAGTCTAACACACTAAAAGACTGGTATTCATTTGTTTTGTTTGCACGTGTGAGCGTGCGTGTGAGCGTGTGTGTACATGTGTATGTTTGTTTGAGTGTACATCTGAGCACATGCATGTGGGGACCAGAGGACAATATCAATGTCCTCCTCAATAACTTCCCACCTTGTTTTTAGACACGAGGTCTCTTGCTGGACCGGATGCCCAGCAAGCCCAAGAGTCCTCCTGTTCCCACCTCCCGCACTGGAATTACAGGTGGGCACCACTGTGTCTGACTTTTCCGTGGGTGCTGGGGCTCAGATTCAAGAGCGCCCCGTTTTCATGGCAGGCTGATGTGGGATATTCTTCTGTATATATGTTGCTTTTATTTATTTTATTTTATTTTATTTTTTAAATGCTGAGGATAAGATAGTCTTTTTTTATACTTATTTATTTATTATGTATACAATATTCTGTCTACATGTATGCCTGCAGGCCAGAAGAGGGCACCAGACCTCATTACAGATGGTTGTGAGCCACCATGTTGTTGCTGGGAATTGAACTCAGGACCTTTGGAAGAGCAGGCAATGCTCTTAACCACTGAGCTATCTTTCCAGCCCCCATTATTTTATTTTTTATGTTGCTAATGAATAAAGCTGTTTTGGCCAATGGCTTAGCAGAGTAAAGCTAGGTGGGAAATCTGAACAGAAATAAAGAGAGAAAGTAGGTGGAGTCAAAGAGATACCATGTAGCTGCTGAAGGAGAAAGATGCTGGAAAACCTTACCAGTAGGCCACACCCTCATGGCCACACATAGATTAATAGAAATGGGTTAATCTCAAGATGTAAAAGCTAGCTAGAAATATGCCTAAGCTATTGGCCAAGCAGTGTTGTAATTAATGTAGTTTCTGTGTGATTATTTGGGTCTGGGTGGCCAGGAACGAATGAGCAGTCTCTTCCTACAGCAAGCATTTTACAGATGGAGCTATCTCCCCGCCCCACTTTATCTGCTTTTACAGAAACTCTGGGGCTGAAGTCATCCAGGTCACATGAACCTGTGACGTCACTGTGCTGAACTCCTCAGATGATGCTGGGCTTGAAGCATCTAGGTGGAAGTCCTGCTATACACTACTGTGTGTGGAGAACCCCCTGGACACAGTGAGCAGCTAGTGAGGAAGGCAGCAGGCAATGGCTCCTTATCTGTGCTCTGGAGAAGCTGAGTGTCACTTACCGCCACCACAGGCCTGGATGAAGAACAACTTCGGCTTCCCTCCCAGGCTAGGGCAGCCAGTCCCATTGAAGATGTTCACAATTTTCTCGATTGACACGGCACATCCATCTGTGCCATAGACGGCACCCGGGAACTGCAGGTGGCTGGCCTAGAGGACAAGGCACCCTGGTTACAAAAACAAGATTCTGGGTAGAAATCCAGAGGCCTCTCCCAAGGCTTTGTGTGGCTAGGTCAATATTCAGAAGGCCCTAGGAGGGGACACCCACTGACAGAGACGGAGCAGGGCTACTGCAGGGCCTGTCAAAGATCAAGAGAAGCTTCCTACCTGGCACCCATGAGAGAGGATGACCACCACAAAGCAGTCCAGGGCACGGTGGTCCCGTTGTGCCATCTCCACCAAAGCCGCAACCATTTTCTATAAGGGAAGACAACAGGTAAGATGGGACCTGCAGGGTCCAGCTTGAGGCCATGACACAGCATGCTCCCAATATAGAAGTTTTGATGGACACAGTCAGCAGACGGGTACCATTTGTAGGAAAAGATGCTATGCTTGGTCACCGACCATTTAATCCCCATGGCAAGTCTATGAGAACAATTACTCTTGCTTCTAAACAGGGAAACTGAGGCGTAAGAGGTTAAGGAATATGCACTGAGAAAGCCAGGTCACAGACTCTAAGTCTGATGCTACGTTGACCATGCCACTTCCCACAGCCCTATGGATGGAGAGGCTTGTCTGGGGAATGTCCCTCAGGGGACAGTGATTGTACCTTGGCAGTCAGGTCATTCTTCACCTCCACCATGAAATGCAGCCAGCGGAAGCGGTGCTGAAGCTTCTCACAGTCCACGTTGGAGCCAGTGCGCGTGCTGAGCCCCGAGGAAGGGTGGAAGTTCACATTGTTGATGATGAGGCAGTGGCCACAGGGGTCCGCATCCAGGATGTATGCCTGCACAATGAGTTTTCAATATCATGGAGGGGGTTGTCTCAGTGCACTCCAAAGGAGAGGTCATAACCCCTGGATCTCACTTATATGGTTGAGTCTGGAGAGCCAGCACAGGACATGGGTGGGGTTTGTAACCCCCAGGGCCAGCTGGACAAGTACCAGGTGAGTCCCTGCATACCAGAGAGAACTGAATGCCATCTTATAATTCAGGGATGGAAAAATCATAACCCAGGTAGGTGGCTCCTATACATAATCCCAGCCAGGTTTGGTGGCACACACCTTTAATGCTAGCATTTGAGAGGCAGAGGCAGGGAGATCTCTGTGTTCAAGGTCAGCCTGGTCTGCAAAGAGACTCTGTCTTAAAGGAACAAAACAAACTCAAAAAAACAAAAATAAAACCAATAAAATATATGCAATCCCAACACCAGAGAGGTTGAGGAGGAAGATCGTCACAAGTTCTGAGTGAATTGGGGGCTTTATATTGAGTTCTAGAACCTCTTGGGCTAAATAATAAACCCTTGTCTCAAAAATACAAAAATAGGGGGCTGGAAAGATGGCTCAACAGTTAAGAGCACTGGCTGCTCTTGTAGAGGACTGGGTTCAATTCCTGGTGCTACATGGTAGCTCAAGACTGTAACTCTGGTTCCAGGGGATGTGACACCCTCTTCTGGCTTCTGTGGGCACTGCACATATGTGATACACAGACATACATGTAGGTGGAACATACACACACACACACAATAATAATTCCTTAAAAATAGCAAAACAAGCCGGGCGATGGTGGCACACGCCTTTAATCCCAGCACTCGGGAGGCAGAGGCAGGCGGATCTCTGTGAGTTCGAGACCAGCCTGATCTACAGAGGTAGTTCCAGGACAGGCTCCAAATCCACAGAGAAACCCTGTCTCGAAAAAACAAAAACAAAAAAAAAAATAGCAAAACAAAACAAAACCCATACACATTCGCCCCAAAGGGACTTTAAACACCGTACAACTTGGTGGCACTGACCCAGGGCTCCATGAGTGGTATATGGTTGGTTCTGTCACAGCAGTCTCTGGCCAGGGCCTGCCCTCTAATCTAAAACAGCTTTTACCCCAGGTTCAGACCCTTGAATGCTGTGGGATAACCCTTCTGTATGCTATGAATATATGTTGTTCTCGTTGGTTAATAATAAAAGCTGTTTGACCAATAGCCAGGCAGGATATGGTTAGGTGGACCAATCAAACTCAGGACTCAGATGAGGAGGGGCGGAGCAGGGAGTAACCCAAGCAGCCACCCAGGAATCAACATGCCAGTAGACTGGTAAAAGCCACGGCCATGTGGCAATACATAGATTAATACAAATGGGTTAATGTGGGCTGGGCAGTGGTAGCTAGTACTACTACGACTTTATTTACATCTTCATTAGTGTATGCTTAATTATCTTTCATGTAATAACTAGGAAACAATTTGTAAAAATATTCCAAATATATTTATATAATTTTTTTGCAATAGGACGGTGGTTGCTAGTACTACTAAGACTTTATTTACATTTTTATTAGTATATGCTTACTTATCTTTCATGTAATAACTAGAAAACAATTTGTAAAAATATTCCAAATACATTTATATCATTTTTCTGCAACAGAAATATTTCTTTAAAATCTTCCCCAATTTCTTTAACTAATTCAAGTGATATCAGAAAATCCTTCTTAACATACTATGGTAAGCTATTAGTTGGAATTATAATGTATATATAAAAGAATGACCAGTTATGTATATTTTTTAATATTTATTTTATACAGTTTTTTTAACATTTATTTATTTACTATGCATACAGTGTTCTGCTTGCATGTATGCCTGCATGCTAAAATGGGTGAGTTTAGATGTAAGAGCTAGTTAGTAAGAAGCCTGAACTGCAGGTTTTCAATTAATATAAGTTTCTGTGTGATTATTTGGGACTGTGCAGTCAGGACAAGAAGCGCCACTACCGTTTACACTTGAACTTCCTCTTCCATGACCGTCCATGGGTCTGACCTCTCTATCTCAATATTCCTCTGCCTGCCTTTTCTCTCCCCAGCGCAGGCTCTGCATGGTAAGTTGCCTTGTTCCTGACATGAAGAACGACAGCAGCACACGGAGTGTGTAGATGGCAAGGACAGTCTCAGTGACTTGGCTGGAGTCACCCAGAGGATGCAGCCCTTCTTTAGCTTTGAACTTTGATTTTACAGGGGCAGACGAGCAGGATGGATGGGACAGAGTACTCCAGCTGGCGTCAGGAGCCACGGAGTGTGGTGACTGTAACCAGACTTCCCCAGCCAGGCAGGGTTCCTCAGCTCCTAGCTCAGCCACAGGGAAGGCGTGGGGAAAAGAAACTCTAACCACATAAGGACTTACCATATCTGCACGACCCTTGATCTTCTCTGGAGCACCTGAAAAACAGGGAAGAAGAAATGTGGGTGTTGGGGTTCCGCTGGGAAAGGCCAAGGAACTGTGAAGACAGCTCTCACAGCAGGACTTTGGAATAGAAGTCAAGGACACAGCCACCATGGAAACGTGTCCCAACGACATTAAACACACACATACTTCCACCCTTGAAAAGAGCCCAAGAACGTTCACTAAGGTCTTACTCAAAAGCCTCAAACTGTGATTCAGCCACTGGTGGGGGAGGGGGCCATCCTAAAGAGAAGCCAACTAGTGATAGACACAACGCCAAGAGAGCAGGAGGCTATGTTAAAAACAAACAAGCCAGCCACTGAAACACAGACCACATAATTCCACTCCTACATAAAAGGAGTAAGGGAGGAGGGGTAGGATAGAGAGACGGTTCAGCGGATAAGAGTAATGGTTGCTCTTGCGAAGGATCCAGGTTCGGATCCCAGCAAACACATAGCAGTTCACATTCATCCTTAACTCCAGTTCCAAAGAATCTGGCACCCTATTAAGGCCTCTGTGGGCATCACGCATGCATGCAGTGCACATACATGCATGCAAAACATTCATTCATATATATATAATAACAAATAAATCTGTACGAGTTCCTGCTCCAAATTCATGCCCTGTATTCCTGCCCTGATTAGTCTGGACTCCAGGACCAGGGAATCTGATGCCCTCTTCTGGACTCTAATGGCACTGCACTCATGTGCACATACCCACATATAAGTACACATAACTTTTAACTATAGAATAAAAATATGATCTTAAAGGAAGAATAACCTGCTGGGCAGTGGTGGGGCACACCTTTAATCCTAGCACTCGGGAGGCAGAAGCAAGTGGATCTCTGTGAGTGCAAAGTTAGCCTGGTCTACAGAGCGAGTTCTAGGAAAGCTAGGGCCACACAGAGAAACCCTGGATCAAAAAAACAAAATAAAGCCGGGCGGTGGTGGCGCACGCCTTTAATCCCAGCACTCGGGAGGCAGAGGCAGGCGGATCTCTGTGAGTTCGAGATCAGCCTGGTCTACAAGAGCTAGTTCCAGGACAGGCCCCAAAACCACAGAGAAACCCTGTCTCGAAAAAACCAAAAAAAAAAAAAAAATCCAAAATATCTGCTCTTACGGGTCCTGGATACAGTTCTCAGTATCCATATAGATCTAGTTCCAGGGGATGATCTACTTCTGTGAGATTCTACACTCACATAGTACACAGAAAACACTCAGGTGCACACACACATGCACACACAGAATAAATGACTTCAGGTAATTCAGAACAGGAACTATTGCCACCTAGCAATGAAGAACGAACTGTAGGCCTGCACATCACCACAAATGAAATGCAGATAAGATGGGCGAGAGATGTGGACTCAACAGAGCTCCTAAGATACAATTTCATTTTCACTGATATACAAGGACAAGCAAAAGGGACAGATGTCGATGAAACCAGAACGGCAATTTCCTCAGTTGTAGAAGTGGGTACTGACTGGAGATAAGGTCTCCTAGGATACCAAAACATCCTGTAATGTGATGGTGTGGGTGGTGGCAAGCTGTGTGCACACGCATGCAGGAAGAAACCTTCCATCCTGGATGTATGCATTTCCCTGCAACCTGTGATTTTTGTCATTTTGTCATCTCTGGCAAATTATTTCACTTTTCTGCACCACTGTTCCCTTACTTACAGGGCTGAATCTAAAGGTATCCGCCTTGCAGGGTTGCAGGGAGGTCAGAGTATACATCATGCAATATGTATATGTATATGATGTATATGTATATGATGTACATGTATATGTCCTCACAGTCTCCCTACACCTCGTGCCAGGCGTGGGTACTTTCAGTCATCCACCAGAACCAAAGGCAAACCCTGAAAAGAGCTCCTTCTGGAAACACTCGGAGAAACAAAGAGTATCCACAACAAACTCTTGCTCTAAAGATGGGCTGTCAAAATTGCATCTCCTAGAGACTGATTGGAATATTCCACTCATCTCTTATGAGCATTCATTAGGAAAAGACTAGAGCTCTCCGGGCCTGGGCTTAGGTTCCAGAGACATGGCTACATGCACCAAGAAAGTCGGGATCGTTGGAAAATATGGGACCCGCTATAGTGCCTCCCTCTGGAAAACGGTGAAGAAAATTGAAATTAGACGGCATATACACCAAGTACACTTCCTCGTTCTGTGGCAAGAACAAGATGAAGAGACGCGCCCTTGGCATCTGGCACTGTGGTTCCTGCATGAAAACTGGCTGGTGGGCCTGGACCACTTCACTTCAGCCATCAGAAGACCAAAGGAACTGAAAGACCAGCAGAAGTGCTACTGTTTGGGACCTCCCGCCTCTAATAAATGGGTTAATTTACACAAAAAAGATAAATACTAAAATTCTGAATCTCAATCCACCAATTTGTACCCAGAGTCACACCCCAATAACCGTATCACACCTACCCACCAACCATTCTCTCAGTACTCACAGACATCATGGCTTCTGTCAGAACCAATGTCCACTGGCCTGGGAGTTTCTGGCCTGAGAACCTCTGGTCTGAGGCAAGCAGGCCAGAGCTCTTCTGGCCCCAGCACCACGGGTGTGAGGTTTCCCTGGGCAGGCTGAGATGGGTCCAGCTTCACTACTCTCTGCTCCTTTGATGTGAATCCGATTGGTCCCAGGACCACAGGCACCAGGTGGTCTAGGGGTTTAACAGCCTCTGGATCCTGCTTGGCTGCTTGCCGGCTAGTTCGCAAGAATGAAGCCAGGGTGTCTTGGCCTGTGTCCTCTAAGCAGGAGATGAAGAGAGGAAGGGCCTGCCTCCCTCGGGTCTCAAGATCTGTGACCAGCTGCCTGGCCTGATCCCGCCGAGACCCAGAGCCTGCCCGCTGTTTGGATAGAAAAAGCAGATAGACACTCATTATCCAAGGACATTCATTGGCTCCCACCCTGTCTCCCACATCTCGTCTAGCGTTAAGTCTGGGGCAGGTGGGCAGAAACTCACTCAGCAGTGCATTGAAAGCATGTCGCATGTCCCTCTGCAGCCTTTGCTAGTCTAGTCACTGCAGTGCTTCAAAGACACCTACTGTGTGTCCAGCACTGTGCTGGGTGCTAATTAGTCCCACTAAAAGGAGGAAAACGGTGGCCAGCGGCTTGCACAAGATGCATACATTTTTCTAAATTTGTTTTTAATTATTTATTTAAATTTGTTTTTAATTATTTATTTCATTGCATTGGTGTTTTGCCTGCAAGCATGTCTGTGTGAGGGTGTCAGGTCTCCTGGAACTGGAGTTATAGACAGCTGTGAGCTGTTATGTGGGTGCTGGGAATTGAACCCAGGTCCTCTGGAAGAGCAGTCAGTGCTCTTAACTGCTGAGCCATCTCTCCAGCCACAAAATCTTCTAAATTTGTTGCTAACATTTGAGTAAGTGAGGGAATTGAATGCAGAAATCAAGATTCCCAGCCTCTCCTTTTTGGAGGAAAGAGGTTTTGTTTGGAACGGGAGTAGGAAGCTTTCATTTTGGTTTGGGGGAGGGAAAAGTTCTCAAGTAGCCAAGACTGGCTTTCGACTTCCTTGAACTTCAGACTCTCCTGCTCTTGCTTTGGTTTTGCTCGAAATATTTGTGAATGTGTGTGTGTACACATATGTGTGTGCGCGTGCACCAACTGTGTGCCAGGTGCCTGAGGAGGCTGGAAGAGGGTGTCAGATCCCCTGGAACTGGAGTTACAGACAGTTGAGCTGACATGTGGGTGCTGAAAACTGAACCCATGTACTCTGCAAAAATGTTCTTAACCACTGAGGCAGCTATCCAGCCCTTGCTCTTGGTTTCTGAAGACCGGATCTCATGTAGCCAGGCTGGCCTCAAACCCCATATGTAGCCAAGGATGGCCTTGAACACCTGATCCTCCAGTCTCTACCTCCTGAGTGCTGGGATTCCAGATGTGTGCCACCACCCCTGGAACCAGCCTTTCCTTTCAGTCTGTCACTGCTGACACTAGGCCAGGATACTTACAGCTCTGATCACACTTAGCTGGAGAAAGGAACAAGATGGAAAGCTGCTGGGGCCTCCCTGGGCAGTTCAGCATATGGTCCCTCATAATGTGCCTTGAAGCCTGGGACTTTCCCTTCAAACCACTTCCCTTGATCAGCAGTGTTCTTAACAGTTGCTCCTAATACTGATTGATTGATAGATTGATTGATTTTTTTCAATTCAGGGTTTCTCTGTAGCTTTGGAGCCTGTCCTGGAACTAGCTCTTTTTTTTTTTTTAAATATTTATTTATTATGTATACAGTATTCTCAGTACTCTGCCTGCAGGCCAGAAGAGGGCACCAGATCTCATTACAGATGGTCGTAAGCCACCATGTGGTTGCTGGGAATTGAACTCAGGACCTCTGGAAGAGCAGCCAGTGCTCTTAACCGCTGAGCCATCTCTCCAGCCCCTGGAACTAGCTCTTATAGACCAGGCTGGCCTTGAACTCGCAGAGATCTGCCTGCCTCTGCCTCCTGAGTACTGGGACTAAAGGCCTACACCACCACTGCCAGGCTGGTTTTACTATCAGTTGGTAGTTAATCACATGACTCTAGACCACCTTCTTCTATTTCTCCTTCACTGGACCAGACCAGGTTCCTGGATGATAATGCAGATGCTGGAGACAGCCTTCTAGGAGGTCCCCAAGAAAGAGCCTGCCATTCATAGCCTCTCAGAAAGAAATATTTCCTTTTCAGACCTATGGTGAAGGGGTCAACTGGGGACAAAGTGCTAAAGTATATTTTTTTTCTTAGTTTTTTGAGACAGGGTTTCTCTATGAAGCCCTGGCTGTCCTGGAACTCACTCTGTAGACCTAGGCTGGTCACGAACTCAGAGATACGCATGCCTTTGCAAGTGTATTTTTTTTTAAAGATCAAATATTTTATTTTATTCCTCTATGCTACCTACATCAAATCACTTTTTCCTCAAAAATCCTTTATACAGCATGCACTTGATACATAAAGGCCTGACCAAAACAGACAAGGCATGCTGCGTCCGGGTGCTGTGCCCTTCACCTGTTATCTCTAGGATGACCACTATTCCATTTCACAGTCCAGGAAACTGAGGCTCAAAGAGGGTAAATGACTGGTACAAGGAGCCAGTGCAAGGCTAAAGTGGGTGCCTAGGACGCTAATAGTTAAGTAGGAAAAATACACGCCTACTTTCTCGAGAGAAATACGAATACTAACATAGTGTAGGTTACAGTAGCTTTAGCAAACACTCCGCAAGAGGTGCTTAGGGTTTTTCTATTTATTCTTCTGGACTCCATAAGTCCAGATAGGGGTGCCACGCCATGGTTTCCCACGATTGCGCAGGGTGCAAGGCGGGGAGAGGAGGGCGGGAGTTCGGGGACGGCGCCGTCAGCGAATATCTCCTCCGCCTTCGAGCCCCACCTGCGCCGCGGGAAAAGCTGGGAAAGCAAGGAGGCGGGGCGCACCTGGATATCCTCGATCATGTCCCGCGTGAAGAGCTCTCGACTAAGCAGAGCGTCCCAGAGCTCGGCGACCTGCAGCTCGCCAACCAGGCGCACCCGACACCGCCGCAGGAGCTGGCGGTCCGCTTCGTCCATGGCGGGATGCTTGCGGGACCCCGGGTTCCGTCCGCTTCCGGCCCTCGGGTTCCGCTCCGGCACCCACGCCCCGCCCCCATACCACCCTAGCAAGGGATCCCGCCCCGAGGAGGCCCTGCGGGCCTGCAGTCAACTCGGCCTCCACACTCCGCCCAGCCCCAAAGCCGATCCGGCGCACACTCGGCTCCGCCTCCCCAGCCACCTCACAGCACCCCGGCCACCCTCTCACCCCCCACCTCCCCAGGCTGCCCCATTTCCCCCCTCCCTCCTACGAGCTCTCGGCCCCGCCCCTGGAGCCCCGCCCCGACACCTTCGCCACGCCCCCTTAAGCCCGCCCCGACACTTACCTCACACCCTAAGACCCGCCCCATACAATATTGCTCCTCCCCTAAGACTCGCCCCTACGTCGACGTCCCTACTAACCTAGACCTACACCCGAGCCCTACGTGCTCCTTCGCCCCGCCCCTAGGCCCTCCCCTTGGACCCGCCCCCATTCCGCGCTCAGTTCCTCCCCTGGTTCCGCACTCAGGCCCCACCCCCCATCTTTTTCTCCTTGTGGCGCTAGGGTCGTGTTTTGCCCTCAGCTCCGGTTCCTGCTCCCAGGCCCCGCCTCTATCAGACACCAACGTAACATTGCTCCGCCCCCCTTGGCCCCCCCCCCGGGACCTTTCCTCCCCGCCTCCCTCCCCCCCCCCCCTTCGCGTTCTTGTCACGCCCCCAGGACTCCCCTAGGGTTCTAGGTTCTGCGGTTTTGATGCCTTGCGCCTTTCATCAAAGCAGTTGTGGGATCTTCCCCACCCCCCTCACGTAGCGATTGCTCTACCAAAATTCACAACGACCCTACGTCTACAGACACTCAAAAAGGTCACCTCCTTACTGACAAAAAGAAAAGAAAGCCATATGTAGAGGTCTGGCCCACATTATTCAAGACCCTTGCTGTTGGTGGCTTTTCTGTTAAGCCCCATCCTTGCGGCTAAAAAAATCTCCTTGCCCACTACTCCCGGTGTCGCTTTGGACTACCGTGACTCACACAGCGAAGCCCACACAGACTTCCGTCTCCCTCTCCTCTCCTTCCCTCCCTACAGCCTCCTTCAGAGAAACAGTCA
This sequence comes from Neodon shergylaensis, assembly GCA_025134845.1. Lineage (NCBI taxonomy): Eukaryota > Metazoa > Chordata > Mammalia > Rodentia > Cricetidae > Neodon > Neodon shergylaensis. The sequence continues at coordinate 1,447,048 of JABTXL010003386.1, forward strand.
GGAATCTAGTCCTCTGTTCTTCCAGTTTCGTCCCGCTCATTTCACGTATCAAAAGTAATTTGAGCATTGTGCTTGCCACGTATACTCTTTATGTTATTTGTGTTGTTTATCCCTGTCACATTCCCGACGGGAAAACAACATCAACAAAAAGCCTAGCATGAATGACTCCATTTTGGTCTGTTGGGGGCTAGTGCAGGAGCTCAACCCGAAATAACCAACTACTTATAGGTCACTTGAGCAGCAAAACCTTGGGCACGGAATGCAAGTAGAACTCTACCATTGAGTTTCACTTATGGACAGGGGGTTTGGGGGTGGAGTAGGTTTTAGCTTTACTTTTTTTTCACTATTTTGCAAATATTCAAATATTCATTGGTAGCTTGTGCATGCCAACGTCTGTTCAAACAGTGTTATAGCGCTGAACAAGACAGGTAAGAGACCCTTCCTATGGAAGCTGACATTCCTGGAAGAGCCAAGTGACAGACGATATGGAATAAATAAACAGGCTATAGCTGGCATGGTAGTGCACACCTTTAATCCCAGCACTCAGGAAGCACAAGCTTCTCTGTAAACTGGAGGCCCACCTGTTCCACTTGGCGAGTTCCAGATTAATCAAGGAAACACAATGAGACCCTGTCTCAAAAACAACAAAACTAGCACGCGAGATTAAGTGATAAAAGCAAACAATTACATAAGATCTCAACACGAGGCATGGAATAGAAAATAAATCCCCAAGAGACCTCGGTGGCTGGTCCAAAAAATTGTCAACCTTATTCACCGGTCTAGACCCCCTTCCCAGGGCTTGCTTAAGTCCCATTCTAAAACATTATTGCGTTGATAAACAGAATTTGGGCAAGTCTTTGGTCCGCACTGAGTCTCAGTGCATGGAGAGATGAACTAGAAAGCATCGCTAAGGTCGGTTCAAACTCTGACGCTCTAGGATTCTATGAATAGGGTTAAAGTGAACTGGGACCAACGACTGCGTCCCCGTCCTAGCAACGGTTGCTAGACGTTGGCCACCTTCTGGCCACCAGTGGAAACCCCTCCCCGGTTCCCGGAGGTCTTCCTGGCATCCCGTGATGCATAGCGTCTCCGCCTCGCTAGAAGGCACGTTCTGGCCTCGCTGGTCAAGATCGAGCCTTCGGACCCTGCGGAAGAGCGCGCTCCGTTCCTATAGCAACCACGCCACATCCACGTGCCTACGGTGAAGGGCAGGGGCCAAAAAGCTGGCCTAGTGCGCAGCCTAAACATGGTCTTATGAGCGCATTCGGAGTGCGATGTCTTTAACTGTCACGTGACCGCCCGAGCCTGAGCCCCGCCTCTTTCTCCTCCCCAGGTGCTCCGGTGTGGACTGGAAGCGCCGGCCCCGGCGGATTCACTGGAGCACGGACCCTGCGGCCGGTTGGGCCGGTGCCCTTTCCCGGTAACTCCTTCCCGGCGTGACGCGCGGACGCGGCGGGGCCCGACAGGGCTCGGTGATCTCCCGTCAGCTCCTCCGCGTCCTCAGCCCGCGCTGGGCCCTGGGGGACCGGGGAGCCGACAGGAACCGGGGCGGCGCGGGAGGGGGCCGCCTCCCGGAAGGTCGCGACCAGAGCGGGCACCCGAGGCGAGCTTGGTCCTGCGAGGACCACCAGGGAGCCGCCGCCTCCTGCCTTTGGGGGACACCGATGGCTACCTGTTGGCCAGTGCGTCCGCTGCACTGAGGCCAGCCCCCCTGGAGCTGGAGAATGTCAGCCAAAGAACTTCCCCACCGCACCCACGCCTTACCCACTCTACTCTTCCCGACCCCCGCCCGTGAAGATCCTTCTAGGTGCTAGTGTTCAATCCTACCCTATCAGAAAGAACACAGGTTTAGGTCCTAGAGTGGTGATGGACAGCACCCCCAGTCTAATCCCAAAGCCAGGTGAACTCGGAACAGGTTGTTCTAAGGGAAAAACTGGCCTGCTTGTCAATTTTACTTAGCATGGGTGCAGTTCTAAACAGCGGCCCGCTGTCTGTGAAGACCCCCCTCACCCCAACTTGCATTTGTCAAAATCCACCCTCCTGAACCTTAACACTATGAGGTCAAGATCAATGGGATCCATGAAAACAGTGTATGGTATAAAAGATCATAGCTTGTATGTGTTCCCAGTACCACACTATCTCATTAACCAAGGTTATTCGAAAACCCACATAGAACTCAACCCCTCAGCTGGGTTGGAGTTTAAACATTTCAAAGTCATACCTATTCAGGTCTTTCCTGTTCGTTGTCTTTAAGCAGAAAACTAAATGTTTTCTTAACCACTTTTTCATATCTGAAGTTTCCATGGTCAATTGCTAACCGGATTAAAGAACAACTTCTCATTTTCCTGTTTAAATGAACATGCTGAAAAAATAATAGCAGTCTTACTGAACATTACTGAGCTCAGTTATTTTTAAGATGTTTTACATTCATTTTATTTAATGCCCAGAAATGCCACAATGATCCCAGACTGTAATTTAGTACATGATAAATCGCATGATGAATTTATGAGTTTATTTAATACTTACTCAGTGAGCTACTCTGACGCCATTAATTTTAACTTTATTGTCAGGATAGATGAAATTGTGCATTTGAGATGTGGTTTCTTGGTTATCCTTAATATATTCTCACAGTTGCTACTTATTTTAGCTCATTCATTTTCAGTTTTTTGTTTTGTTTTGTTTTTCAAGAGAGGGTTTCTCAATACATTCCTGACTATCCTGGAACTCTCTCTGTAGACCAGACTAGCCTTCAGCTCAGATATCTCCCTGTCTCTGCCTCCTGGGTGCTAGGATTAAAGGTGTGCGGCCACCACTGCTCAGCTTGTTTCTGGGTTTTTTGTTTGTTTGTTTGTTTTTAAGATCTGGTCAGCTAGATTGACACCATCCCATTTTTTAAAAGTCTTTTTTAATTCTTACCATTATCATTATCTCCTCACCTAAAAAAAGCAAGGCCGTCCAGGTTTCTGTCTCTGGAACTTACAGCTGCCTCTTAATCATTTCAGCTCTGGGAAGAAAGAGAGATGGAGGTTTCCTGGCGGTTCTGGATAGTTCTCTTTCTGACCCTGCAGGGTCTGTCCGCATTGGATTTTGACCCATACCGAGTCCTGGGGGTCAGCCGCACCGCCAGTCAGGCTGACATTAAAAAGGCGTATAAGAAGCTCGCCCGGGAATGGTATGTGAAACCAAGAACGGAAGTTTAACATATGCTAAACAGTCAGCAGGTGGTTTGTCTGTGTCTATGTTCAGCAGACATAGTTGTCTAGAGTGTTGGTGTTCAACTAGCGACCCATGTTCTGTCAGTGCTAGTAATCACAAAGCATGTGCTTACTTTGACACACACCCTTCAAGAATGTTATGGCTTAGAGCATTGTCTTAGGTACTGTTAGGATATTATGTAATGTTAAAGTAAGATGTAACTTTGAAACCAGGGATAGTGGTGCACTACGTTAATCCCAGCTCTTAGGGGTAGAGACAGGCAGATCTTTGTGAGCTCAAGGCCAGCCTGGTCTACAGAGTGAGTTCCAGGACAGCCAGGGCTACGCAACCCTGTCTCAGAAAAAAAAAAAAAAAAAGAAAGAAGTAACTTTGATTAAAAAAAAAGTAGTTGGGGCAACCCTTGAGCTGATGGTTCTGGGTTCTGTTAGAAGCAGAATGAGCAAGCCACTAAACAGCACTTCTAGATGGCCTCTGCATCAACTCTTGCCTCCATGTTCCTGCCCTGCTTGAGTTCCTGTGCTGAGTTCTATGGAAGAAGAGAAATAAACCCTTCCTCTTGAGAAAAAAAAAAGTAATCAAACTACACTTATGATCCCGGCACTTGGGAGGCAGAGGCAGGAGCCTCACCCACTCTGAGTTGAGGACAGCCTGGGCTTGCTGGCGAGTTCAAGTCCACTAGAGCAAATGAATCAGGAAAGGGAAGGAACCTACAGTGATGTGATCAGCAGCCATGCGCTGCCCTTCCTGTCGTGTGATATTTATAGTAATTTTGTTGGTTTGGTTTGGTTTTTCTGAGACAAGGTTTCTCTGTTTTTTAAAAATATTATTTTGAATTCTGTGTATATATCAGAAGAGGCTGCCAAGTAGCTGGAGCTGTGAGTTGCTGATGTGGGTGCAGGAACTGAACCCAGGTCCTCTGCCTCTGTGAGAGCAACAAGTGCTCTTAACCACTGAACCATCCCTCCAGCCTCATAAAGCAGTTCTTAATAGGTATAAATGCTACAGGAAACATTATACAGTTCTGTTCTCTAAATCTCTAAGCTATAAAAAAGTTTAGAATAAGTACTTTGACCTCCAATTTTAAGAGGAGATTCGAGAACCAAGTGTATTACTTTAAAAAAAAATCTTAAAGAGAGCTATCAGATTTTGGGGGGCGGTGGGGAGACAGGGATCTTTCTATATAGCCTGTCTGGCCTAGAACTTGCTATGTAGACCAGGCTGGCCCTGAACTCACAGGGATCCCCTGCCTCTCGAGTGTTATGTGTACTCATGAGAACTATCAGTTTTATCTGTTGTTTTCAGGATTATCATTAGCAGAGGAGCAATAAGTGTTAAACTTTCTGGGGCAAACCTCTCTGAGGACAGCTTCAGCCCAGCACAAGAGTCACAAATGCTAAGCAGCTGCAGAGAGAGTGACAGGCACGGTGTTACTGAGCACCTACTGCATGGTCACCTCTGGGTTCTGTGTCTCATGGCCCCCGTTTGATTAGCCCGTGAAAGAGGTGTTTGAACCCGATAGACAAATGGAAAGGTCAAAGCTCAGAGTTGGTAAGCCTGTATTGCCTTTGACTTTGCGATCACTTGCCCATCTGTGCATGAGTAAAGTTGAGCACGTTAGAGCTTTGGCGGGAAGGAGTGTCCAGTTGGGCCGCCACAAAGCTGCCTGAAGCAGATGAGTCTGTAATCAGGCCTGGCTCTGGCTGGCACCATTTTCCCTCACTAAACAGATTTAGCTTAATTTTAAACTAGTTGTGGTAAAGGTCAAAGGTCGTTTACAATGTTCTGAACATGTATTTGGGACTATACTCATATCGTGAGGACTCTAGAATTGGATGCTGAAAGCAAAGCGCGTTGTCCACTAATGCATGGCCTCTTTCCAGCAATTCTCTGCCAAACTGGCTTTTAGTAATATTTCAGGGCCATGCCTCGCTGTACTTAAAGCAAAATTGACAACCCGCGGTTATTTCAGAAATAGTAGCCTCTGGATGGGATGTCTAGCCTTGGCTGGACAGAATGGTGGCCTAAGGATGTGGGACCTCCTGCAAGAATGCCTTGTGCTGTAAAAGGTGTTGTGTCCCTTCTTCCTGCTGGAGTCTCCTGGAATAATTCATGGCCGTACAAATGAACAGTGCTGGCTCTGTGCATTGAAATCGTATTTTACCTGCGTGTTTGTACAGTCCTCCTGTTCTCCGCCGTTTGGGCCCTGGCAGTGTTTTCTCACTTTATTCTGTGTCCCCTCTAGATCGTTTCATAGAAACACTGAAAGTGGCGTCATGGCCCCACTTCACTCCAGAATAACTTGAGGAAGAGAGAAATGGTTTCATAGCAACACCAAAAGTGGCCTTATGGCCCCATTTGACTTCCAGAAGGATCCTAGGCAGGGGAAGTGGTTAGCAGTCGACTATATTTTGCCAGGTGCTTTACTTAGTATTTCTTAGACCTCACAAAAATTGTTACTTGCTTAGTGAAACCATGTAAAATGACTTTTTTTCTGTCAGGAAAACCATATTCTCACCCAAGAATTGTATTATCATGAGTACTTTTATTTGCCATCCGTGTTAGCAGAGTACCAAGGCCCCCAGGAGAAGCAGATTGGCAGAACATGGTTCGCTCAGCCAAGGCGCATCAATCTGCCTCTCATTCTTAGCCGAAATTACTTCTTCCCATCGTCATTTTATTCCTTTAGAGGTCACGCTGACAGTCGCTTGAGCCCATGTGCAGTACTGTCTTCACTATGAAACAAAGTTTGCCTGGCGTGAGGCAGCTCGTGAGTCTGTCTCACTCCCTGAACTCAACAGTGGACAGTGCTCCCCTCAGGCTGAACTTTCCTGCTCCAAGTACTTACAACTTTGAGAGGTCCCCCGCCTTCAGGAAAGCACTCTCTATCAGTGCAGACTGCCTGCTGAGGGTCTCAGTTAACCTGTCCTGTCCAGCTGCCTCCGACACTGCCTCGGCCTCATGCAAAGCCCCTCCTCCCCTTCCTGTCCTGGACAGCTCCTCATAGCTCCTTGAGTCTCTCATGTCAAGTCATTATTTGCAGGCTCGCACAGCTCTGTCCACTCATCCTCGAACCAGAGTCTGAGCATTAAAAGCCTTTTATTCTGGTCAACCAGAAACATGCTTTGGAGCCCCCATCCCATCCCCTTAAGTCCTACTCTTTCCGGTGTGCCTACCTGGCATTGACTTTTTAACCTCAGTAATATTTATGCAAGGACTCAGTGGGTAAGGGCAGAGTGGCATCCAAATTCCAGTCACTTGAGCTGGCATTGGCAGCACACACCTTTAATTCTAGCACTCAGGAGGCAGAGACAGGTGGATCTCTGTGAGTTTGAGGCTAGCCTGATCTACAGAGTGAGTTCCAGGACAGCCAGGACTGTTTCACAGAGAAACCCTTGTTTCGAAATAAGAAAAAGAAAGAAAGGAAGGAAAGGAAAGGAAAAAGAAGAATATGGGGTATAAAGCACTCAGACATTCCTGCTCGAATAAGCTGATTGAATTGTAGATGATTTATTCAGTACTTTTGATGTGTTCTCAGCCTTTTCCACTTCCCTGTGAGTTGTTTTTCTTCTCAGAATGTTTGCTAGAAGAAATTTCTTAAGACTGGTGGATGTGATTATATAAAGAGTGAATGGGTCCAGGCTTGGTGGCTCACGCCCTTAATTCCAGTACTTGGTGGGGGTGGGGGGAACAGAAGCAGGTGATCTCAGTGAGTTTGAGGTCAGCTTGGTCCACCAAGAGAGTTCCAGGACTGCTAGGGCTACATAGAGGGACCCTGTCTCAAAACAACAGCAAAGAATAAATGGGGCTGGATGTGGTCGAACAGGCCTGTGATCCCTGCTGTCACAGTGCTGAGGGATGAAGATGAGGGTGCAGATGTGTCTCCTCAGGAGCATGCTGCAGGGCTCTCTGGCGCTTTGAAAGTGTGCCCAGCTGGAGCATCTTGAGAGGAAATTGCCTGAGTTAAAGTTGCATTTTTTATGCTCATGTGAAGCAGCTGATTGTTTCTACGTTAGGAAGCAGTGCTAAGCAGACCACCTTCCCTCGCTAGTGATGAGCTGTGTATGTAAGGTGATAAAATGATCGTGTGTGAACAGTTCTCACTGTCTGCCGTCTGCGTTTCAGGCATCCTGACAAAAACAAAGACCCTGGTGCCGAGGACAAGTTCATTCAGATCAGCAAGGCCTATGAGGTACCGTGTCAAGACACTCCATTGCCTCCATTAGTGCCTAAAAATGGGGTGGAGGGACTGGGGAGATGGCTCAGCATCTCAACCATGTAAGCAGGAGGTCCAAAGTTTGCATCTGCAGAACCCACACAAAGGCCTGATGGGCTTAGCAGGCCATCTGCAGTTTCAGTGCTCAGAAGGCTGAGAGGATCCCCAGGGCAGCTGGCCAGCTAGGCTTGCCTGTGCTGAGAGCTCTGGGTTCAGCTGAGAGACTCTGTCTGAGTGAGTAAGGCAGAGAAGGGCATCAGCTTTGGCCTTCCTCGGCCCATGTCTGCACACACATGCAAACAGAAATGCAAACACATACACAGAGCGAAACAAAGGGAACACAGGTGGGCACGTTCCCCACACCTGATCCAGTCTACTCATGATAGAGAAAGTGGCTTTGTCTCCCACCCACCACCACCATGTTGAAGCAGGTGCCTGAACATTTCAGCCCCTGGAAAACCTGACCCACTTTGAAAGCTTTAATTAGAATTGTGCAATTACTCAGGATAGATGTCTGCTGTGATTGCAGTCACACACCAGTTTGCCTGGTTACACAAGGTTACAAATAACTTTAAAATACATGATTCTTGGTAAGTCTCCAACATGTCACCTTAAATAACATGGCCTAGAATACATGTAAACAGTGAGTCTCAGGCCACCTGATTTGTTGGGTAATGTGCTCCAGCCAATAGTGCTTAGGCTGTATAGTGAGTGACTCACCATCCTAAAACATTAGCAGATTGGAGTCTTCAAAGTTAGGTTTCAGTAAAACAAAGTCAGTGGTAAAATGGCTCGGTGGCTAAGGATACCTGCTACCAAGCCCAAAGACCTGTGTTCAATCCCCAGGACCCCAGTGCTGGAAAGAAAAAACTGACTCCTGCAAGTTGCCCTCTGACCTCCACACCTGTGTCCTGGCAGGCATTAGATAAGCGTAAATGCAAAAAGCTGAAGTCGGTTCATGCATGAGGCCCTGGTCTCTGCTCTTTGGTTACCTTTTAGTTGTCAAGCATACCATATCTTGGTCCAGATGACTTTAACTGCAAGGATACAGCCAGTGTAATATTCTGTGATGGATCCTGGTGACGTCATTGTCGGGTCTTATTTGTTTCTTCTTTACTAGTACTTACTGAAATTGGCGGCCTTAATATCAGCATGAGTGTGGAGAGCTCAACAAATGAAATGTGAGGTTCTAATGTTTCTGTTCGGAGGTTTTATGTATGTGTGGTTTGTATTTTGTGAGCTTACATGTGTCACAGCATTCATGTAGTGCCCAGAGGAAAGCTTGCATGAGTTGGCTCTCCAGCCATATGGATTCTAGGGATGGTAAGGTCATAATCTCCTCTCTTCTTCCCTCCCGTGCCTCCTTGCTGGAGGTTGAACCCAGCATCCCTGTTATACATTTATTAGAAATGTACTTCTTCTGTCTTTCAGGCTGCTTATAGAGAAGTCACGTGGGGCTGGGGTGTGGCTCAGCATAAAGGGTTTGCCAAGTGTGCCCAAGGCCTCAGTCCTGAAAGAAGAGAAAGGAAAGTACTTTGATAAACCACTTCCTCCTTTAGACTCCTTGTCATCTTCTTGCTTATAGATTCTCTCCAATGAGGAGAAGAGGACGAACTACGACCACTATGGTGACGCTGGTGAGAACCAGGGCTACCAGAAGCAGCAGCGCGAGTATCGCTTCCGCCACTTCCATGAGAACTTTTATTTCGATGAGTCGTTTTTCCACTTCCCTTTCAATTCGGAGCGGCGGGACTCCATCGATGAGAAGTACTTGTTGCACTTTTCACACTACGTGAATGAAGTGGTTCCCGATAGCTTCAAGAAACCCTACCTCATTAAGATTACCTCGGATTGGTGCTTTAGCTGTATCCATATCGAGCCTGTCTGGAAAGAAGTGGTCCAGGAATTGGAAGGACTGGGTAAGTCGTTTCCTTATTAGGATACGTTTATACAGGAGGTGACACTTGTCATGCTTTTTTTTTCTTTTTAAGACTTATGTGTTTTGTATATATGAGTGTTCACCCACATGTATGTGTGTGCATTACATGCACACAGTGAACATGGAGACCAGAAGAGGGTGTTAAATCTCCTGGAACTGGAGCCAGAGGTCATTGTGAGCTGCCCTGTGTGCACTGGGAACTGAAGCCAGGTCCTCTGCAAGAGCAGCCAGTGCCCTTAACCCCAGAGCCATCTCCCCGCCCACCATTCTTAAATTTGGTGGGCTATTGGAGAAAGGGAACCATCAGTGTACTCTCTTTTCCCAAGTCCAGAATGATTGATTTTTGAAGGATGTTTATGGAAAGGGAGATGTAGAAGTTACTTTTCTTTTTACTTATTTATTTATTTATTTGGGTTTTTTTTTTTTTTTAAGACAGGGTTTCTCTGAAGCTTTGGAGCCTGTCCTGGAGCTAGCTCTTGTAGACCAGGCTGGCCTCAAACTCTCAGAGATCCACCTGCCTCTGCCTCCCGAGTGCTGGAATTAAAGGCGTGAGCCACCACCACCTGGCCACTCTTTATTTTTTAAACGTGTATGAATGTTTTGCCTGTACATATTTCTGTTCCCCACTTGGATGCCTGGTCCCCGAGGAGACCAGAAGAGGGTGTCAGAGCCCCTGGAACTTCAGTTACAGAAGGTTGTGAGCCTTCATGTGGGTGCTGGGAATCAAGCCCAGGTCCTCTGCAAGAGCATCAACACTCTTACCCACCAAGCCATGTCTCCAATCTCTGATTTCCTAAAGGCATACACCACTATGCCAGACTCTTTTTATTATTGTTACTGTTATTATTGTTGTTGTTGTTTATTTGGGCAGCAGGGGAGAAGGCTGGTGCCGTGGTGCTCATAGGGAGGTCAAAGGACAACTTTGAACAGTCAGTTCTCTCTTTCTACATTTATGTGGACCCTGAGGATTCAACTCAAGTTGGCAGTGTTACATAGCAAGCGCCTTTATTACTTAACCATCTTGCTGGCCCACTACTGTCCTTTGCCTGATGGATTTAAAGCTTTATCTATGTAGTATCCAAGTCTCTCATTAGAAAGGGCAACTAGCTGAATGTCTCCACCCTAGCACAGGGGCTGATAATAAAGCCAAACTAATTTCCGGCCCATAAGCTCAGGAACCAGGGGCTAGGACTACTCCGAGCAGTCCTTACGGTGGTGAGGATCACTTATGAGAGGTCCGAAAAGAAAAAAAAAAAGACAAAAAATTCGAGCAGTGTGAAAGGACCACTCTAAGTGGCCCGAAAAGAGAAAACAAAAAAACAAAAATCTGAACAGCGCAAGGATCACTCTGGGTGGTCTGGTCACGTTTTTAGCCATGGGAGCAACCAGAGGTGAATGTGAGCGAAAGCTGACTTGGGGAAGGGAACCTTACCGTTTGCAGCGATGGAGCAGGCAGAGAATGTGTCCTCAGCTGGCCTGCCCATGGGCTGGAGGGAACACCAAGAGAGCCTGGGCGAGTCACTCAACCAATGTTATTCTTTTTTAAGATATGGTGTGGGGTCCCACAGCCTGTCCCACAGGGGCCCAAGGTCTAGGCGGGTCCTGCTTGCAGGGGGTGGGCGGGTCTTGTCTCTTAAAGGGACAGGGTACTCAGGTGACAGGCCAGGCCCCAGATCATAACATTCAGTATGCTCAGAACCCTGGATGCAGTCACCTGGAACCACTGTGCTGTAAACAGTAAGCTATGGAGAAAGAGAAAGTGAGTGGGATTCAAGGAATGCTGGGAAGGGTGGGGGACGACACACGGACACAACACAGCTTTAATATGGGCTGATGTAAACCTTCTGAGAAGGACTTGAAGTCAATGAAGGTGTTAGCTATAGAGACACCATTGGGCCAGGGCCAAGACCCCAAAACTGTAGCATCCTTGATTAGTCTGGGCTGGAGCAAGCTAAGAACAAGGAGGAGGAAATAAAGGAGATGGGACCTGGGACCATATCATGAGTCCATTGTCCTTTTGCAGACCGTGGTTTGATTCCAAGTAGAGGGAGTAGGTCTTTGCAGGGTTTAGACAGGGGCGTGGTGTGATTCACGTAAAAGGAACAATCTGGTGATTATGTTGACAGGAAAGACCGCTTTGGAGGCCATTGTAGCTGCCAGCCAAGAGGGATGAGGAAGCTGTGTGCTGTGGTGCACACCTGTGATCCATGCACCTGGGGAGCCAGAGGCAAAGAAGATAGGGTGTTCGGGTCAGCCTTGGCTACAAAGTGAGGTGGAAAGAGGGGGTAGAGGAGTGCTGCCTTGGCATCTTCTGAAGAGAGACCCAGGAAGCTGGCTGGAAGATTCGATGTGGGTGTAAGGGATGAGAAGGGTGGCTGTGTGGTGGGAGAAATGGAGCTGCCATGTTTGCAGTGGTGGAGGCAGTGGTGGAGCTCTGTGGGAGGAGACCAGTTTGGTTTCAGGTGTTTGACACTCAAGTCTTCCAGACACCGCAAAAATGTCTCCTTACTGCCTGTTAATCTTGCACTTAAGAGTAGCTGGCCCTAGCCGGGCGATGGAGGCACATGCCTTTAATCCCAGCACTCGGGAGGCAGAGGCAGGCGGATCTCTGTGAGTTTGAGGCCAGCCTGGTCTACAGAGCTAGTTCCAGGACAGGCTCCAAAGCCACAGAGAAATCCTGTCTCGAAAAACTAAAAAAAAAAAAAAAAAGAGTAGCTGGCCCTTCAGATAATATGGTTAAATGAAAGAACAAGAGAAGACAGGTGTTAAGCGAAACAAGTGTTAGGTGAAAAAGATTACCCCGCATAAACCTTATTATTGCTATTCGCCTGTTTGGTTGTCTTTTCTTATTTTGTAGGTGCATTTGTGTCTCACTTGTGTATGTGAAATGCCAGAGCATGTGTGGAGTGGGCAGAGAGCAAATTCTGGAAATCAGTTCTTGCTCCATACCTTGTTTTAGGCAAGGTCTCTCTTGGTCCCACCATGCTGTGCTCCAGGATAGCTGGCCCATGGGGGTCTTGCTTCCAGTACTTTCCCTAGGTGCTGCGGATCTGAACTCGTCACTAGGCTTATGTGGCAAGCTTTATGATCCACCAAGCCATCTCTTGGCACCTTCTTTCACTTGATAAAGAATTTGTAGCCGTGCTGGTGACACACACCTTTAGTTCCAGCATTCAGGAGGCAGAGACAGGGAGGTCAATTTGAGGCCAGCCTGGTCTACATAAAAATTTTAGGCCAGCTAAGGCTACATAGTAAGGCCATGCCTCAAAAAAAGAAAAAAAAATTGTATTCTTAGAATTCTTTCAAATTATTATCTTATATTAATAGGTATTTTTCCTGCATGTATATCTGGGTTTTATTTTTTATTTATTTGAAAAAGGTTGTCAAGGTTTGAATAAGAACGTCACACACTGACAGACGATGGTGGTGCACGCCATTAATCCTAGCACTCGGAAAGCAGAGGCAGGCGGAACTCTGCAAGTTTGAGGCCAGCATGGTCTACAGAGCTAGTACTAACACAGCTAAGGCTACACAAAGAAACCCTGTTTCAAAAAAAAGAATGTCACCATAGGCTTATATATTTGAATACTTAGTCATCAGGAGTGGCAATACTTGAGAAGGATTATTAGGAGTGGCCTTGCTGGAATGGGAGTGGCCTTGCTGGAATAGGCGTGACCTTGCTGGAATAGGCGTGACCTTGTTGGACAAAGGTGTCACTTGTGGGTAGAGATTTCAAAAGGCCAACTCCAGCCCAGGGGCTCTCTTCCTGCTGCCTGGGTATCCAAATGTAAAACTCTCAACTGCTTCTCCAGCACCATGTCTGCTTGCAGGCTGCCATGCTCCCTGCCATGACTACAGTGAACTAAACCTCTGTACTGTAAGCTAGCCCCAGTTATTTAAATACTTTCCTTGTATAGGAGTTGCTGTGTCATGGTGTCTCTTCACAGCAACCGAATAGTGACTGAGATGCAGGGTCTCCCTCTATAGTCTTGGCTGGCATGGAACGTGACATGTAGACCAGGCTGGCCTCAGACTCAGTGCTGGGATTAAAGGTGTGTGCCATCACACACAGCCTAGTGTGTACATCTATGCACCACATGTGTACCTGGTGTCTGAGGAGGCCAGAGAGTGTGTCTGGTCCTCTGGAACTGGAGTAATAGACAGCTATGAGTCACCATGTGGATGCTGGGAATTGAACCTAGTTCCCAATGCAGCCAGTGCTCTTAACTTCTGAACCATCTCTCCAGCCCAAGAATCTGTATTTCTTTTTTTATTTTATTTTTTATTTATTTATTTTTTTTTTTTTTTGGTTTTTCGAGACAGGGTTTCTCTGTGGTTTTGGAACCTGTCCTGGAACTAGCTCTTGTAGACCAGGCTGGTCTCGAACTCACAGAGATCCACCTGCCTCTGCCTCCCGAGTGCTGGGATTAAAGGCAGGCGGATCTCTGTGAGTTTGAGGCCAGCCTGGTCTACAAGAGCTAGTGCCAGGACAGGCTCCAAAGCTACAGAGAAACCCTGTATCGAAAAACTAAAAATAAATAAATAAATAAATGAATAAATAAAATAAAAGGGAAATGTATTCCCAGCAGTAAGATGTGCCCTTCTTCTGTTAAGTCATAGGCCATGGTGCTGGGTGGGACACTGTAGCTGAGTCATCAGCCCCTTAGCTTGTTCATACATGTTTGTTTATGGGTAGGAACATGGTGTACCAATTCTTCTCTCTCTCTTACATTTACTTAGTTAGTAAGTGTGCATGCATGTGTGTGTGCGTGTGTATGTGCCAAAAGTGTTCAAAGGACAGAGAGCAACCTGCCAGAGTCAATTCTCCTTTTATCTTGTGGGTTCCAGGGATGGACCTCAGGCTTGGCAGCAAGTTCCTTTATTCCCTGATCCATCTCTCTGGCCCTCTTTTTTTCTTTTAAAGCATTTTCTCTCATGACCTGTTCCCAAAATTAGAAAAAATAGGCTTAAAAAATGTTCTGGTTTGCAACTGTTTGTAAATATTACCAGATTGCGATGAAAGAATGCTAAACAAGCTATTAGAAAATTACCTACTCCAACCCAATTGGGTTTCACTTCCCACTGTAAAGGATTCTTCTCAGAAAGACTTCATGGAGCTCTTCCATGCTTTTCAGGTGTGGGGATTGGTGTCGTCCATGCTGGCTATGAAAGACGCCTGGCCCATCACCTGGGAGCACACAGCACCCCCTCCATCCTAGGAATCATCAATGGGAAAATCTCCTTCTTCCACAATGCAGTGGTTCATGAGAACCTACGGCAGTTCGTGGAGAGTCTTCTTCCAGGGAACTTGGTGGAGAAGGTGAGTGTCTGCTGAGAACGGGCTGCCGGCCGAAGCCTCCCGGTCTTCACTCTGGACAGCCAGGCATTTACTGTTTCCTAATCATATTGATAAAACCCGGGAGACTGAAGCAGCGCTACAGAGCCGAAGAAAGGTCACTCTATTAATAACTCACAAGTGTTATCCCAGGAGCCTGATCTCATGCCAGGGTCGTGTTTCCTAAACAACAACACAGATCGCGTGATAAGATTTATGGATCATGCATTTGTTCATGTGTGTGTATTTGTAAAAATACTCAAACTAGATTTCATTGAGAAAATATTAATTACATTTGGTTTTTATATATTTAAAGATCACAGCTACCAAAACTACCAGACTCATTAAACCAAATATTACTTCTGGAACTTTAGAAGCTGCTGAGGAACCAGTGGTGGTATCTTGCACCTTTAATCCCAGCACTTGGGAGGCAGAGGCAGGTGGCTCTGAGTTTGAGGCCATCCTGGTCTATATAGCAACTCTGAGTTTGAGATTAGTTTGGCCTACATAGCGAGTTCCAGGACAAGTTTTCTGCATAGAGAAAAAAACAAAACAAAAAGTAAAATCTCAGTGAGAGCCAGAGCCAGCTCAGAAGGCAAAGGTGCTCCCTGCAAGTCTGACAACCTGAGTTGATGCCTGAGGACCCACATGGTGAAGGAGAGAACCCTCTCCTGCAGGTTGTCCTCTGACCAACACATGCGTGCATAGCTCATGTACCTACATGTACACAAGGTAATTAAGTGTAATTTTGTTGTTGTTGTTGTTGTTATTTGAGACTTGGGTCCTCTTCTAGAGCTGCAAGAATCTCTCTCTAGCCATTTTTACAGGGCCTGTGCTGCATGCCTTCTGTAGGAGTACAACTCTGAAGGGCTGATGGTAATGCCCTGGGTTCAAACCCCAATGGTAGAAGAACCAAGTCACCCTGTAATGAAACAAAGACAAGACTCGGGTATAGCTGAATGGTAGAGCACTCACCTAGTCTGCAGAGGCTGTAGGTTCAATCCTCAGTACTCCTCCCAAAACAAACAGAAAAGGAACCAACTCCAGAAGTGATTTTGATATGGTCAGTATTCTGTCACTCAGTGTGGTTATTGTAATCTGTAAGAGTTTATAAACAAACGGTAGCTATATCTCCATTCTTCTAGTGGTTTTGTCTAATTAAGACAAAACAATTAGTGACAAAGACAGGCAGATCTCTGTAAGTTTGAGGCCAGTGTGGTCTACATAGCAAGTTCTAGGACAGCCGGGGCTACATAGACCCTGTCTCAAAAAGACAAGATGAGCCGGGCAGTGGTGGCGCACGCCTTTAATCCCAGCACTCGGGAGGCAGAGGCAGGCGGATCTCTGTGAGTTCAAGACCAGCCTGGTCTACAGAGTTAGTTCCAGGACAGGCTCCAAAACCACAGAAAAACCCTGCCCTGTCTCGATAAAAAAAAGACAAGATGATTAGTTATCTGTATTTTTTTAATAAACAACCTCTTTATACATATTTAATTGGTCTCCTGACAGCATTATAATACAGTTGTTAAGAATTAAATATTGGGGCCATATAATTGCCTCAGCAGTTAAGAGCACTGGCTACTCTTCCAGAGGACCTGGATTCGGTTCCTAGCATCCACATGGCAGCTAACACCCATTGGAACTCTGGTTCCAGGGGATTTGATTTCCACTTCTGACCTTTGTGAGCACCAGATCTGTGTGTGGTACACGTACATGTATATATATAGGCAAAACATTTATATACAAAAAAATAAATCTTTTTTTAAAAATTAAATATGGCAACTAACCTTCTATTTCCAATTTAAGGTTACAAATAAAAATTACGTGCGATTCCTCTCTGGCTGGCAGCAGGAGAATAAGCCTCACGCCCTCCTGTTCGGCCAGACGCCGGCGGTGCCACTAATGTACAAGGTACTCCCCTACCTCGTGTTCCTGTCTGGGAATCGTAGCCCGTTGCCTGCTTGTCTTTTGTATAATTACATATGGAGCATCTCTAATTTAAGAATCCCAAATCAGAAACTCTTGAACATCAACTCGATGTCACCCACATGCAGGAAATTCCACCCCTGACCTCGTGTTGCAGGTCATAGTCAAAACAAAAGCCCACAATTACCTTCATGCTGGGTGGATAAGATATGTGTGGAGCATACAGACTGTTTTATGTTTAAGTTTGGTGCTATCCCCAAGAATACTTCATTGTGGATATGCTAATATTTCAAACTGGATAAGTCTGGACCATTTCTGGTCACAAGTGTTTCAGATAAGGCTGCTCAGCTTGTGGTAGTTTATAGACACACACACACAGGCAAAATTTCAGCGTAATGATTATTTTGTTTTATCTCTTGAGGAAATTAGTTGTGTTTATCTTTGCTCAGTTTTTGTGCATAGAATAAATACCTGAAGTGAATGTTTGAGGCTGAGAAAGACCTCGCGGGGATCCATGTGCTGACAGCTCATCCCCACCATTGACATACCCAGGGCCCACTTGCTCTAGAAGCTGGATGCCTCACTGTCCACTCATTCCCTTCCTCTCCTGTGCCCTCACAGTTGACGGCTTTTGCGTACAAAGATTATGTGTCATTCGGTTACGTGTACATGGGCTTGAGAGGTGTGGAAGACATGACCAGGCAGTACAACATCAATGTCTATGCCCCTGCCGTGCTGATCTTTAAAGAGCACATCAACAAGCCTGCTGATGTCATCCAGGTATGTGAGAACCCCCTCCTGTCAAGACCGCCTTCATCGCACCTCAGCCTAGTGTGAACAAGCTTTATAGTCCCAGGAGGGAAGGATCATTCTCAACTACATAATAAGTCTGAGGCTAGCCTGAGCTACAATGAAACTTTGTCTCAAAGAAAGAGGAGGGAAAGGGAAGGGGTGGGTGGAAGTGTTCCCTGCCTAGCTTGGCCGCCTGAGTTCTCCCCTGGGTCCCGTGTGGTGGAAGGGGAAAACCAACTCCTAGAGGTCATCCTTTGACCTCTGCATGTGCTCAGGCACACCCAGGCACTGCACTCAGGAATAAATCAGAGAAAGACAAAATTGAACAAAGCGGCAGAGAAAAGGAGGAACTCATTTGCCATTTCATTGTACTGATGCACAGAATTTTGCTGGTTATTTTATGTGACACAGTGATGCTTGGATTTAAAAAAAATCATTTTATCTCAAATGGCATATACCTGAAATTGCAGTGCTCTGAAGGCTGAGGCAGGAGAATTGCTGGTTTGAGAGAAAAGGTGTTTGTTGCTTTGGGGGAATTTCTTTCTTTTTTTTTTTGGTTTTTCGAAACAGGATTTCTCTGTAGTTTTGGAGCTTGTCCTGGAACTAGCTCTTGTAGACCAGGTTGGCTTCGAACTTACAGAGATCCTCCTGCCTCTGCTTCCCAAGTGCTGGATTAAAGGCGTGTGCCATCACCGCCCACCTTAAAAGAGGATGTTTTATTTGCTCAGCACACATTCTCTCTTGCCTGCTGTGTGGTGAATGTGGTGCTGGCTGGGCATCCGGAGCTGTTAGACTGTACCTAACGTGCTTCAGTCGGGGTGGATAGACCTAAAGGTGATCTCCAGTCTTGTAGAATAGCAGTGTGCCACACTGGAAATCAGGAAGGTTGCTCTGTGGGGCAGACCCAGATGGGAAATGGCTGATAGGGACCGGAGAGAATGAGTTCATCTTAGGTATGCTGAATTAGAGCTGTCTATAGCAAAGACTGGTGGAGCTGATCCTTACACAAGTGGACAGGGACAGCTTAGGAAAGACAGGAGAAAGCTGGGCTGGATGGCAGTGTTTAAAATCTCAGCACTCTGGAGGCGGAGAAAATGAGAATTCAGAGCTAACGTAGGCGGCAGTAGAAGGGTTCTGTTGCAGTAGCTTAGGTAGCTTGTTAGGTGCTTGCCTGGCAGACACAGAGCCCCAGATTGGACCCCAGCACTGTAGAGGCCAGGCAGGGTAGTGCCGGCCTGTGATCCCAGCACTCAGGAAGAGTAGAAGCAAAAGGAAGGAAGTTCAAGGACATCCTCACCTAGGGAATTCCAGGCCAGCCTGAGTTACTTAACACCCATCTCAAAATTCTTTTTTTTTTTTTTTTCAAATGTTTGGCACACATCTTTATTTATTTATTTATTACGTATACAATATTCTGTCTGTGTGTATGCCTGCAGGCCAGAAGAGGGCACCAGACCCCATTAAAGATGGTTGTGGGCCACCATGTGGTTGCTGGGAATTGAACTCAGGAGCTTTGGAAGAGCAGGCAGTGCTCTTAACCTCTGAGCCATCTCTCCAGCCCCCTCAAAATTCTTTAAAGAGATAGGAGGGCAACAGATACAGCATGGAAGGTTGTGAGTGTGTCAGTGAGTGGTT
This sequence comes from Neodon shergylaensis, assembly GCA_025134845.1. NCBI lineage: Eukaryota > Metazoa > Chordata > Mammalia > Rodentia > Cricetidae > Neodon > Neodon shergylaensis. Next base: position 1,466,104 of record JABTXL010003386.1, read on the forward strand.
GGTTTTTGAAGATTAAAACCTTTTTTAAATTTATATTTATTTTTGTGTATCTGTTCATACTCATGTATGTGTGGAGGTCATAGGACAGCTTATGGAAGTCAGTTCTTTCCTTCCACCCTGTGGGTTTGGGGAATCAAACTCAGTTCGTAAGGCTTGGCAGCAAGCCCCCTTACCCACTGAGCCCTCTCACTGACCCAGAATCTACCTGTCAGTTCACCCTTCATCCTTGTGAGACAGCATCTGTTATACTTTCTCTCTGCACAGTTGGTTCTCAGTACTGACTTTGTATCATCCGGCAGCTTTGCAAATGTGTCGTTAGTCAGTCAGTCATCTGTTGTTAGCGTTTGCTAGGTACACTGTGGTCACCTGAGGCTGGGGCAGTTTCGCTGCTCCTGTGTCGTGTCTGTCTTCTAAACCACACGACAGAGTGATCAGTGTGCAGTTTTGTGGTCTGCCTCTTCATTCTTAGTAAGTGTGCAGAGGGCTGGGATGTCATTGAGTGGGATCGCTTTCCTAGAGCACAGGAAGCCCCACGTCATCCGTCCTGGCACCACACAAAGTGTCTGCTTGAGATCCCAGCACTAGGAAGGTAGACAGGAGGATCAGCAGTCCACGGTTATCCTCAGCTACATAACGAGCTGGGTTCCAGCCTGGGCTACAGGAGACCCTGTCTCGGTGGGGAGTGGGGGATGGGCAGAACAGCACATTGATTTAATTCTAGCCCAGAGGCAGACAGATGGATCTTTGTGACTTGGAGGCCATTTGTCTACATAGCAAATTCCAGGCCAGCCAAGGTGGATAGTGTAAGACCCTGTCTCAAAAAAAGAATAAGAGCTGCCACTGTTTGGGTATTTTGTTTCATTTTGTCTATCTTGAGGTACATATTTGTGCACATTTGACCAGTATTCTACCACTGAGCCACCTCCCTAGTCCTAGGATTTATTTTGAATTGTTAAGTTTGATACAGATCCTGAATGGAAATATATTAGTGTAAAATTCAAATGATTGACTTCTCCGAGCTGTTGACGTAAATGGTATGCAGTCACGTAGTAGAAACCTCTTGGCCGGGCGGTGGTGGCGCACGCCTTTAATCCCAGCACTCGGGAGGCAGAGGCAGGCGGATCTCTGTGAGTTCGAGGCCAGCCTGGTCTACAAAGGGAGTTCCAGGACAGGCTCCAAAAGCTACAGAGAAACCCTGTCTCGAAAAAAAAAAAAACAACAACAAAAAAAAACAAAAAAAAGAAACCTCTTGATTTTCCCCTGAGCATGACCTAGCTGTATCATCACCTCCACCTGAGTTATCCATCATCTCCACACATTCTTGCCTGGTGATGTTGCCGTAGGCAGGGTCTTCGTAGCTTGTGAGTAAAGCCCATTGGCAGTGTGAAAACTGAGTGCCTGTTGGTGTTTCTCCAGGCTCGAGGGCTGAAGAAGCAGGTCATTGAGGACTTCATCGCCCAGAACAAGTACCTGCTGGCAGCCCGGCTCACCAGCCAGAGGCTCTTCCATGAACTCTGCCCTGTGAAGCGGTCTCACCGACAGAGGAAGTACGAACTCCGGGCTCTCCCTCTGGCTGAAGTGGGAGGGAGCAGTGGTGTCTTCCTGCAGGGCAGTTAAACTATGATGGGTGAGGTGCCTTAGTCCATGGTACCCATGCTGAAATAGTAGCATGGGCCACCCTATCTGGCAGATATCTGAGGACCAGCGGGATGACTCCGCAGGTACAGGCACTGGCTGTCAAGCCTGATCACCTGGGTTTGCTCTCTGAGATCATGTGACGGAAGGAGAGAATTGACCCACACGCCCCCAGACACATTTTCATCTGCCTGGCATCCCATTGTTTTATCATGGCCACTCTTGAGCAGGCTCCCACATGTCCCATAGGGTCTCTGCTCGCATCCGTTCCCTTACTCTTCTCTCTGTTCTCCACACATCTACCATTAATCTCTCCAAACCCAGGCCACATCAAGTTGCTCCACCCTCTTTTCCTCTCCCACAGCACTTCATTCAAGTCTGCTCAAACATCAGGTGGCATTTCCTGGTCTGCATGAGCGCGACTTCCGCCCCATACCAGCCTCTTCTGTCCTCTTTTTCTCACTGCACTTACCAGTGCTCATTATGTGTGTGTCCATGTGTCTGGTGTCTGTTTTCCCTACTAGAACAAGGTAGGAATGTTGCCTGCAAGCTCAGTAAATGTTCGGAGAATGAATAAATGAATGCTAGGCTCCCATCAGAACCTTGCAGAGGCAGCCCCTTCAGAAGGAAGTTTGGTCACCTCTGCCCTAAGATAGATTCAGCCAGCCCTTCATAGGAGAGAACAGGACATATGGCTTCTGAAAACTTCCTCACATAGACAGGTCTCCTCTTTCCTTAGCAGCCCTTGCCAGGCCTGACCCTGCCTGGAGATTGGTTCTAGGACCTTCTCTCTTGTTCCTGTGCAGGTACTGTGTGGTTTTGCTGACCGCCGAGGCTAGCAAGCCAAGCAAACCCTTTGAAGCCTTCCTGTCATTCGCATTGGCAAACACTCAAGACACAGTGCGGTTCGTGCATGTCTACAGCAACCGGCAGCAGGAGTTTGCCAGCACATTGCTACCAGACAGCGAGATGTTCCAAGGACAGTCATGGGTAAGCCAGGGCCCCCCCAACCCTCACCCACATCTCTCCTGTCTTGGGAGTGCTGAATACAGAGTGCAAACATCTGGAAACCTCTGAGACCAGACTGGAGTCTTAATCAAACCTTCATCTTTCACTTAGCCACATCCCCATGTGGGCCCCAGTCCTCCCTGGAAAGCAGCCTTCCTCTGGTCTGGTGCCATCCCAGCTGAGCCATCTCGGCCACTTGCCATGAGGGAAGGTTGAGGTGTGTCAGTCTTTTCCAACAACTTTTCCTAGGGTCAGGTGTGGAAGTGTAGAACTCTAGAGGCCCCGTTGTCCAACTCTCAGGCCCCTGCTAGCATGCTTGGAAACCTCTCCGTCCTCACATGCTCTGCTGGCATCATCACACACACACATACACACACACACACACATATCCCAGAAGCCTACGGTTCTTTCTGGAGTGAGGATTGGAGTTTGGTGATAGAGTGTTTGCCTGATATGTGCGAGAGCCTGGGTTTCATCCCAGCACACGGAAAGGAAAGAAATGACCTTCTTCTCTGTTGTCATTCGGTTGTCATAGAAATGCTCTCTGCAAAGCCAAGGCTCCTTAACTGTGACATTGTGTCAGGTGCTGCCCTACAAAATCTGCTGAAAGAAAAAAGGTTTAGAATTTTGACAGAGGCTTTAGAAAGTCACCTTAAGAACCATTACTCTTGCCAGGTGCAGTGGGGATATGCCTGTAATCCTAGCACTCAAGAGGTAGAGGCAGGATAACAAAATTTGAGATCCTGTCTCAAAAAAAAATTTAAAAAATAAAACAAGCAAAAATTAGACTGGGAGGTAGGTCCATGGATAAGAATACTGGCTGGAGCTGGAGAGATGGCTCAGAAGTTAAGAGCACTGACTGTTTTTCCAGAGGTCCTGAGTTCAATTCCCAGCAACCACATGGTGGCTCACAACCATCAGTAATGAGATCTGGTGCTTTCTTCTGACCTGAAGGCATACATGCAGGAAGAACCCTGCATACATAATTAATAATAAAGTCTTTAAAAAAAAAAAGAATACTGGCTGTTCTCGCAGAAGACCTGGGTTCTATTTCCAGCACCCACATGGAGGCTCACAATTACCTGTAATTCCAGTTCAGGGGATTTGGTGTGTTCTTCTGGTCTCTGAGGGTTCCTGAACGCACATGGTATACATAAACTCATATAGTCACATACACATACACATAAAAATAATAAATATATTTTAATACTATTTTTGAGCTTATTTAATTACATTTCTCCCTTTCTTTTCCTCCCTCCAAACCCTTTCATATACCCCTTGCCACTCTGCTTCAAATCCATGGCCTTTTTAAAAATTGGGTTGCTATTGCACGTATATTTGTATATACATATATTCCTAAATATGACCAGTTCGCATAATACTACCTTTATATTATGTTTTCAGGGCTGACTGTTGGGCACTGCACAACCAATTGGTGTGTTCTTTCCTGGGGAAGGCCACCTCTCCCATTCTATAAATAGATTTTTTTTTAAAGATTATTTATTATGAATACAGTGTTCTGTCTGCATGTATGCTATAGGCCAGAAGAGGGCACCAGATCTCATTACAGATGGTTGTGAGCCACCATGTGATTTCTGGGAATTGAACTTAAGACCTCTGGAAAAACAGCCAGTGCTCTTAACTGCTGAGCCATCTCTCCAGTCCCATGAATAAATTTTCTAAACAAGCAAAAATTAATTAAACTATGGTAAGAAGACCAAAGTTTGAGATATCTTGAGCCTGAGAAATTGAGGCCAACCTAGGCAACATAATGAGCGCTCATCTCAAACAATATTAATTACTGCACTAAGGATGTGGTTCAGTTGGTTAAAGTGCCGTCTGGCGTGCACAAGGCCCTGGGCTCCCTGCCTGCTGCAGTTTAGTCGGGGATGCTGGTGAGATAGAGACAAGCAAGTCAAGGGGCTTCCTCACGAGAGCATAGTGAATTCGAAAAGTAATGGTGCCTCTTGTCAGAGCGCAGGGTCTCTTACAAATTACTGTAAACATGGGGCTGGACAGATGGCTCAGCAGTTAAGAACACTGACTGCTCTTCCAGAGGACCCGGGTTCAATTCCCAATACCCACATAGCAGCTCAGAACTGTCTGTTAATCCAGTTCCAGGGAATCTGACACCTTCATAACAGTGTACATAAAATAAATTTAAATAAATTATAAAAAACAAATACCATAAACATATCAGTATTTGCATTTTTGCTTAAGTGCTGACCTTGTGAGACCCTTTTGTCCATCTCTGGAAAAAAGTACAGGCACGTGCCTTTAACCCCAGCACTCAAGAGGCAGAGGCAGGCAGAACTCTGAGTTCAAGGCCAGCCTGGTCTACAGAATGATTTCCAGAACTGACAGGGCTACACAAGAGAAACCCCGCCTTGGAAAAAACAAACAAACAAACAAAAAACACTGGCAAGTGCAGCTTACATTTTTTTTTTTTTATGTATAAGATCTAGGTGTGTAAGTCCAGACTGGGCTAAATTCTCGACCCTCCTGCCTCAGCCTCCCGGGGGTTGGGATTTCTGGTATCATTCTATCCTGATGCTCTTGAGACTCCAAATTGTTCTCCTTTTCTCCCAGGTGTCCATCTTGGAGAGGCGAAACACAGCAGGAAGGGTGGTATTTAAAACCCTGGAAGACCCCTGGACAGGCAGTGAGAGCGACAAATTCATCCTTTTGGGTTATCTTGACCAGCTTCGGAAAGATCCAGCCTTTCTCTCCTCTGAAGCTGTCCTTCCTGACCTGGCCGATGAACTTGCCCCTGTGAGCATCTCGGTTGGGAAAGATGGGCCATCAGGAGGGACAGGGTGGACAGAGCAGGGATCCAAAGAAGCACTATGTTGTGGAAGTGTGGGGCCTCCCTCTGGGCCAGGTCCTGACCACTGCGTGTTTCCTCTCTGGCAGGTGTTTCTTCTCCGCTGGCTCTACTCTGCTTCTGATGCCCTCTCGGACTGGTGGGAGAGCCTACTCCACAGTAACTGGTAGGAGCCTCTGGGGTTCCCAGTGACAGTTTCCTTTGCCTTTTTTTTTTTTTAAGATTTATTTATTTATATATTTATTATGTATGCAACATTCTGCTTCCATGTATGCCCACATGCCAGAAGAGGGCACCAGATCTCATTATAGATGGTTGTGAGCCACCATGTGGTTGCTGGGAATTGAACTCAGGACCTCAGGAAGAGCAGCCAATACTCTTAACCACTGAGCCATCTCTCCAACCCCAGTTTCCTTTTTCTTGCTTTGCTTTTTAGTATTTACTGACTGGTACCTCTTGCTGGGAAGGAAGGACCACCCCAGCTGTCCTCCCTGTCAGCAGAACTGATATTGGTCTTCTCTTCACGGCATGTCTGCCACTCAGCGCAGGGCCTGACACATAGAGCCCAGTGTGTACATTCACAGATATGTCCATCCATGACCCAAACAAACTTGGGGAGAAAACAGCTTATTTTGGCTTATGAGTGAAGGCAGGAGCTAAAGCTGAGACCACAGAGGAACACTGCTTACTGGCTTGCTCAGCTATTTTTCTTACACTGCCCAGGTCTGCTTGCCTGTGGGTGGCACCACCCACTGCGGGCTGGGCCCTCCCCTGTCAATTAGTATTCAAGGCACACCCACAGTCCAGCCTAATGGAGGCAGCTCTCCTGCTGAGGTTCCCTCTTTCCAGGTGACTCTAGTTTATGTCAAGTTGACAGCTGAAGCTCACTGTGACACCCCCTGTTCTTTTTTTAAGATTTATTTATTTATCATTTATTTATTATTATTTATCATATATAGTGTTCTGCCTGTATGTTTACCTGCACACCACAAGAGGGCATTGGATCTCTTTGTAGATGGATGTGAACCACCATGTGGTTGCTGGGAATTGAACTCATAACCTCTGGAAGAGCAGTCAATGCTCTTAACCTCTGAGCCATCTCTCCAGCCCCCGATACCCTCTATTCTATCTGAGTCACATTGCTCATTCTGGCCCCAGAAGAGTCAGGTAGACTGACATCACTGAACAGACTCTGTAGCCACCAATAGATACCTCGGTGGCAGAAAGTCCTTGCCTATGTACAATTTAAGTTCTTCATCTCCTGCAGAATGTTTTAGACATAGTCTAAAGCCGCCTTCCAGAAGGCAGTCTCCCCCTCCACACCCCAGAAACAGCCGGTCCTGTGGTTATATTTCCTGGTGAAAGGCTTTTGGTCTGGGACTTTCCTCCTGAGACAGCGACTGTGCGTTTGCTTTCAGGCGAGAGATGATGCCGCTGCTGTCCCTCATCTTCTCAGCCCTCTTCATCCTCTTTGGCACTGTCATTGTCCAGGCTTTCAGGTAAGTCTAGGGACTATCAGTGGGAGCCCCAATCTGCCATGGTCATTTATACCCCTAAAAAAAAAAAAAAAAGAAAGAAAGAAAGAAAAATAACTTCTGTTTTCATTCTTTAGCGACTCAAATGAAGAACGAGAGTCACAGCCTCCAGATAAAGAAGAGGTCCCTGAGAAGGCCGGGAAGACTGAGCCAACTTTCACCAAAGAAAACAGCAGGTTCTTCCCATACACCACACGCTTGCCTTTGGTTTCAAAGAGTGTGTAGGATGGGTAGTGTAGAAGGTCAGGAGAGGGTTGCAGTGCTGGGGATCAAACATGAGCTAGACAAGTGCTCTCACCGAGCAACTCTGAAATAACCCAAAGTGTGAAACTCAGTGGCCAGCAGCATAAGGCCACACATAGAGTGTTCTGTGGCAGCCAGTCATGGTGGCACACACCTTTAATTCCAGCACCTGGGAGGCAGAGGCAGGCAAATCACTGTGAGTTTTATATAGTGGGTTCCAGGCCAGCAGGACTACATATTGTGATCTCATCTCAGAAAAGAAGAAAACAGTTCTGTGCCTCATCGGGGAGTCAGACCAGCTTCAGGCTGAGGTGTATGCACAGACGTAGATGTCATGTTTTGACCATCTCTTGTACCTCATTGCATGTTTGCACATCTTATAAAATGGGAGGGGGACTCTAAAAATCCAAACCATTCTTATTCTCAGGCATTCTGTGGCTGGGGGGGGGGTGTTTAGGTTTGTACCCTTAGGGACCAGAAATATCAGATCCCCTAGAGCTGGAGTTCGAGACTCTTATGAAGCCTCTGGAAAAACAGTAGTGCACACTCGTAACCCCTGAGCAGTCTCTTTGGCCCTTTCCCAGACATCCCATATAATGGAAACAGGAAGAGATAGGAGACCTATCTGGCCCAAGGGAGGTGGTAAATGACCAGAAGCTGGGGGTAGCCTGTCCCCATGATTCATAACTGCTGATGTCCCCAGGAAAGAACCAGTCTAAGTTAACAACAGACTGAGCATTTGTGGCCTCCTTCGCTCTGACATACAGCTGCCTTTGCGCCATTTGAAAAGTTCCATGAAAAGGGCTGCTGCGAGCCAGGCCACCTGTGGAGCAGGGCCACCCTGTGCAGCCAGCAGGACAGAGTCAGCGCCGACTAACCGGGAGGCATTGTGCTCCACTGGTCTTGTTTTGTTCAGGCTTATGGAGGAGTTTGAATGTTTGTTCTCAGCCCAGGCTGTCCTCGGACTCAGCACACAGTTGAGGCTTGCCTCTCATCCTGCCTCTTCTGCCTAGCCGCTAGGATTGCAGCATGCGCTACCATGCCTGGCTTCCACTGGTTTCCACTCCCCTGCCCTGATAGTTTCTAACTCCTCTGTATTTCTCCACAGCAAGATTCCTAAAAAAGGCTTTGTAGAAGTAACTGAACTCACAGATGTGACATACACCAGCAACTTGGTCCGCCTGAGGCCAGGCCACATGAATGTGGTCCTCATCCTGTCCAATTCCACCAAGACAAGCCTGCTGCAGAAGTTTGCTTTAGAGGTCTACACATTCACCGGGTAAGCAGGGTGCGTGTGTGCGCTCAATTGTATGTTGTGCGGTTTTTGTATGGGATAAAAGATATTGGAAGACAGTCTCTCATTTCCCACTTGAGGGGCAGGATTTTATGTCCTTCCCAAGCCAGAAATCTGCCATCATTGCGGACCTTCTCTTGACTTTTGTTTGTTTGGTTTTATTTATTTATTTTGATTTTTTGAGACAGGGTCTCTCTGCTAGCCTTGGCTGTCCCGGAACTGTAGACCAGGCTGGCTGGCCTCAAACTCACAGAGATCCGCCTGCCTCTGCCTCCCAAGTGCTGGGATTAAAGGTGAGTGCCACCATACCCGATTTGATCTGGTACTTTCTGTGTAGCCCTGGATGTTCTCAAACTCAGAACAATTCTTCTGCCTCTACCTTCCAAGTGCTAGGATTCTGGGCACACCACTCCACACACCTCTCCCCTCTCTCCATGTCTTCATGATTCTGAACAGAGAAGTATGAGCACCCCCACACACACACCCCACCACTCCAGCTCCACAGAAATGCCAGCGCAAGCCTTTCTTTCCTGGCTGTTCAACCCTGTCCAGAGTTGTACACACCTCCCCCCCAGTAGCCTGCAGCTAGCTTCCTTCCTGAACCCTGGTCTCTCTCCACAGGAGCAGCAGCCTCCACTTCTCCTTCCTCAGTCTGGACAAACACCGCGAGTGGCTGGAGTACTTGCTGGAGTTTGCTCAGGACGCAGCCCCGATCCCAAACCAGTATGACAAGCACTTCATGGAGCGGGACTACACTGGCTACGTGCTGGCCCTGAATGGCCACAAGAAGTATTTCTGCCTTTTCAAGCCCCTAAAGACAGTGGACGAGGAGACTGCGGGCTCTTGCGACCCTGACTCCTCCAGAGGGAAACCCCCCTGTGGCCTCGGGCCCAAGCCCCTCAAGGGCAAACTAAGCAAGTTGTCCTTGTGGATGGAGCGCCTGATGGAAGGTTCCTTGCAAAGGTTTTACATCCCATCGTGGCCTGAGCTAGACTGAGACATGGACTCTTCAGGTTTTTAACATGCCCCAGGAACAGGGATTTTCAGGGGAGTCTAGGTTTTAGATTTCTCTTCTTGAGCAATGGCTAGAAGACCTTTTCTTTGTCACCTAGGAGTAAAACACGTCGCAGGTTTGATCCCTAGATGACACTCTTTCCTTTGGGTTTTCTCCTCCCATATGAATGCCGCACTATTTAATAGACCACTCATCCCCTCTTCTTTGCTGTCCCTGTAACATGCTCACACCACCCTGTCTTTAGGTTGGAGAAACCCAGGGCTTGACCTTGAGTCATGCCTGAACAAACCTCAGGATCCTCAAGAACCTGTCATGCAGGGTGGGTCACTATACCCCCAACCCCCTCCCCCGTAGGCTCCTAATTTGGCCCCTGCCATGCTTCTGCCAAGGCGACAGGCCACCACAGTTTCTAGGTCCTGCATCTTCAAAAGAGGCCTAGTTCTAAGCAATTTTACATGTGACCGTCTTCTGGGAGCAAGCATTGAGAAGTATATTTTGGGGGTATCCCCCACAACAGTTGGCCAGTCAAACTTTGAAAGGAAAGGGCTGAGCAGTGGATGGGGGTGTAACATTTCCATTTGGTCTTCCCCACCAAGAGAAGGGAGGGTTGAACACTGACTGGAGTCGCATAGCCCTGTGGTCCTTCGTGAGCATCCCTTGTTCCTCATCTCTGTCCCCTCTCTACACTCCCATGTAAGCCCTATCATAGTCAGGACAGAGTCTGCCTAGCCAGAAGCACTGTAATGACTGAGCCACTGACCTGTCTCTAGATGCCTTTCTGCCTCTGTGGATTTTAGAGTTTGGATATTAGGAGCCATAACCTGTGGTCTTATTCTCTGAGCGTAGATAAGCTGCTATAGAGCCAATAGATTTAAGATGACGCCAAGAGCCAGGTGCAGGAGCCTTCCTGCCTGACTCGCTCTCGAATGAAATGCCAGGTGTGTCTTCGTACCAAGGAACCTGACCTCTCTGACAATTGCATTTTGAACATTGTTGTCCCCAAAGTGCTGAATTTTCAAGTTGTCTCTTGTGACTGTGAGCTGAGACTTGTTCCAGAATCCTGTCTGGCAGGCAGCTAGCTTCCTACTTCTGGCCTGCATTTTGGCGTCTTGGCTTAATCGTTTCCTCCTTCCCTTATTGCTGCTTCCTGCTGCCAGATCAGATCCATCAAATCCAGCTTGCCTGGCTCCACGCACCTCAGGCTCAGGGCCGGATCATGTTCGCCCATTCAACATGCCCTTTGTGTTTAGGGCCAGACCACGGCCACACGTGGTGTGTTCTACTGTCAAGCAAGTGCCCTTTTGCAAAGTGAAGGGCACAGATCAGGGACAGGACATTCACTCAGTTAGTATTCTCTAATCATATTTGCTTTGAACCAAGCACCTCAGATCCTGACTACTTTAAACACTGAGCTCCAGTGGTAAGTGATGAACTCTCTGAGCCCAGGACCCTCTGTAGTTTTCAAAGAATCTTTAGCTTTATTAAAAAATAAAGAAATCACTGCCAGGCTTCATTCTTCCATCTGGTCCTCTAGAAGTACACGCTGACTCAATGCTGCTTCTCGTGCACTTGGCCCAGCTAGAAAGCGTGAAGGAATCACTTGGCTCCTCGGTGCCCAGTCCTCAAGAGTGCGTTTCTGGAGACTGGGGGTGAGCTGGGGTAGAACACGTGCCTAGCATGTGCAAGGCCTGAGTTCCATCCCTAGTATCACATACACAAACGTGTTTGGTTTGGATTTATTTTTTGGTTTTGTTCTGTTGGGTTTTTTTCCTTTATTTTTATGATGGGGCTCCTCTCATGAGTATGTTATAACTCATTCATAGATTTTTGTCTTTATATTTCTGGAACTGATAAAATTCCTTGATGTGTAATTTCTGAAAGCCAAAAAACTCCCCAGATATTTGTTCTTTTTCAAAACTGTACCAAGAAGATAAAGGTCCCTACCATTGGGGGTGTTCCCAGCAAATTTGAGTCCGGAATGCCTGCAGATCTGATAGGAGTGGTGTCACCAAGGGTGTCATGGAGCTTTGGTTTGGTTGCTTGCTTGTTTTGAGACAGTCTCACTATGTAGCCCAGGCTGGCTTCCAACTCAAGGTCTTCCTGCCTCAGCCTCCCAAGTCCTGGGGTTACAGGCATGCAGCACAAGTCTACCTTGGCAGATCCGAGCCTTCCTTCCTGAATGTTGTTTCCATTAATTGTTTACTTTTGTGTCAAATACGAGCTACTTTTATGCTCAGTCGAATGCCAAGGTTTCTTGTCCTAATGAATGTCATATCACAGGACCCAATTTCAGTGAGACGTTGCTGTTTGAGGAGGTGGGCGTCTGCCCTAGACCGCCTGCAAATCACGTTCAGCAGATGGGGCGTAGCGGCCTCCTTAGTCAGTCTCTGTGGAAGACTTCCTGCCACTCAGGGACAGCTGCCATTTGTCCACTCTAAAGAATTTGCTTGTTTTCAGATGGGTGAGTCTCCTCGTTCACAGCCTTTTATGTAGTGCTAAGTCATTTGCAGCCACCACCATGTTTCCCTGGCGTTAAAATAAAATAAAATGGATCTGACCCACTTGCTTCGCTTGGGCTAGGGATTGGAAGCAAGCACTCAGCTTTGTTTTGTTTTCAAAGTGGAATTCCATATTGGGGCTGGAGTTCAGTGAGAAAGCGTTTGCCTAGCACATGTGAGCCCCTTGGTTCTGATTCCCAGTGATGAGGGAGGAAAGTCAGGCAGAATCCCTTAAATATTGTTGCAAGGAGCCAGGTGTGGTAGCACACACCTATAACCCCAGCACTCAGGAAGCAGAGGCAGGAGGATCCGGAGCTCAGGGTCATCCTTAGCACGAACAGGTGAAACCAGCTTGAGCTGAGACCTTGTCCCAGCAAACAAGTGGTGGTAGGGTGGGGTGTGACACAGGCTAGAAGGCTTCTGTAGGGCACCCGAGGCCCTGAGCACCACAAAGTAAGTAGACAAGCAAACAGCGGAATAAGGAGAGGATGGAGGTGAGATGCGGTTTGTGTCCGTGCATCTGGCATCACGCTTGGAAACAGGCAACACGGCAGTGCCGACTCTGCCGTGGTGTCTGCTAGGAAAGATGGCTGCACCTGGGAGAAGGCCTGAGAGGAAGGGGAATGTTTTGCACTTTTGATACTATTAAGAACAAATAACTTATTTGGCAAATCATGTCTTTTTATGTTTACGTTTTTTTCAGTTTTGTTTGTTTTTGGGTTTTGTTTTTGTATTGTGAACAGGCACTAAAGCTAATGTTATTTTGTTTTAAGAATATTACAGATTGGAAACAAATAAACTATTTTGATGTGTGATGACTCTGGGGCACCTCTGGAATTGCAAGATGATTTCATCGAGGACACGCTGCTGCCTATCAGGCACAGCAGGCTTGGGGATGGCTTGGGAAGAAAACTAAGGGTGGAAGGCTCATCGGTTGAGAGTGCTTACATTGCAGAGGACTTGGGTTCAGTTCCCAGCACCCACTAGTGGCTCACAGCTGCCTGTAACTCCAGTTCCAAAGGATCCTACACCCTCTTCTGAACTTCTCAGGCCCCTGCACACATGTGTTACACATACACTCAGGCACACTCAAAGTTAAATAAATGTTTTAATGTTAAAACGGAAAGAAACACAGGCTGTTTGGGTTGACCTTCTGAATTGTCCTTATTTGTGGCCAGTGACGACACGTCACAGAAAACGTCCTTTAGTCCGTGCACTGCTCGCAAGTCCTTGAGGCTTTGTCGTGACACAGACTCAGACAGTCATCACTTTGGGGAGAGCACACAGCATCTCGAACAGTAGGTTAGCTGCTAGGAGGGCCGTGTTGCCTAGGAAGGAGGAAGAAAAGCTCTGGAGACTGCTTGCCGCCCTGAAGCCCAGTCTCCCGGACCCTAGCCGGCTTCCCCCCGCCTTCCCCCCGCCAAGATGGAGCCAGTATGAGAATTCTGAGGGATGTCTATACTGGTGCAGGTGCCGCTCATAGCCCACCCTCAGGCCAGTAGGTCCGACTGGAAGCTTGCTTTGTTTTTGTTTCAGTTAGAGTTAGAGGGATGACGTCTGCTGTGCTCAGGTGTCAGCTGTAGCAACTCTACTTCCTGTAAAACATGCTTTGCAAATTCACTTCTCAAGGAAATATCAAAGGGAGATGTGACCGAGCCACCCTGTCACTAAACAGCAGGCTGTTGGTTTCCTCTCCACTAACAACACCTGGTACCTCCCAGGGGTTTTGTTTGGTTCATTAGCTCACGCTCCTTACATTTGTGGTAACCGGCTTCCCTCTTGCCTCTGGACACTGATTCTCCGTAGGGTCCCTGAGGTAAACCTGGAGACCTAACTCACCAGATGAATCTGACTTAGACCAACAGCTTAGATCATGCTTGTCTCCGCACTCACCTGAGAGGTCATACGGTGGGGAGACTTCCACAAGATCGCAGCCCACCACATTCAGGCCTTGACAGCCCCGGATGATCTCCAAGGCCTGTCCACGGTGGAAATGACAGTCATTGCCAAAGCAAAGCAACCGACGGTGGCATAGATAGATAATCCTCCCCTGCCTGAGACACGTGCTCGCTACAGCCATGCTGGTGGGCCTCCTGGGGCACAGCTCACAACACAGTCCCTCTCAAGAGCCTCCTGGTATGATGGTGGTGGAGTCAAACAAGCCAGGCAATGTCACGTTTCCAAACCCTTGAGACAAGCAGCCTACAGGAGACAGTCTGAGTGGGGGAAGGCTTCCCGTGGTACAGACGCTTCAAGGGACTGGCAGAAGAGATGACTAAGCATTCTGGGCAGAGACACAGGCTAAGGCACAAGCACAAGAAAGGCACAAGCAGATGGCTATTGCCCGAGGTGGCATTAGGAACCGGTGCAAAGGCAGTTGCCTTGTCTAAAGTTTCCATCCTGAGCGCGAAAAGCTCCAGAAATGCTCCTGACCGGACAGGGAATGGCTGTGGGCGATGCCATTGTGAGCATCCTCCTTTCTTAGAAGATGCAGATGCGTGCAATTCACTTACACCTTGAACAACCTGCCGTTCATACCCTTGGCTCCAAGAATGGGGTAACGAACAACGGAAAGGTCCTGTTCCCTCCCTTGTCGATCTCAGCGTAGCTCATCAGGCTTGACTCCAACATGCCCCAGCCACCCGGAGCCGGTCTCCGTGTGCATACTTGATTAATTTAGCCATAAGCATCTTGGCGCGTTGTGTTTTGTCTTGGAGCTTGGAATAGCATATAGAGCTTTGTTCGCACTAAGCCTGTGTGCTGCTACCGAGCTACGCTGCCAGCCCCAAAGTTCAGTGTCCTTAAGAGGGGACACTACAAAATGATCCCCATGAATTGACTGACTATAGACAAACTAGAGGCAGAAAGAATAATAAAGGCTTCTCAGAGCTCTCAGGATGGTCCCATAGCTCAGGGGTAGAGCACTTGCTTAGCATGGGTGAGGCCTGGGTTTAGTCCCTAGCTACAAAACAAGAAATTTGAAAGTCACAGACAAGCAGTGCCTGTCCACTGAGAACCCAAAACCACAGCCAGCCCTAAGAACATACTCGGGCCTGCCAACCTCATGATCTGTAAAATGAGGTTATGGTCCACAGATTTCATGCTCAAGAACCATACAGTCCAGTTTTGGTTTTTTAATTCTTAATGTTTTAAGTAAATTTACAATTTTGTGTTGGGCACTGTCCACAGCTATCCTCAGCCAAATTGGGCATGCAGCCCCTAGGCCATAGGTTGTACGCATCCAGGTGCTGTGTCTTTAAAATCCTGCCCTAGTGGTGTGAGCCCTTAATCCAGCAGTCAGAAGTCAAGTTAGAGGCCTGCCTGGGCTATATAATTCAAGGTAAGACTGAACCCCGCAGCCTTGGGTGAGCTAGCCGGGGCAATGCTGGAGAGCTTGCCCAGGTGGTGAGGATGCAGGAGAGCAGGCAGGCTGACTAACTCAGCTACCACCCAGGTCCCAATCCAGGGCTGTGAGTTGGCCCGCCCCAACATCCACCCTATCTATGAACTGCAGGAGCATGTCAAGGGGCCGGTCCTGCAGATCCGAAGCTGCAGGACCTCTGCGATACAGGACAGCGATGGGATCATCCAAGAGGAGTGCCAGAGACGGTCCAGTATTGACAGTGTAGCAGGAGCCGGAGGGCTCGACCCAGACTAGTGATTCATCGCAGTGAACATTTGCGAGTTAAGATGCGTGGGCTAAAGGATGTGCTGTGTGACTCACTGGGACACATTGCAGCTTCCATGAGATTTCTGGTGGTAGGGAGGGGTTGTAAGGGCAGAGGGCAGATGTGATGACAGGGAGATGAGAGGAGTGGGGTTGGGGTACATGGTGTGAAACTGACAAAGAATCACTAAAACGTTAAAAAAATAAAACACAAGCCGGGCGATGGTGGCACACGCCTTTAATCCCAGCACTCGGGAGGCAGAGGCAGGTGGATCTCTGTGAGTTCGAGACCAGCCTGGTCTACAAGAGCTAGTTCCAGGACAGGCTCCAAAACCACAGAGAAACCCCGTCTCGGGAAAAAAAAAAAAAAAAAAAAAAAAAAAAACCCCGGGAAAAAAAAAAAAAAAAAAAAAAAAAAAACCCCTAGGGCTGGGAGGGTGGCTCAAGTGGTTAAGAGTGCTGTTGCTTTGCAGAGAATCCAAGTTTGGTACCCAACACCAACATTAGATGGCTTACAACTACCTGTAAATCCAGCTGGAGGAGGATCTAATGTTCTTTCTGACCCCTGGGAATCTGCACACACACACACAGAGGCATGGACAAGGGGGAAGGCATATACATAAAAAGAATACCCAGGACTTTTCCATAATCCAATATCTCTAAATTGTACAAATATTAAAAAAAAAAAGAATACCCACCCTGGGAATCCACTGAGCAAACCCACTTACCTGACTAGGGGTGAGCCCAGCAATTTCCGGTGTCCCTGTTCCCGGGGCATAGGCAGGATCCAAGGCATCTATGCCAAAGCTGATATAAAGAGGCTTGTCCGCCATCTGTTGCCTGATCTCTGCCATCAGGGGAACCAGTGACTTCATCCAGCAGTCTTCAGCCAGGACCACACGAAAGCCCTGAGGAGGGGCGAGCCAAAGAGCTGGATATCCTAGCTGACCCCATGCTCAGCTTCTCACACGCATATATCACACCTGACCTCAGTTTCTAGGAGGGGAACCACGGTCCCCGCTCTACTGATGAAGTTAGGGAGCCAGGTCAGAGCTGACCTGAGTGTCAGGATCAGGAAAGAGCTTCGCTAAAACCAAGCCTGAGACACTTGATCACTAAAGACTCTAGGCCAGTGGTTCTCAACCTTCCTGTGACCTTTAATACAGTTCCTCATGTGGTGGTGACCCTCAACCATAACTTTTTTCATTGCTACTTCATAACTGTGATTTTGCTACTGTTATGAATTGTAAATATCTGATATGTGACTCCTGTGAAAAGGTTGTTTGAAAAGAGTCACGATCCACTGTTCTAGATGCTTGTGTCCAGAACCTTGGTCCTGACACACCCTAAAATCAAGGGATTAGACAGTTGAGACAGCTCAGCTCGGGTAAAAGCCCTTGCTACCAAGTCTAATGACCTGAACTCAAACCCCAAGACCCACACAACAGAAGGGAACCCACTCCACAATTTGTCCTCTGACCTCCGCACTCCCGGCGTGGCACTCATGTGTGCGCACACATACAATTAAATAAATGTAATTAAGAGTAATGTAAAATGCCTGGGCACAGTGACATATGCCTTTAATTCCAGCACTTGGGAGGCAGAGGCAGGCAGATCTCTGTGCATTCGAGGCCAACCTGGTCTACAAAGTAATCCTAGTGCTCAAAGGCAGAGGCAGGCGGATCTCTGTAAATTCAAAGGTAGCCTGGTCTACAGAGCGAGTTTCAAGACAACCAGGGCTACATCGTGAGATCCTGTCTCAAAAAAAAGGGGGGGGGGACTGGGGTGTTTGTGTGGGAGCCTTGCACTATGTTCAGACCAAAGCCTTCTGTCTGCAGGGTGTTAGAATAAACACTAAGAAGGGGTGTCTCGTCTAGACTCAGGTTCACAACCCCATGTCTTCTAAGCCAGCAGCCTCCAGGGGTTTTAACTTCCTACTTCATTCTGCTGGGCAGCAGCAGGCCACTTCTGCCTCATCAATGTCTCTCTGAGCCAGGCACAGTGGCTCACATCTGTAATTACAATAGCTCAGGAGGCTGAGACAGGAGGATCACCGTGAGTTGCAGGCCAGCCTAAGCTACAGAATAAGACCCTGTATCAAAACAAAAGCAGAGCCGGGCGGTGGTGGCGCACGCCTTTAATCCCAGCACTCGGGAGGCAGAGGCAGGCGGATCTCTGGGAGTTCGAGGCCAGCCTGGTCTACAAGAGCTAGTGCCAGGACAGGCTCCAAAGCTACAGAGAAACCCTGTCTCGAAAAACTAAAAAAAAAAAACAAAAGCAGAAATCAAGTCTCACGACTCTTGCCACGTGACTCGATGCCAACTCAGTCTTTCCTCTTTCCTTGCCTTTTCTCATCTTTATTGGGGGTTGGGGAGCAACACAAGCTTGCCCGTGTCCTGGTGCGAGTGTGGAGGTTGGAGGTCAGAGCACACGCTTCAGGAGTTGCTTCTCTCCTTCCACCATCTGGGTCCCAGGGATTCAAACTCAGGCCATCAGACTTAGGGGCAAACGACTTTACCTGATGAGCCATCATGCCAGCCCGTATTTGTTTCTGTCCTCAGAGGAGGTCTCGCATAGCCGGGGCTTGCCGGGAACACAATGGGGAGCTGAGGACAATGTTGGATTCTTGATCCTTGAAGATTGGGATCACGGGCCTGTGCGGCCACATCTAGCCCCAGCCCCACTTCCTGAACTCGGGTCAAGCCGCTGTGGAATCCCTCTTTGACAATGGAGAAGACACTTTGGGGGAAGAAAGAACACCCAGTCCATCACCTGGCTCCGACTGTATCGGTAGGGGTCCAAGGTCACAGAAGAGCCCCGGATGCCGATCTGCACCACCCGCTTACAGTCCAGCAGTCCCTCGTCCACGCTCCGGCGGAAAACTGTCCGATGATGGACCTTCTCCCCCAGAGTTTTGTCAGTTGTGTTGGTGTGGGCACCCACGTGCACTAGACCCACAGGGCCATGCCTGATGGCAAAACAGCAGCTCAGAGGTCCTGGCATCAGTTACCTACCTTGCATCTCTTTTCTGGTTCAGCTCACTTAGTGCCTTGAGGAAACCAGGTGGAAGCAGATATGACTGACTGGCCTGCCACCCAGAATTTCAGAGAGAAGGACAATGGCACAGGATGGAACTCAGCGAAGGCTGAACCAGAGCCACCTTTTCTCCGGCTAAGGCCCCATCAGCTCTGCCAGACATCCCAAATGAACACAGTTCACACAAGTGGGATGCTAGGGCAGCTTGAGATGAGACTGGCCCCACCCACCTCCAGTCGGGATGCTACCCACGTGCCTTCCCACCCCAGTGAGAATGTTACTACCCACGTGCCTTCCCACCCCACCCCAGTCAGGATGCTACCCACAAGCCTTCCCACCCCAGTCAG